>JAHWFO010023621.1:77663-119070 GCA_023313115.1 Rhysida immarginata
ACAAAACAAAGCAGAAACAAGAAATTAAAAAAACACGAACATGAAACATGAAAAACACCCCAGACAAGTATTAGGCCTTCACCAATCTGAGTGGTCCGCACCTGACAAGCGGAGTCCATGGCTTCGTGTGGCCTACGCCAGACACGGACACGACCATTGGCCCGATACAGCTGAAACCGTGACTCGTCGGACCAGGCAACCCTTCGTTGCATCTTATAATTCTGTAACCGTTACAGGTAAAAAATTCCAATTGTACAGTTGTAGAGCTCAAAACGCTGATTTTAACAACAGAAAGAGATTAAAAGTAAGCATAAAAATAAACCCATTACAACAAAATGAAATTTTAATGCTCAAGCTGTGATGTAGACTATGAAATGGAATCTTGGTGGGACCTGTTTTCTACAATAACGTGCACAGAAATGATTTTCGGTTTATTATTACGCTTACTTTTAATCTTTTTTGTGTTAAAATCAGCGTTTTGAGCTCTACAATTGTACAATTGTAATTGTTTTTCTACCTATAACGGTTACAAAGTTGCAAGATGAAAGATGTAAAATTCGAGGTCAAAGATCAAATTTGATACCACCATTGTTTAGCGTCTACCTAATTTCCTATATGTTGCCTGCAACTGATTTGCTGTATCTCCAGCCGTTTTGAAATTGTTTGGGGGGGGGGGGGGGGATATAGACTTTTGACTCACCCTATATATTTTCTTTCAAAAAGCCTGTATATAAGACGTTCTAATTTAGAGTTATCAAATACTTTATATTAAAATTAATTTTACTTATTCTTGAGGGATAGCCTACTTGAGCGGTTTGTCCATTATGAATACAAATTGCTAAATGAAAAAAAAAAAAGAATAATAGCAGATGGCCATTATGTCATGAACCAATGGAAGCTATACAGGGTGAGTCAAAAGTCTGTTATCCCCTTCCTATCTTGGATACCAATGTAGTTATGCAAATTCCAATATAGGGATTTTTCAAACACCTGAAAAGGAAATTGAGGGTGCTCTATCTGATGGAGCACCTTTCATCATCTAAAATATGCAAATTAGGACACATCCAAATTCTATCTCGAAAACCGTAAGAGATACATAAAAAATGTAATTGCACATTTGTTCAATAACAAATTCCAAACAAAACAAAAAAAAGTTCACCAAAATCCGATGAGCGGATCACCCACAATCCTCATTACAAGTTTTTTTTTGTTGTTAAAATCAAGGTTTTGAGCTCTACAACTGTACAATTGAAGATTTTTTTCTACCTGTAACGATTACAGAGTTGCAAGGTACAAAATCCAGGTCTAAAGTCAAATTTGACACCACCATCGTTTAGCCCGTACCTATGTTCCTGTATGTTGCTTGCATCAGATTCGTTTTTATCTCCACTCGCTTTGAAATTGCATGGGGGGGGGGGGTACAGATTTTTGACTCACCCTGTATATACATGTACATCAAGCTTGGTACGTGAATGAGGAGCGCTAATAGTTTACTAACTCAGTACGTTGTGCGCAATCGCAATAGTATAAACCGATTTTGAACTTGTCAAAAGACAATTTTTTTTCATCAGAAATATTGAACTGCTTCCACAGAATTTTTATCTATAATACGTCTATAATATATTTTGTTGTTTTTTTTTTACGCTGTGTTGTCGCTGAAGAGAAATAAAATTAACTTAGATGATAGCGTGTGTTGTTCGCCATATACGACAATGCTGCTAACAATGCACCATAAGTCATGGGTTCTCTTGAAATAAGGCAAAATGCTGGCTGCGCTGAAAGTATTGGTTTATACTTTCTCACAAGGTCAGTCATATGACTGTGTGGGCCAAAAATTTGAGAAAACAAAATTGGAAGAAGTGTATAAGAGTAATTATGCTTGGCGCCATAGGAAATGCTGTGCATTTTAGGCAGAGAAATGCGGATTCAAATATCTGCGAGAGCATAATTTTTAAATTTATTCCTTCACTTCTTGTGCAGTAAAGGCGCGTAAAGCAAGTTTTTTGCAGAAACATTAACCGCCCAAATAAAATAAAGCATTTTCCTCAATTTTTTCTGGCGCAAATAGAATTTAAATGGAATCTAAAGTCCATTATTTTCGGCCTCGTCCCCGTATTCTCCCGCGACTAGACGTGACTCTTCTACCACGGCTTGCAATGACAAAATCATTTTCACACTATGGAACCATACTTTTAAATTTTTCTCGTACCCAACATCTTTGAGCCACCTGAACGTAATTGTAAAAACACTTATGCCACCGCTGTAGAAGAGTCACATCTAGTCGCGAGAGATCAAGGAGACGAGGTCGAAAATAATAAATTTTAAATTCTATTTACGCATGAAAAAATTAAAAATAATGCTCTATTCTATTTGGACTGTTAATGTTTATGCAAAACTTGTTCTACGCGCTTTTACTGCACAAAAGGTCAATGATAAAAATTATGCTTTCGCAGTGATTTGAATCTCTATCTTGCTGCCTAAAATGCATTCCCACTGACCCACTCAGACCATTAAATAGAGTGATAAATATTACTTTCTCTTATATTGTTGTTGTTGAGTAAAATCAAGTCGAATTCGATTTCTGGTGATTGATTACATAGTTTTCTAGGTAAGAGTGATAATGCGGTGGTTTCCCGTTGTCTTCCGCATGATGAAAGGATGATAATGAAAAGGGACAAACACAAACATCCATGCCCTCGGCGGGATTCGAACTCGCGACTCGTTGGTTTCGACAACGGAAAGACCTGCGCATTAACCCTCTAGGCTACCAATCCGGCTTCTCTTATATACTTTCTCCAATTTTGCTTTGGCAAATTTCTGAAAATTAAAGCTCACACAGTCTTGTAACTTATCTTGTGGTAAAATACATATGTACCAATATATTCAGCACAGGCAGTATTTTGACTTATTTCATGACATATGGTGCATTGTAAGCTCTAACATACAGAGAAAATATTCCGACACCATTCATAACTTCTTGTATGTGTATAATTTACGCCGTGGGAAATAGAAAAGCCAAATGAGCTCTACGTTTACTTTGATTTTCTAATGTCTGTCAAAAGACATGAGCGAAATGTTTTAAAAATCGTCTTCCTCGGCGAACACAAAGCCACTCTTCCCAACTTTTAAATCATGCTTCTTTCAAATTATTAACTTCAATAATTTATTAACTTACGTAATTTTAATTTGTTTAATATTGCTTGAATAATCTTTAAATGAAATGAAAACATTTGGACAGGTGACTGAAATGTGTGAATAAAAAGTTGTCGGCAACCAAGGCCGATTGTAGAAACGAAGCTAACGTAAGTCAACTGAATTTTCTTTCCTCAGAAAGAGTGACTTAAACATCCTTTTTCCAGAAACTAAAGAGAAACTCTAAAGAAAATAACTTGAGTATACACAACAAAATGTTTAGGTAAATGTAATGTTCTGAAAAAAAAGAAAGAAAATGTGAACGTTCTTAAGTCAAAATAAACACCTGCTAAATAGAAAGACATCTGTTTCAGAACAAACAAGCTTATGCATTCTTCACATGTCTTGAAAACCTAGGAAAATAAGAGTCCTTCGAACACTATAGTTGTATTAGATCACAAACGCGCAGAGAATTTCTTTTCAAAATTTAAAATGATCGATTTCAATGAATTATTTATAGAAGGGAAGCGAAACTGTTTAGATGGTTTATTTTATTTCTTTTCTGCGCGTAATGAATTACCTTATAGTGAAAACATTATTTGCACGATATAATTAACAACTTACTATGAGTTTTAAAATTATTCAAATGTTAACATTCAAATCTTTCAAGTCATGACTGTGAGGGAACATTTTATGATCATACTTATACAGTTTCCATTTTCATTTTTCTAACTGCAGCGTGTGTTATTTTAGCTCCATTTTCTCGATAATCAGCTATTGAGAGAATGTCTTAAAGGCTAAATATTTCCATGGATTTCAGTTTTTAATTCTCAGTATTTCTTATTCTATGAATCGACAAAAAGGATTTCACCATTATACTAAAATTTTAATTATCATAAACTACGTATATTTATGTATTTATGACTTTTCTATTATGTTAAAAATTTATATATAAGGTGCGTCCCATAAAGATAAGGCCACCTCAAGAATTGCTTGTTTAATGAAAACAACAACAGTTTGTATTAAATATATTATCTTATTCAAATCCTGCAAACATTGTTAAGCCTACATAAAGAAAAAACTTTAGCCATACATTACAACAATGGAGAAAAAAATTAAAATGAAATTTGCACAGTAAATTTCTGTCCCATAAAGTTAAGGCCACTTACAATTAATGCCAACAGGTGGAACAATAATCTAATTGCAAATGGCCCACTATTTGAAAAACCATCTGTAGATAGTTTAAAAGAAATATCCAGCAAATGGGAAAAGGTAAACCTTTAACAGACCTTGAGAAAGGTACAATTCGTACACTACACTCTGAGGGTAACTCAATTCGTAAAATCAGCCAAAAATCTGGAAGATCTAGATGTGTAATCTCTAATTTCCTCAAGCTTGATAAAGATTCTGGCACAAAGAAATCATCAGGTCGCCCTTCAAAGGTTACACAACGTGCAAAGCGTCTAATTGTACGTGAGGTAATACAAACTCAACTTCTTTTCGCAAAATAGCTGCATTGGATAATGTAGCAGTATCGAAATCTACAGTTGGCAGGGTAGTACATTCATGTAACTACCTGAAATTCACAAGACGAAAGGCTGCACCATCGCTGAAAATTCATCACAAGATGAAACATTTACAGTGGGCACAGGAGCGCATGAGTTGGACTGGAGTCTGGAATGGTGTAATTTTCAGTGATGAGAAAAAATTCAACCTGGATGGCCCTGATGGTTAGCAATACCATTGGCAAGATTTGCGTAAGGAAAAAGCCACATTTTCCAAACGACAACAAGGAGGTGGCTCCGTGATGGTATGGGCTGGATTTACCAGTTTTGGTAAAACACGTATCGCTTTAGTCAGTGGAAGAATGAAAGCAGTTGACTACCAGTAATTGCTGGCTGATTTTCTCCTGCCATTTATGGATTCAACCTCGGACAGAATAACTTTTTTCCAGCAGGATAATGCCCCTGTCCACAATGCAAAAACTACATTTGGCAAATGTGATGGATTGGCCTGTCATGTCTCCAGATTTAAATCCAATGGAAAACATGTGGGGAATGCTGGCTAGAGCTCTTTATGAAGGTGGGCGACAATATTCAACAACAAATGATTTGAAGCAAGCCGTCATTCAGAAGTGGGAGGATATCACTATTGAAACTTGTGTGAAGCTTGCACAAACAATGCCATAACGTATTTTTAAGGTCATTAAGAACAATGGTGGTCCCATAGGATACTGAAGTTGTTTCCTATGCCAAAGGGAATGTGGTAGAAAACTTTTTGTTGGCATTAATTGTAAGCGGCCTTAACTTTATGGGACAGAAATTTACTGTGCAAATTTCATTTTAATTTTTTTCTCCATTGTTGTAATGTATGGCTAAAGTTTTTCTTTTTTGTTGTCTTAACAATGTTTGCAGGAATTGAATAAAATAATATATTTAATGCAAACTGTTGTTGTTTTCATTAAACAAGCAATTCTTGAGGTGGCCTTATCTTTATGGGACGCACCTTATATATAAAAAAGAAAAGTATATTTCTATTGATATAGTCATCAAAACCATTGTACAGATAAGCTCATCACAGATTTCAATTTTGTCTTCATCAAAAGCAAACTCTAAAACAAACAATGCCTCGAATGTAAATTTCTCGCATTTTAAAGTAATTGCAAAATAATTTAAGATTCATCATGAATTTTAATGGGTAACAGTGGAACTATAAACATTCTGAGTGAAAAGTACTTGAAGCCAAACTATTCAATCCGCTTTCCATACAGTCCACCGGTTATAATGGTTTAGAGACACAGGACGGAGTTTCCTTTTCCGTTCTTGTTAAAAGGAAGGAAGAAATTGTTTACAAAGTTTTTCTTGGTATTGGGAGAGCTAACATCAAACTCTACGTTACTCGGGTGCACCTGGTTCAGAGGCCATTAATTA
This sequence comes from Rhysida immarginata, assembly GCA_023313115.1. Lineage (NCBI taxonomy): Eukaryota > Metazoa > Arthropoda > Chilopoda > Scolopendromorpha > Scolopendridae > Rhysida > Rhysida immarginata. The sequence continues at coordinate 83,726 of JAHWFO010023621.1, forward strand.
TAATTGAAGGTAGCACTCCTGCTAGGAGATTGGTTCAAATCCGAAAGCCTCTTCCGCACTCTTGAGACACCGAGAGAAATGAAAAGACCCAAATAGAGTGGAGGAGAAAAAAGGACGAGAACTTTAAAGAAGAAAAGAAAACGCCGAAGTTGAAAGCTTTGCCAGAAAATAATTCCTCTAATGATTCAAGAAGGTTATTAAAAATCTGAATGGATATTAATGGAATGGAAATAGTTTAATGGAGACTACGATACCTGACCAGGAAAAAGAAAGAAAAAAACCCCGATAAAAATTAGAAAAAATAATGAAAAAGTTACAAGCCAACGTTATAATAGATGATTAACTTGAGAATAAAATAAAACTCTTTTTCCACTCTTGTTTCGTTGTGGAAAAAGAGTTTTATTTTATTCTCAAGTTAATCATCTGCATTATCCACATAAGATTTCTAGACAATTTAGTTATAATAGATATGCATTTTTGCTAAAATTATTTTCACAATAAAATTCACTAAATCTATTATATCTTTAGGTACAAAAATCGCTGAAGTAAAGGTCTTGAACTTATTTCTTGACTATGATAAGAACATGGACATAGGTCTAGTCTGCAATGTTTCTTTATCGTTCTTCTTTTTGAAATGAAACATTGCATTTATTGTACACCAATGAGTCTGAGGAACTTCACAAAATAACCAAAAGATTTTTATTTCACAAAAGAATTAAGTAAAAAAACTTTTAAAAAACAACGTTTTTAGATTTTATAATAAAAATACACTCAAAAGCAAAAATAACTTCTTTTGCTTAATATTTTTTGTGAATAAAAATAAAAACGTTGGGGCGCTCATTGCACACATTTTTATTTATAGAAACATTTAATTAAATTTATATTGAATTTTCAAATTAATGAATGTATAGAATATCAATTCCCGTACTTTTAAAATTTTAAATTAAATAAGAATGAAAATTCTACATATTTATTAATGTATTATATAAATTTATACTGAGTTCTCAAATGATTCTATAATAAAAATAGTGCGCTTCCTATACATAGTCGGTTTCTAGAAATAAATATAAGGACAAGTTTTTTATAAAGATATGTCTTATAGTGATTCGTTACTAATTTCTAAGTATCTGGTAACTTTTAATTTAGTTCGCAAGATTAACAATCATTTATTTTCAGTCTGGTTAAATGAGTAACAAGAAAAAACTCGAGGAAGCTATACATACAGTCATAGCAGGCAAAGTATTGCTGAGCTTGTCGGATCCAGGACTGCACCACACGACTAAAAATTCCTGATGTGCCCGTAATTTGCTGGGATCCGTCTTCCAGTCTCTTTTGAAGATCCGCAATATCATGAAGAGGAGTTGAATAAACAGTAGATTTTAGATATTCACATACATAAAAATCCATAGATTAAGATAAAGAGATCTAGCAGGCCATGCTGCAATTCCTCAACTCATTCCTCAATTCATGTATCTAAAATTGATCAAGGAATTATTTAAGAACATAGCTTTATATAAACATGTTTCCTTATTTTTAATTATAGAAACCGAATAAGTTTAGCCAGCTCATTATTTTTGTTTCATACAGTATATTCAATGAGCGCCCCAACGTTTTTATTTTTATTCACAAAAAGTATTAAGCAAAAAAAAAATTTTTTTTTGCTTTTGAGTGCATTTTTATTATAAACGTCTTTATCTTATTTTATGCAGTATTTCCAATGAACTTAACATTTTTCAGTGTTCACAAACAAACCGTGGTCAAGTACGAGGTGCGTTCAATTTCTAAGGTCTCCTAATTTATTTTTGAAAAACTATTAACCGTAGATAGCTGAAACTCCCGTGATTTGTCCACATAATAAACCTTTACCCGTAGACATTTTTCACAATGCTGACGCCATGATTAAATAATAGGCTACTTTACCTGCCAACAGGAATAGCAAAATAAAATAGTGCCAACATCCTGGAACGCATGTTGCCAGTGTACATGTCAGCAATAATAGTGGGTGCAATTGTAGAATAACTAGCTTCACCAATGCCGACAAGACCTCGTAAAGTGAGAAACCACCAAAAGTACTGGATAAAAAATTGGGAAAAAAAGAAATTAAGAATTAATTCCTTATTAATATCAGTTTGTTATTTCTAAAAAGTGAAAATGCAAACAATTTATGGTGATCTTTGTACCTATCTTTCGCCGCAAATGCCTCTATAGGTACCAGTTTTGTCTATTGGAAAATCGCTTATCAAGAACGGAATAAAGCTTCTGCTCATCGAGCGGCTTTTCAGTAGGCAAAACAGACCACTATAGAAATGTTTGCAGCGGCGATGCAATCGTGGCGTCAGCGTTGTGAGAAATGTATACGATTAGAGGTTGATTATGTGGACAAATGACGGGAGTTTCAGCTTTCTAGTGTCAATAGTTTTTCAAAAATAAATTAGGAGACCTTAGATCTTGAACGCACCTCGTATAACTCAGGAGTGCCTCATTATATTAAGTTCAGCCAATGCTTGATTATTGCAAGTTTTTTTTTCAGTTATGCTATGTTTGCGCTACACCTTAATTACGGTTAAGTAACCACGGTCAACTCTTGATCACAATCAAGCAGAACTGTGCGGCCTGCTTCGGTTACCTAACCGCGTTTACAGCTCGGTTAAGAGTCGATTAACTAAACGCGTTTCAGAAATTCGGTTAGTGACTTAATATCCCGGTTAGCACGGTCATAAAATAAAACATGGCGTCAAGCGAAAGCGCAGCACCGAGTTGTCTGGTGAGGAGACCAAAGCTCACATACAAGGTGTTTCAGAAATACCTTTACAAACTGCCATAATTAAATAATATAAGCAGAGTAGCATTTAATCGAACAGGAGAGAAAAGGGACGGGAGACGTTTAAATTTAATAAATTTCATTTAATGAAACCTAAATTGAGTAAATAGTTGAATATACTTTTCAACTTACAAGCTTTTTCTTTTTTTTTTTTTGGAAACATTATAAGTGACATTTAATTCAAATTACTTAATGCAATTAAATTTTGAATTTAGCTAATAAAGAAAATCGGACTTCCATCCTAATACACCTCGAAGAATTGGAATTGTTATTACAATTGTAATTCTAATCTTCTTCGAAGTCTTCTGATTAAGGAAGGCAGTCGTCTGTGTTCGGATCCCGGGTGAGGTTCATTCCGGAATACCAATGGGGGTGGGCATAAGTGTAGGCCCAGTTGATTCCTGAGTTAACCGTCGCAGCTGAGCACGGCAATCTATAAAGGTGAAGCTTCTCGTAGGCGGGAACAAATGGCGCAAGGCTGCCCACCGAGCGCAGTAGGCCGAACAGGGCCCCGTCGACGCTACCTAATACTAATGGCTCACTACAGGTGCGACACTGCTCCTCTCTCTCCCACTTCTGAAGTGGAGAGGCAAATGGTATTGCCTCCACGGAATTAAGATCTAAAAAAATCTTCAGGTGGCATTATGCTACCACAACGTAAAAAAACTGAAAACACCTCAAACGAGGCAACATGAACTTGGCCCACAGCTTTCGCTGGTCGGAAGCTAGCTCCCGACACCTACCCGCTTTGGCCACCCGGGTAGGCACAAATCCAACAGAAAGTCTGCTCCTCTCTCTCCACTTTTGAAGTGGAGAGGTAGATGGTATTGCCTCCACGGAGTTAAGATCTAAAAAGATCTTAGGTGGCATAATGCTACACCCAACGTAAAACACCTCTAACGAGGCAACATGAACTTAGCCCACAGCTTCCGCTGGTCGGAAGCTAACTCCCGACAATTACCCGCTTTGGCCACCCGGGTAGGCACAAATTCACCAGAAAATAAATCCTCTCACTTTTGAAGTGGAGAGGCAGATGGTATTTTGCCTCCACGGAGTTAAGATCTAAAAAGATCTTACAGGTGGCACTTTTGAAGTGGAGAGGCAGATGGTATTGTCTCCACGGAGTTAAGATCTAAAAAGATCTTACAGGTGGCATTATGCTACACCCAACGTAAAAAACTTAAACACCTTTAACGAGGCAACATGAACTTCGCCCACAGCTTTCGCTGGTCGGAAGCTAACTCCCGACACCTACCCGCTTTGGCCACCCGGGTAGGCACAAACCCACCAGAAAATAAATCCTCTTTTGAAGTGGAGAGGCAGATGGTATTGCCTCCACGGAGTTAAGATCTAAAAAGATCTTACAGGTGGCATTATGCTACACCCAACGTAAAAAACTTAAACACCTTTAACGAGGCAACATGAACTTGGCCCACAGCTTTCGCTGGTCGGAAGCGAACTCCCGACACCTACCCGCTTTGGCCATCCGGGTAGGCACAAATCCACCAGAAAATAAATCCTCTCTCACTTTTGAAGTGGCGGGGCGGATGGTCTTGCCTCCACAGGTTTATAAGATCTGAAAAGATCTTCAGGTGGCATAATGCTACACCCAACGTAAAAAAACACCTCTAACGAGGCAACATGAACTTGGCCCACAGCTTTCGCTGGACGGAAGCGAACTCCCGACACCTACCCGCTTTGGCCATCCGGGTAGGCACAAATCCACCAGAAAATAAATCCTCTCTCCACGGAGAGCGAAGTTTGGAACTTTGGTGAAGTTGACTCATCGTTTGGCGAGTTGACTATTTCCGTTCTAGAATATTCCGCTTCGATACTGGCGATTGAAGTTCGAGTGACGCTTGGAAAATCCAGGGAAGAGAATACTGCTTGGCTTTGACCTCCGGGAGTCTGGCTCGTTCTATTGTCTCATCGCCTTCATTCTCTTCCGCGACTCTGGTTGCATTCAGGTTGGCTCTTCTATATAACGACACAAAATCCTGAACGATTTCATCTCTCTCAGCTTTATTAACGTCTTGTGACTCTGTAGTCGATTGCGAGTCCCTCAGTATAATAGCTGCTCCATTAATTAAACTGGTGGCCCCAATATCGTCACTAATCCTTTGAGCGTTTCGTGGCTCGTTATCAAAGTCAATTATATTGATATTAACGTCCGGTGTGGGCCTTTTAAAGTTAAAATTAAGAGGCTTACTTGGCAAGTGGGCGTAGGCTTTCACTATAGATGCGTGGACGGGTCGAAATCGTCTATCTTTATTCTTCGACTCCGCTTCGAAGCGATGCAATCCCTTCGTACATTGAAATGGCGGCGGTCGCCCTGTCTCGGACTCGGGTTTGGCTTTCGGATGCAAATTACGATTCGTCTGTCGTTCGCTCAGTCGTCTCTCGCCGTTCTCGGCCGTCGTCGCTCGCTTCCTCGTCGAAGTTCCCTTCGGCGGACGATATGCGTAGCGGTGTGTCTTTCTCCCGCTTTTTTCTCTCGATCCGCTGAGTCGTTCCTTTCCTCGTACCTTCCCGCCCGTACTTTTCCTTCCGCTCTCAACATCATTCCATCCACATTCTTCTTTCCAAGTCTCGAACGTTCTGTCCTCCAAAAATTTTCCTTTCCTTTCTTCCTTTCTCATTTCTCCTTATTTTGGCGAATCGCGGCTCGCGCTGGTCGCCTCTTCCACTCCTCTTAACGGGGATCGGCTTTTTCTTGTCTTTAATTTTCTCTCTTCCTTCCTCCTTCTCCGATGTCACCTCATTCGATCTTATCATTGACCTCCGTAAATGAGGTGACACAAACTTTTGAAAGGGAAAGTGATTCTAAGCAAAAAAGTTCATGTGAATACGGGTCCGAATTTGAACCGAGATATGAATATGTTAATGATTGCCGCACCAATATCAATATGTTAATAACTCAAGTTCTATAACATCTAGGATGATGAAATTTGGGGTAATAATAGGGTACATAAAGCTGTGTATACTGTCCAAATATGATCGAATTCCAACGAGTATTTCCGAGTTACGCACTCAACATCGTAACACGTGCTGGTTTTATGCTCGCGTGTGAGCCTGAGTTATTAACTACTTGATCGTAACAGGGCTCACACGAATGTTACAGAACACTGTGTTCCGGTCACTGTTGACTGAAGATGGCAGTTTACCAAGTTTTTTCCCAGCAGAATGTTGCACGCGGTTGGATGGGAAATGGCTGGATGGGAAATGGCCTGGTCTTTGGATAGGCCGTTGGAGTTCCCCAGACCTCACAGCACTAGTTTTTTGGGTTTTTTTATTTTTTACTTCTGGGGCCGTTTGAAACCACTTGTGTATTCTGTTAAATCCAAAGCAAACGTCACCTTCAGTAACGCATTTTCTGTGGCAGCATTACACCCGACGTTCTTGTACGCGTGTATAATGAATAGATAAAGCGCCTTGCGTTCTGTATCCATCCTTTAGTTGCCGCAACCTATTTTTCAGTTATGTGTTTTTGTTTTGGAAAGTGTCAATGTTATTGTAAATACCACGTAAACCACAACAGATAACTGAAATCTGATTGAATGAACTCATGAGAAACACATGAGTCCCTTCCCAAATGAACCTTGGCCCAAAATGACGGATTTCAAGATGGCGGCCAAACTCCAAAACCGTCCCAAAAGATAGAGCACCTACCCTATTGATCACATCTTTCATTTTACACGCCATTTCCGAACTACAGCTATACCCAGTGGCTTTTGACTCATCCTGTATTGTAGGAGTAAGCTATACAGGGAGTATCTGAACGGTCTGTACAAACTTAAAGCAAGACTTCTTTGTATTCAGAGAAGCAATATACACTGAGTGGCCAAATTATTATGATCACCCCCTTAATACAGTGTTGGGCCACCTTTCTCTCTTATTACTGCTTGCATTCTTCGGGGCATGGATTCTATGAGATGTTGGTAGGTTGTAGGAGGAATCTGAGACCAACTCTGACGAACTGCACCTTCCAATTCCTGCAGATTTGATGGTGCTGGATCCCGCTGCCTGATGGCCCGTTCGATCTCATCCAACAAATTCTCAATGGGATTGAGATCTGGCGATTGTGAAGGCCAACGAAGCAAGGTAAACTCTCCGGCATGTTCTTCGAACCATCTGAGGACGATGCCAGCCTTATGACAAGGAGCATTGTCCTGCTGGAAGTATCCATCCCCGTCAGAGTACACCATTAACATAACGGGATGTACTTGATCTGCGACAATACTTAAATAATCTTGGGCAAGCACACGTCCGTGCAGAGGAATCAAAGGACCCAAACAATGCCAAGAAAACATCCCCCAAACCATAATACTGCCGCCACCAGCTTGAAGTGTTGTGGCGATGCAGGTGGGGTCCATATTCTAACCCTGCCATCTGCATGATGCATTTGAAATCGTGACTCATCGGACCACATGATCCTTTTCCAGTCATCTACTGTCCAATCCTTGGCGAATTGGAGACGTCTGCTCTTGTTCAAGGCTGACAGTAGAGGCTTTCGAACTGGTCGTCGGCTTCCATAGCCTAAACGGTGTAATGAGCGGCGAACAGTTCGTTCAGAGGCGGTCACAGTATGTGCTTGATTAAGATTTGCCGCTATTTGAGGCACTGTTGCTCTTCTGTCGCCCTGGACAACTCTGGCCAATCTCCTTTCAGCTCGAGCATTGAGGAGCCTGTGACGACCACACGCTTGACGTTGAGAGCCGGTTTTTTGCTTGGTAGTCCACTCTCTGTAAACATTAATAACTGCTGCTCTTGAACACTTCACAAGTTCAGCTGTTTTGCTGATACTGGTTCCGACACTGCGCGCGCCGACGATCATCCCGCGTTCAAACACAGTTAAATCACGATTTTTGCCCATATCGTCGCAAAAAACACAGTGCAACTGATGGTTCACCTCACCTGCATTCCCTTTTTATAGCTATCTAACCCTCTAGCGGCAGCGCTGTGACGCAATAGCTCATTTGCCTAAAACTGCCAGGTGGTCATAATAATTTGGCCACTCAATGTATGTCCCATGAACATAGGGTCACAAACGCTTCCTTCTGGAGATACAACCGTGCGACGTTGTCCTGCAATAGCTGGCGCAATTGTCACATCAAATCCGTTCAGCGTTACAAACTAGGTTTTTTTCCGGCTTGTACAGTAACAGAACAGTCCAGACGTACTAAAGTACATGCTCGAAATGACCTCCGTTAGATTTCACGCAGGCCTGCACACGTTGTTGCACTGACTGGCGAACCCGTTGGAAAATACCGGGTGTATTTAGGATGAGGTTGCAATTGTCCACGATCCGCTGGGGAAGAGTATCAACATCTGGTACGGGGTGGAATGAACAAGGGTTTTATAATGGCCCCACAAAAAAAAGTCTAAGGGATCCATATCCAGCGAACGTGCTGGCACGGTATTATTCGTCCACGGCCTATCCATCGACGAGGGTAGGTGACATCTAAGAAGTCTTTACTGAGTCGGCTGAAATGTAGTGGTGCACCATCATGCATGAACCATATACGTTGTCGTACAGACAACAGCACAGCTTCTAAAAGCTCTGGAATTAGGTTTTCCAAGAAGTCACGATAAGCAGCTCCATTTAGTCTGCACGTCGCGCGGTTATATCTCCAGAAGAAAGCGTTTGTGACCCTATGTTCATGGAACATATATTGCTTATCTGGGTACAAGGAACTCATGCTGTAAGTTTGTACAGACCGTTCATATACACCTTGTAGAAGTAATTTTCTGGATCGTTTGTTTCCACGACTTATGGCACGCGTACAACTGCAGGAAGGTTTCTTATGGATATTTTCGTGAGCATGATCAATTGCATCGTTTCATATTGCACCTCTTCATCAATTTTTTCACATCCTCAATATTTTCAACACGTGCATAGTATGATTCGAAGAGCATTGCAAATTGATCGAAACATATGTTGCCAAAGTCGTAGTCGGGATGTTATATTAGACGTTTCTCATATCGACTGAAAATGTATAACACATCAGTGCATGACCTGTTTCATCAAACTTCAACTCTCTATATCGTTGGTCTAGTTTTCGTGTATTGAGGGATGCATTTTCTGGAACTCTCTCGAAGGTTAAGATGACTCAATCGATTCATGCAAAATCTTGACGCAATTTCATTATTTTCATGAATCGTAAAAGAGCTTATGAGACAGGTTATTTCCTCACGCCATATTTCTTCAAGTGTAGGCTATCTCTAATTCCTGTTGCAAGCTCATTCGGCAACATCGAGAGGCAGAAACATTACGACCAAAGTAGACCGCAATTCCCACAATCCGACATCTGTCAAACTCCGTCAATTGCTGCACAGGAATACGGCTGCGTGTGCGAGGGATGGCACGTGTTCAGTTAGTTTAGTTTAGTTTAGTTTAGTTTAGTTTAGTTTAGTTTAGTTAGTTCAATCGGCAAACTGAACCTGTGACCACCCTCCTCCACTGACTCTGACGAATTAAAAGATACGATTGAATCAGACTCATTACAGACAGTTAGACAGATCACCCAGCAGTTAAAGGTACACTAATCATCTGTTGCCCAACAATTTGGTTGGTTTGGTTGGTTTATTAGAATTTTTGGCGTCGACTACTAAGGTCATTTTGCGCCTTTTACACAAGTTATTTCTGTACGTAGCCTGGGACAAACACAAACATCCATGCCCACGGCGGGATTCGAACCCACGACCAGGTGGACTCGAGAACTAGAAAGCCTACGCCCTAGCCCTCTTGGCACGTGTTGAGATTACTCTAGTCTGTTGCAGATGACAGATTGATGATTTTATGTATATTTGGGATGAACTGTTCTTCTAGTGGAGGAACTTTTGGGACACATTGTATCAGAATCCTGTGCACATATCGTGTTGAAATTTAAGTCATAAATTGTATGCAACCCAAACTATATTCTTAAAATTTCATTAAAATTGACCCCGTCCTTCCATATATTGCATTTTTTTTTTGCCGGGAGTGTAGATTAATGATGTCTTAAGCTTAGTTTCCATACATGCGTTTTTAACTGCGTCTCTGCGTCTAGACGCATAAATTGGTGCGTCTTGACGCACGTATCATGGAAACAGATATCTGCATCTCCGAATCTTGGTTGATGTGCGTCTGGAGTTCATGCGTCTGGACGCAGAAAAGTGAAGTAGATAGGTTTTCTACTTCTTGACGCACTTGTAAATGCGTCTCAAATCTTTCTAGATCGCAAGCGCACTAGCTTTGTTAACCTTCCAGCGGGCGCGCCCTCTAAACGAACGCGAAAGGTCGCGTGTATTTCCTAGATACGCTAATGCAAAATATAAATTTTCAAGAATACCTTTTAAAATAATGTTGTAATCAGTCATTTTATTTAAAATGAAATGAAAACAATGTAAACATAAAAGACAATAACGATATAAAATGACCAAATAATTACTGAAATGACGTGAAAATAAAATAAATGAAATTGCCAATATTTCCACTGTACTATTTACATTTGTGTAAAGATGAATTAAAAGTGTAAAGATATATTGGAAAAAACAAATGAATTGAAATTTAGACATAAAAAGATTTTTATTAGGACCCAGTACCGAAGTTTTCTTTTTCTTTTATTTAGGTTTGCATGTACAGATAATGCTGTACATGCTACGGTAAGAAAGCAGAGGAATCCTTCCATCAATTCCTTTTCTTCATTTGATGGAATCTGTGCTCGGACACCAGAAATTAATAATGATATTTTAAGAAATCCGAATAACACCAAGGTGGTGGCATGATGGTTAGAGAGAAGCTTCTCCCTCTAACGAGAAAAATTGCAAAACATAAACTCATGACGCATGCGCAGTTGAACTTTCTGCGTAGACTTCATGCATGCATGGAAACTGATACTTGCGTTCGAATTAAATGCGTTGCAATGTGCGTCTAGGTGCGTCCAGATGCACATTTGCTTTCTGCGTCGAGACGCAGTTATAAATGCGTCAAAAATGCGTGCATGGAAACTTAGCTTTACTTTACATGATGACTAAAATAATGTTTTCGAATGGTTTCGCCTATTAGTCCCAGCTTTTTCATGCTTCTTATTGCACCAAAAAAGGGTACCTTATACATGTTCTGATTATTTCTGTTATCATGTATTTTAAGGCATTATTAAACTTTATTCGTAAATACAAAAGCCCCTCTTTTTCACGATGTGCAAAATTGGTCGAGCAACAATCCCAATCTTCATTGTTTCCAACAAAGGAAACGAATCTTGATTATTAAAATCTAAGATGAAATGGGATGTAAATTAAATAAAAAGGAAGATTTAACCCTTTTTAAGAGTTCGAATTTTGAAATTTTTATACAGAACTAAATTATCACCGGAAATGAATCAGTGTATCAAATTTGGGATCGTTTGAACAATGGGAAGTAAACGAAACATTGATTGAAAGATTTGACGCAAACAGAAAAGTCAAGTTGAATAAAACGTTGTAATAAAAATAATAATAATAAACAGCCTATGTTTTGCGAATTTTGCGTCAGGTAATGCGTAGAATAATTTATGCATATAAAGCAGTTAACTTATAATACACAAATGGAATTTTCCACTAATTATAAAAACACCTGGAAAGCCGCACGAGATATGCTATCAGAGTACTCACGAGAAATCAGTAACGAAATATTCAAAAAAAGCATGTTTCTTGTGTAAAAATTTCTTCTTAACTGACATCGTGTGTATTTTTTTTCGTATTGAATGCTTATTCGAAATAACCTGAAAAATGGCGTCACTAGGTCAGAAACGCAAGTTCTACGTTAAACATACATTACGTAATACAGCAAGTACCTTAGCAATAAAGTAAAAGTACTCACTGGGATTTCATTCTTTGATGAATAGATGATTGAGGGTGATAGATAGGGTGATGTTGGCGGTCGGCACAAGTAGGCACTCGGATAAGTGAGAGAAGTAAAATGGCGGATATTTGTCCAGATGTGTTCGTTATGCGCATGCACACATATCACGTACGCAACCGAGACTTTCCAACGAGATCGAAAATTTTTTTCGTGAATTTTTATGACAATCCTTTAAGGGAGACCCGTGTAATTTGGACGGTCGTGTAAATCGAACCAGCCTTAGTTTGCACAATTGCACGTTAGATGGCGCCACTCTCCTGATTGAAAAATGATCATAGCCCTTACCTAGAACGGTATGAAAAACACGGGTTGTATTGCTTAAGTTATTGGTGAAAATACGTCAAATTTTCTCTTTTGGTACCGTCTCATGTTACTTTGAAGTAAGATAGTAATCGTGTATGTAACTATAAGTGACAGTGCCGGTATGTATCAGGGATGGTTTAAAGAAAAGGGGTCTATGTACAAACAAACAATAGACTTGCCAGAAACTGTGGACTATGATTGAAATAACAAACCAAATGAAAACACTATTCCACACAAAATTTTTAATATAAAAAAAATTTTGTGTGGAATTGTGTTTTCATTTGGTTTGTTGTTTCGGGGTCTATGTACTTGTTAATAGGCATGGTTTTAGTTGGAAAGGTTTTGAAGGTTGGTCGCCATTTTTGATTTTAGAGTTGTTGGCGTATTGTGTAATTTGGACCTTATGTACTTTGTGTAAATTTTATAAACTTTGTGACGAGTCCTTCGATGAAAACTGGATACAATGCGGAAAATGTCTAAGTTGGGTCCAAGAAGAATGTGCGTCCGTGGAAAATCTCTCTATTACTTTTGCGATACCTGCAAATAACAATTTTACCTTTTTTCATCGTTTTAATATTTGCTGATCATTTGTATTTTTCACAGTCCACTAATAAACACATAAGTTAAAACAAAGTTTCTGCTATTACTCGGCCTATTGTGTAAATTGGTCCACCTGGTTCAATTTACACTATCCGTTGTGTAATTCGGACCGAATGCAAAAGATTTTAAATTTCATATGAAACCCATATCATTATAGTATTCCATAAAAATAGTGCACCAAAAGATAGCCCGAAATGTCCACTTTACGTATACCTACGTTTGAAAATTGGAGCTACGTCATTTTAATAGAAGTTACCGCCCTTTTCCCTTAGGGGGTCTAAATTACACGGGCCTCCTTTAACTATAACGGAAGTGACATCAAATGTTCTCGTAACGAAAAAAAATAATTCTCTTTTCTCACAGATCCTTGGATCCAATCGATTGAGACATAGAATAACTAACATACTGTATGTACGAGGGCAAGTAAGTATGTTACAAACGAATATAAAAATGAAATAAATAAGAGTACTATCTTGAAAACTACTTTTATTTCTCCACATAACCTCCTGACAATGAGGCACTTTTTCTAAGGTTTCACAAGTCCCTCAAAACCAGCAACATAAAATTCTTTGGGCTCCTGTCTGAACCGGACACTGAATTCTCTTTATAGAGTCTCATCGTCCACTACGAAAATTAATGAGTAATACCAGACACGTCAATTTTTTTTTGATTTCAGGTAGCCCATATTATTTTGATTTGGATAGCCCAAATTCTCCCATTGATAAAAAAAATAGTAAAAATTTATACTCAAGAAATTTATACTCAAGAAATGAAGCTGAATGGTTTCAGCGTCCCGATTACACGACGTTTTTCGATTCATCTATTCAAGAAAAATCACAGGCAAGCATATACACTATATGATCACAAATATCCGGACACATGCACGTTTGCGCTCTAGCCACGATTTCATGGAAATCAATAGGGCGTTGCACATCCCTTTGCCCGAATCATAGCTTCCACCCTTCGGGGAAGACTTTCCACCAAATGTTGGTAGGTACTTTCCGGAATGTTCCTCCATTCCTCCCGAAGAGCGAGAATCAGTTCAGGTACAGAAGTTGGCCGATGTGATCTGGCCCGCAAGCGTCTTTCCAATTCATCCCACAGACTCTCTATAGGATTGAGATCGGGACTTTGTGCCGGCCAACCCATTTCTTCGACCCCTGAGTCCGCAAACCACTGCTGTACACACCTCGCTTTGTGGCACGGAGCATTGTCGTGTTGGTAGAGAAATGGCCCGTTTCCAAAAAATTGCCACAACGTTGGAAGTGCACAGTTGTCCAAAACATTCAGATAACGGTCGGAGTTCATGATTCCTTGCACAGGAACGAGCTGGCCCAGTCCGTACCATGAAAATGAGCCCCACACCAAGACTCCTCCTCCTCCGAACTTGACTGTGGGCTCTGTGCACTCAGGTAAGAAGCGTTCTCCAGGTATGCGCCAAACCCAAACTCGTCCATCGGATTGCCAGAGTGTGTAGCGAGATTTGTCTGTCCACATTACGCGTTTCCATTGGTCCATTGTCCAGTTTCTGTGGGCTTTGCACCACTTCAGACGTCGCTTGGCGTTGATCCTGCTGATGTGGGGCTTGTGGGCAGCAGCACGGCCATGGAATCCCATCGTGTGCAGTTCCCGACGAATTGTCATGGTACTGGCTTCATTTGCAGAGGCGTTTCGAAACTCTGTGGCAATTTTTTCCGCCGAGGACTTCCGGTTGCTGCGGGTGACACGACGAAGCACTCGACGGTCTCTGTCCGTTAGTTTCTTGGGTCTACCGGTTCGTTGTTGAACTGTTGTTGATCCCCGGGTCTTCCATTTCATAATGACATCGCCTACTGTTGACTTGGGTATCTAAAGAAGGCTGGAAATGTCACGCACGGACTTGCCGCATAGGTGACATCCAACGATGGTTCCACGTTGGAACTCACTGAGCTCTGCCGAACGACCCATTCTTGCCAATGTCCAAGCAGAGTTGTGTCTGAAGGTGTGGGAAGCTATTTAAATGATGTGCAAGTCATTATCATGTGACATTGGGCCAATCGATGATCTGTGAGGGGTGTCCGGATATTTTTGATCATATAGTGTATATTGTATTTATCTTTAGTTTATCTTTATTTTATAGCGCTCGCGAAACTTGAAATTTGCTAACTGCCCTAAATTGAGGACAGGCCTACAGGCCATCTGTGAATATACCAGCACTCTTACTGCATTGTTCGGACTTTGTCAGTATTTCTATGTTTCGCTGCTCTATAGTAGATTTGTTCTGGAACGTCGTCCTCATCATCATCATCGTTTGTATCGATGTTAGATAGATCATGACAGACATCACTGTGGCCTTTGCGTTCCCTGAAAGTAAAGCCTGCTTTGTTAAAGCAGTTTGCCACAGTCTATTGTGCCACATCTTCCAAGCAGATCGCAATATCTGCATGGCAACCACAATCACACTTTGCTGTTACACTAGTATATTGTAATACTTAAAACATATTATATATAAACAAATTTCTATTTTTTTTCTGAGTAATAATTAATAAACTTTCCGTTGCGACTAGAAATCGCTAAATGGTAAGTGCAAAAACTACGGAAAGCAAAAGAGCGGTCGGACATGAGAAGACAAGTCGGGCGGTTTCCCTCTCGGTAGCGCTTGAAATTGCGCAGTGATAGAAGTGGCAGACGGATACGTATGAAATAAACAAATGGTAATAATTTAATAGAATTCTAAATATTGGAAGAAAGTAGCTGAAGTATGTGAGATTTTTATTATAAAACAAGGGCCCCCGACATCCAAAACAAGAAAGACAACTGCGGAATACTGACGACGATAATTCCCTGCGGGAGATAATGGTACATTTTGTCTCTTTATGTGCAGTTAATAGTCAACTGATGATCTCAGAGAATGATCAAAGGCATCTACCGAAGATAAATCCGACTTAAGATCGAAAATGAAGAAAGAGAAGACTGACGCCCGTATTTAGAATGAGCTCTCTTGCTCTTGCTCAAGACCATTGTTGAATACAAATTCTATATTATTGAATTTGTACTCAACAGTGGTTTGAGCAACGGCAAGAGCGTTCATTCTGAATATGGGCCTAAGAATGGAAAATTATTTGATAATTTACACTTTTCTTATAAAGGAACGTTTAGAATATTGCACAACCGGACGTACTGCATTCGATAGAGCATAAAAAGGACGATTATTATTATTATTATTATTATTATTATTATTATTATACCGTTATTATTATAAGTTATACCGACTTGACTGGGTCTCCTTTTAATTTTAGGAAAGGCGACTATTCTGGTCTTTATAAATATCTTGCTACTTATGACTGGGATGATTTTAACTCTTTAGATGGGGTGCATGACAAATGGAATTTTCTTATTCATACCATTTTGGTTGCTATTAACATTTTTGCCCCAAAGTCGAACAAAACTGGCATACATGATAAATTACACAGATTCCCAATCTGGATTCGCCAGGATACTATCAAATTAAGGCACTTGAAGATTGCGAAGCATAGGCTTTGGAAAAAGACTAAAGATCCCCATTATTATAATGAATTTAAAACACTCATAAAAAATTATAAACATGCTTGTAAAGTTGATTATGACCTTTACTATAGAAGTGTCGAGAATTCTTTGAACTCTTCTCCGGCCTCATTCTGGAGCGTGACCAAGAAGCTTTTGGGTAAAGGCTCCCGCCAAGGTTGCAATGGTGAATTTGTATCGAAAACAGATATTTTAGACTATTCCCAGTCGAATTTTGGAGGTAATGAATAACTGAGGTTAACATTCAGAATCTTCCGAAATATTGGGATAGAGTGGAGGTGAAATTTTAATGCACCCGCTTTGACAACTTCTGAATTACTCTCTATTGGGATCTGCCTGTCTGCCTCCAAATGTTATAATTATTACGGCTTTCCTGACTATATTTTCAAAGGCTGTCTTCACGCGATTGCAACCCTTTATGTGACCATTTAAACCTCTCTCTGTCGCAAGGTTCTTATCCTACCGATTGGAAGACTATTTTTATTCTTCCTATCCCTAAAATTGTGAAACCGACCACACCGAAAGATTATAAACCTATTGCACCTATCTCTTTTCCTGCAAATATTCTCGAAACCTTCGTTGCTACTCATCTTTCAAAATTTGTTGATCCTTATCTTCCTGATATTCAGCACGGCTTCCGCAAGGCCAGATCGACCGAAACTACTCTTGCTGTGTTAACTTCTTACCTCTCGAAAGCTATTGATACTCGTCATCAAGTGGATGTAATTTACTTGGATTATTCTAAAGCCTTTGATAAGGTTCATATTGACCTTCTCTCCAGAAATTCGAGATTATGGGATTCCAATTAAATATGCTATCCTGGATGCGCTTCTTTTTAACTCATAGATATTTTATGCTTTATCCTGTAAATAATTTCTGGAAATGTGGTAAAATCAATAGTGGTGTTCCGTAGGGTTCTCCCCTGGGACCGCTGCTATTCAATATCTACTCTGCAGACCTAATAGCTTCTTTACCAACTAATGATGTTCAAATTCTAATGTATGCGGACGATCTTAAAATTTTTTCGTGCATTGACAGTTGGCAAGACTGTATTAAAATGGAAGAAACGTTGGACTCAATTCTCTCCTGGTCTAAATCGAACGGATTAAGTCTTAACTCGAGCAAATCATACGTAGTTTCTTTCTCCAGGAAAGTAACAAATTTTATTCTTGATTATAAGACTGGTCATGATATCATTGGGAAAAAGATTGAAGTTAAAGATTTAGGCATTTTATTTAATTATAACTTGTCTTTTACCCCGCTTATTGATAACATCATAAGAGATGTCTCCCGTAGAATTGGCCTCTTGAAAAGGCTTACCGCATTTTCAAAAATCCATTAACTATCATAAAGTTATTTATTTCTATTGCAGTTCTTAAAGTTACATATGGTGTGTTAATTTGGTTTACTCATCACAATCAAAACTTTTTACTCCTACAAAAGAAATTTCTTGCATTTTTATATTTTCTCTCAAAAAAATATAACAAGCATGATCTCAATATGGAATTCAAATGTGTTTACTCTTTCCACTATCATTGGTAATATTTTTCTTAATGTCCTTAAGAGGATTGTTTCTGGGGCTGTTTGGATGCCCGAGGTTCTGTCATCTATCGGGCTGTCAGTTCCTAGAAAAGTCGTCATAAGTGTCTTACTTTAATAACTCCTAGTACGAGGACAAATATTGGTGAGATTACTCCTTCGTATAAACTTGTTACTTTGTATAATAAAATCCGTTCTCATACAGATGTAGACCGAACATTTTTAATGACCAAACCAATTCTATTTTTAAGATTTTAAATATCTGATTTTGATTTATTTGTTCCGAAATGTAATCTTTTTCTTTTGATTCCTTCCCCCGCTTGGGTTTTATCACCTGTAGGGGCAGTTTGTATTTGCTTGTACATTCTGATCTGAATAAATAAAATAAAATAAAATAAAATAAAATTATTATTATTATTATTATTTTCTCAGCATTCCAAAGGAATAGATAGGGAAAAAGGGGGAAAGGGAAATAAATGATGGCGAAGCACATAAAAACGAATGAACGTCAAGTTGGATTATAATATAAATCGGGTTACATTCACCCTTAGTCGCTTTGTTGAAGCATATAATACTCCTTAATCTGTCTTTTAATGTGGAGACACGTAACTGAACATTTCGGGGATTTGCATTCTATCGCGGCACTTCGAAGGTTAAGCGGTAAAGTATTCCACATAGATATAGCATTATATGGGAAGAATTTAGTGAGAAAAGCCTGCGTCTTCCGAGTTATTTCAATTTTGTTTTTTCTAGTTGAGTGATACTTGGCAGTTTTTAATAGCCAATTTTGAACGAAAGAAGCGGGATGGAGGTTGTTTTGTAAAGCCCCGGATAATTCATTAAGGCGACTTATAGCACGTATCATCTCAAACGTAGGAAGATTCCATTTCTGACAGAGTATGGATATAGATTCCATTTTTGTGGCCCTAAAGACAGTTCTCAAAACGTCATTAAAGGCAACTTTCATCCGTTGGAAACTATGATACGATACTCCTGCCCAGAGTATAATTGTATACTCTAGGAAGGGAAGTATTTTGGATTGAATCACCAGCTTTAATTGGTAATAAGAAAGGAAGGAGCGAAGTCTTTTAATCAGGAAGCGCTGTCTTCTCAAACCAGCTAATATCTTATCACACTGTGTATGGAAATAGGGTGTATTAGCTAACGTAAATCCTAAAAAAAGTTAGGGTATCTTTTGTTATCGACATCCGAGACATGATGAGCACTTTGGTTTTTGAAGCATTAAGTTTCATTCCCCGAATAGTATACCATTCTTGCATCTACTTGAGATCACGCTGGACATATGCATTAATTTCCTCTTGGTCTCTAGCTGCATAAGAAGCAGACAATAGATTACAATCTACATAACTACATAATTGGATTGAAATCACGGGAGTATAGCGAGGACGTAGCCACGGCAAACAGTAAAGGTCCAATACTCGAACCTTGTATGACTCCGCGTTTGGTTTGGTTTGGTTTGTTTGGTATTAATGTCCTTTTCAACTGCCATGGTCATTTCAGAACGGCGATATAGGATTGGCTTCCGCAAATTTTGCCTCGCAAGGGTTCTTTAACGTGCAGCCGGCAAACGACTACAAGGGAACAAACGGCTTTACTTCCCTTCCAAAGGAAGTGCGTGATCTCAGGATTTCCCCCCTGTAAAATTCCTCGTCGTCCTCGGTCGGGGTCGAACCCGCGTACTCGGGCATCAGAGGCGATCACGCAGCCACTGAGCCACCGAGGCCGACATGACTCCGCGAAAAGACGGATAGTATACAGGGGGGGATCACCATCAATAACATTGATTCTAGATGTTAGGTAATCTTTCATTAGGTCGAGATAATGTTCTGAAATATCGAAGGACCTTAAATCTTCTAATAATTGATGACGCGAAATGGTATCAAACGCTTTTGATATATCCGTTTGAACCATAATGAAATTCTTGCCTTGGTCCAGGGCATTAACAGCTTGTATGTGTAAGTGCAAAGGCGTCCAGTTCACTCTAGCATTAGGTCTGCTTCCCTGCTGTCGTATAGGTATTTTTGGCCATATATTACTTATCAGGTCACCGAATATACTTTTTTCGATGATCTTAGATAAAGGAGAAAGCATAGAGATGGGCCGAAAATTTTGTAAAATATTAGGATCACCACTTTTATGAATCGGAATTATATTGACTATTTTTAATATGTCGGGAAATTTTCTTGCATGGATAATTGTTTTGCATAAGTCCTGTAATTTTTCAATACCTGGTGATTTCATAGTCGATAATAATTTCCCGGATATGATATTAGCATAATTGACGTCCTTGATTTTCATATTTTTGATTATCTCTTGTATGATATATTTATCTGGAACCTTAGGTTGTAGTTTTCGGATAGAATTTGTATCGAACTTTTGACTATTATATTAGGTTAAAGGTATATTGCATGGGTTGTTTAGCCATCTTAAATAATCCTTGTGACGTTCCGATGGAAGCTTTATTTTTGTCTCGTTCTTATTATCCTTATTAATCCTTATTTTTGTCTCGTTATTAATAATCCCTATTATTCGGCGCAGATTTTAAGTGCAATGAGCCAGATGCAACGCGGACATTTTATTTCAAAGGGTAGGTAAGCTTAAATTGAATTTTGCCACTATTCAAGCAATCAAGAGAACAGTTGGTTTGAGCCAACTTTAGTACGACCAAAAATTCGTGATGTGCACCGTCGAAGTGCACCAAAAATTAATGTGAACAAGAGAAAAATTTCACATAATATGATTCCTTGAGTTTGGCAGGCCTGATTTACAGCTGATATGAAATTACGCTCAACTGTTTATTGTATTGTAATAAAATAATTACGTCATGTTTCAATAAAAATACCGAAAATTCCCTCTTGTTCACATTAATTTGCACACTACTGTAATTTCTTTCGCACCCACCAAAAATGAGAATCATATCCACTTTTTCCACCCTTGTGTACACAGCCATTCTTAAATTTAGCTTTTGGAAACCGAACCTTAAGCTAAAGAATTAAGCTATTCTTCTCAATGTCCTGCCCAATATCCTGCTTATTTGCAATATATGCGTTTTGTCATAAAAACAAAAAATTATAACTCTTCTGCCACAATTTTATTTAGTACTCGTAGTTTAGTCCATTTTTCTGAAAATTTCTATTAATGTAGCAATACAGTTTACTGACTTATACAAATATAACGTTCTTGTAAGCTCCTGTGCTATCAGATTGGTATCAGTTTGATGTAATTTTCTCCACCAAACTGTAGTATTTATTCAACCACTGCCTTGCCTCCTTTTCCATGTCAGTCTGTAGTATAGATTCAAGAAACTGTAGTATTTATTCAACAAACTATAGTATTTATTCAACCACAGTCTGGATTATTTATTTATGCCTCCTTTTCCCTGTCAATTTAGTGGTTTGTTCTGCATCAGCGATGGCTTCTCTGCAAATGACGTGAAATAGTTTAGCTGAAATGAAGTAATGATTTTAATATTCGATTTAAAATAACTGAAGGGTATTCTACAATTTTGCAATTGACACTATGCCTCTATCTGTTGTAGTTTAGGAGATACATTTCCAAAATTCATGAACAATTTCTTGCATAAACTTGAAAATATCACTACCAAGTAGCCCTTATCCTTCTTAGTAATAATATTTTTAAATTCATTAACCTAAACAAATAGTATTCGAGTTATACGCTCTGTTACCAAACTTTTCCTCACCCTCTAAACTATAATGAAGGACATAATCAAGTACTGAAAGGTTAAAACGGTCACCGATATATACACCATTGGTGGAGTGTGAATCTTTATTCAGCACCTCAAACTCCTTCCTCCTTCTCGATGGGCTTTCTTAATGTCTTTCTCTTCGTTCATTGTTTTCACTATGCCTTTACATGAATAGTCGACGTTTGATTCTTTCTGAATCACGCTTTTCCATCTCTGCATATCCTTTTAGAGTATGATATATTGTCTGCCATTTTTTTCTAAAATCACATATAAATTCGATCATTTTTTATTTATTTATTTATTTATTTACTAGCAGAGGACCCGGCGTTGCCCGGGATAATTACACTTCATGTTGTTGCAATTTCCTTTCTTCTTTCGATGTCTTGAAGCAAAAATTGGCCATTCATCACTTTGTGTAGTCTAGCGGTCGCCGATTCTTCTATTTACTTGCTTACCATTTGCTCAATACAGCACGTAGCTAAAGCAGTGCTTCCTCTATCGTCTTTCACTCTTTCTTAATAGTCTGCTAACTCAGTATCTCCAGTTACTGATCATTTTTAAAGATTTTGTTAAGTATTAAGAATTCTAAGAAAAGCCTGAATAAAAGAAATTCTATGCATTGAATTCTCTATTGCACCAACTTTGCCTTGCATTGTTGGTCATGAGACATATATTGTTGGCCCGTGCAGAGTGTTTGTGAATTGCGTGTTGATACCATTGTTGATACTTATTGTTGCAAAAACTCTGTCTTGCATTGTTGGTCTTGAGATATTTCTCATTAATATGCCCTGCCATAACCATGAATATCGATTTTTTTTTATCAATAATTATTATTTTTTCGAAATATGAGGTAGACAGTGACCTTCCTCATGCTTTGAAGGTCATGTATGCGAAATTTTATCAAGATCGGAATAAAACTGTAGATTTGTATAAAAAACAAAAAAACAAACCCACAAACAAACAAACATCCCTCTTTATTTATATAGAAAGATTTATTTATTTGGATCCAGGGGCTGTATGGCCAGAGGCCAAAGAGTTGGCTCCCTGGATGGACCTGGTCCTGGATTGACGACTGCTGTATGATGGTCGCCACAGCCGGGGAGGTGAAGATTGTGTGTCACTGATGGTCGTGACTAGCCGTGCCTAATGTTGCTTAACTTCACAGAATTTAGCAGTTCTTTTACAAAACAAGAATATAACTCGTAAAACGGTTTTCAAATATGCTGAAAAGAAGAATATAAAAATTTGTTGTTTAATATTACTGTAATATTTTTATATACAGCAATGGCGAAAACTGCATGTAAATTTACGTATTCGATTGCAGCGCTCACACGAATCTTTCCAAACGCGCGCGAAATGAGAATGAAATCCTCGCACGTCTAAATGTTTTAAACTACTGGGTCTATGTTCTTTCCACTGCTAGATCAAAGTTATCATAAACGTCAAGAGAGAAAAACCATTGTTTCAAAGCATTGCCGGGTAAAATCTTTTAAGCATTCCAAGGAGCTTTAGCTCTGACGCAGATGTAATTTTAATATCTCACTTTTACTTCCACTTGGTTTAAATAAACAGTGGAAATACCTTTGATTCTATATGCATTCACGTCATTTTAAAATATAGGCCTAACTTCAATTAGCCATTTTAACAATAAGCCTAATATTAATTAGCCATTTTTAACAATAGGCCTAACATTAATTAGCTAATTTTCACAATAGGCCTAACATTATTTAGTCATTTTAACTGTAGGCCTAACATAAATTAGCCATTTTTAACTATAAGCATAACATAAATTAGCCATTTTTCATAATAGGCCTAACAATATTTAGTCATTTTAACTGTAGGCCTAACATAAATTAGCCATTTTTAACAATAGGCCTAACAATAATTAGCCATTTTTAACAATAGGCCTAACATTAATTAGCCATTTTTAACAATAGGCCTAAGATTAATTAGCCATTTTGAACTATAGGCCTAACATTATTTAGTCATTTTAACTCTAGGCCTAACATAAATTAGCCATTTTTTACAATAGGCCTAACTTTAATTAGCCATTTTTAACTATAAGCCTAACATTAATCAGCCATTTTTAACAACAGGCCTAACATTATTTAGTCATTTTAACTATAGGCCTAACGTTATTTAGCCATTTTTAACCATCGCCCTAACATTAATTAACACATTTAACAATAGGCCTAACAGCACTGGATTTTAAAATGAAATGAGCACGTGCATCAAGAAAGCTTCATAACGGGCACGTGCTTAAATGATAAACAAAAAGTAACACTGTATTCACTTATGACTCGTCGGTAGGATTCGATTGATATATTACATGCCTTAAGTTCATATTCTTAACATTAGTGGACGTGCTTGAAGGGGTCCACGAGAGCTCATCAAAAGTTGATATATCGCTGTTAAGTTCTTCCATTTTCACGTTTTCGTGCAAACGATGGCTGGCCAGGCACATAAAGGTACTGATCATGCTTGTATTCTTATATATAGCTTTAGCTAAAGCTCGTAATAAGGGGTCATTGAAGTACTTTTTGGGGTTCATTTTCTCGGACGTAGCATTTCGAAAATCGAAAAGAATGTCATATTCGTCTTGTGCTCGTCATTCCCGTTCGAATGACATATTACATGCCTTATATTGCCAATAAAAAAATTTAATGGGGGGGTTTGGGTCTCAATAGTCACGTGACTGTTAGACCGATTTCGACGACAAACTAATCAGGTGAGCTCAGGAAGGGTCTCTATCGAACAGCGAAAAAAGAACTTGAAAAAGTTAATGCATTCTCGAGAAATCGTCGGACATACAGACGGACGGACAGACGGACAGACGGACAGACAGACAGACAGACACACAAACAGAGCGAAACCAATATATGCTTTTCAGCATATAATAATTGAAAAAGCTCACCAACACGGGAGAAAAGGATTGTTGAAGAAACAATTTAGTTTGCAATTACTGGACCTTCCAATTAGTTCCATTATAGCATGCGACAAAACAAAATCGAAGAAGTCATTATAATGTCATTATTAGCTTTTCACGAAGCACTGTTATCTTCTTTATTTCAATTAAAATCATTAGCTTTGTGAATATTTTCAATTAAAATCATGAAAGCCCACTTTTATGCATTATAATGTACATCGCTTAATTTCTAAATCTATGTGATTTCATATGAATGCGTTTTCATAGCTGGCAGACTTGATTTAACTTTCCCTTGAAAGGCGTTTCCTTTGAGAAAGAGGCCTAATCCACTCTTCCAACATTCTCTTACAACTTGTGCTCCTTCCTTTATCGATCACAATTTCCTACCTTTCCCTTTAAGAATTGCATAACCTACCAGTCAAGAAAGAAATTTAAGACACGCCTTTAAAAATTTTCAAGTGAGATTTTGAAAGTTTTTTTTTTATTTTTTAAAAATCTGAAATGGCATTTCCCTCTGGGCTGTTTAAAAATAAATGAAATGGCAAAATTACATTTTCGAGGTTATGAAAATGCTTTAAGAAATGCATCGAATGACTAATTTACGACTTTGGCGTTTCAAATTATTTATGACGTTAAAGTGTAAGATTCTGTGAATGGCATTATATGTGATAGAAATTTTCGGTTTTCCTAATGAAAGTTTCTTTGATTAACATATTAACCTTGAAAGAGTAAATTACTATACTATATATATTTTAAATTTAACATATATCTCTATGCCTACTTATATATGATAAAACACAATATATTTACGGGCATCTCATAATTTTTTGCCTTGTAACAATTTAAACAATAGGCACTTTATTTAAAAGGTGGAAGCTCTATCTTTATACCTTTACTTTTAACTTAAGCATAAACATCAAAAAATTATAGGTCAATGATAAGTGATAGCTTTTTTTTCAACACTTGGGCTTACGGGGCTTTAAGCTCTACATCGTACACCAATGTTCGTTATTTATTAAATACAGGGAGAAGTTTCCTAGTCCTTAAAGTCGAAGGTAACTTTCACTCTCCGATATTACTTCGAACAAGTTTCCACTGACGTTGAGAACTTGCTATTTTTATGTTTATTTATCTGTATAAAGAGTAATGTATCTTATTTCATGTATACTCTATGTTTTGGTTTCAAATGACCTTTTTTATATTTGAAACCCATTTAGTCTGAACGTTGTCAGAGTATCATCAACCGAAGACATTTTTGTTGGCTCATATAGAAGAACAGGAAAAATAAGTGAATAGTTGAGTGGAGAAAGGATAGCCTTCCAGTTCCCTTGTTTTCAACAAAAGAAAAAAAATTCTACTATCCACGCCACGTCAATATAAATTATAGAAAATTTTACTACATTGAGCTGCCACTTTATTAGGTACACCTGTTTAGTTGCATGGATTTAACGAAATGCTGACAATTTTCAACAGAATATTGGCCCATGGTGACAAGAAAACTTCACGAAATTTCCGGAGATTCGTTGGCGGTTTAGGCAAAGAGCGAACGCAAGGTCTGTGTATATAAGGTCTCGCCGAAATTTTTCTAAAACTCGTCCGAGTCTGCGCATGACGTCACTGCAACCGAGAAAACCATTCACTAGCTTGTCTAAAGAGTGCTTAATATATCCATCTGATGAATTACTCTTCCATTAAAGAAATGCAATGTTATATTTGAAAATTTTCACGGCAAGAGAATTAAGAAAGATGAAAATATTATTTCTATTACTAGTAATGTTGCTTATACTTCATTGCCAAGTATTGAAAAAATTCCTACTGTTGTGGTTAAAAAATATATTCGATTTAGAAACCTATATTAGAGATAAATAGATAAAATTAAATCTGGGTATTCTCCTTTTAATGGGGAAAATCGTAAATTAAATATAATAAAAAATAAAATAAATATAAAGTCACCAATCTTATTTTGTTTTTTATTACATTTAATTTACGATTTTCCCCATTAAAAGGAGAATACCCAGATTTAAATTTATCATTTAAACTCCTTCAAGATCAATAATAGAGATAAATAGAACCGATTTAGAGAGTAAATAAAAAGTTGTCGGATGTGAATAGAAAAAAAAAGAAAAAAAATAAAGAAAGTTACTAATTGAAATATTTGAGAGGAATGTCTTCATTATTCATTTTTTCTTTTTTTTAAATGTATGATTGCTACAGGAACATATTTAATTTTTTTATTTAATTCTTGTACCATTTTATTCATATTAAACATAAATTTGAAATTCGAAACTGGTTTAGTTTTCCTTCTTAATAAATAATCATGTCTTAACAAGACTGACAGTACTAACACCCACGCATGCAAGTGTCTACTATCTAACGGTGGCAATGACATCAGATGACGTGACTGGGAACTGCGCATGGCGAGACCTTGTTACACAGACCTTTCTAGCTCATCCCAGAGACGTTCACTGGGGTTGAGATCTGAGGACTTGAATTCATAGTCATGTTCCTGGAACCAATCCGTAGTGATTCTGTTCCTGTGTGCTAATGCATCATCCTGCTGGAAGGAGCCATCTACGTGGGATAAACTGTGAGCATGAACAGGTGAACTTATTCTAAAATAATGTTTATGTATGCTTTGGCGTTCAAACGACCATCTATAGATATTAGAAGACCCAATTCATGTCAATAAAACATTACCTCCACCATTACTTCGCCTTGCAAAGAATATTCCCCGCCCTATTACTCCGCTTCCACCATCCTGCAAAGTCCGCAACAGACATGAAGCGTCCATGGCTTCATGTTGTTTTCGCCATATTCTTAGCTTTCCATCAACATGATGCAGCAGGAACCTATGAGGGGAGTTCAATAAGTAATGCAACACTTTTTTTTTCTCGGCCAATTTTGGTTGAAAAAACTGGACATTTCTTGTGGAACATTTTCAAACATTTCCGCTTCGTCTCGTAAAGTTTCATTGACGTCCGATATGTGACAGCGCTATAGTGAGCTGTTAAATTGGCGTCTACAATGGAGGTTGCGTTCCGAACAACGGGCAGTGATTGAGTTTCTTTTGGCGGAAAACCAGGGCATCTCAGATATTCATAGGCGCTTGCAGAATGTCTACGGTGATCTGGCAGTGGACAAAAGCACGGTGAGTCGTTGGTCAAAGCGTGTGTCATCATCGCCGCAAGGTCAAGCAAAACTGTCTGATCTCCCGCGAGCTGGCCGGCCGTGCACAGCTCTGACTCCTGCAATGTTGGAACATGAGAACACTCTCATTCGAGCAGATCGACGGATTTTCATCTGTTTGGCCCAATGAAGAACGCAATCCTGGGACGCACTACGCGGATGATGAAGCAGTTATTGATGCAGCACGACGTTGGCTCCGACATCAACCAGTGGAATGGTACCGTGCAGGTGTACAGGCCGTCACTACACAAATATCCTTCTTTATATATATATATATATAGATTTTGCATTATCTTAAAAATAAACACATGAAAACGCTTAGAATTAATACAATAAAAATTCATAATGAAAATTCGGAAAATTTTTTTTTAAATGCTCACAATATATGGACCTCTCCATGTATGCCGCTGTTAGCCTAAATAAATTCTTAATCACGTAATCTTACTTTAGATATTTCCCTTGATGTTGTTGCAATTCCCACTCTCGATGACTTGAGGCAAAGCTTGCCCATTCATTTCTTTGGGTAGTCTAGTGGTCGCCGATTCTTCTATTGACATGCCTACATTTGCTCAATACAGCACGGAGCTAAAGGAACACTTACTCTGTCGTCTTTGCACTCTTTCTCAATAGTCTGCTAACTCTGCATTATCTCCATTTACCTGCTCATTTCTAAAGATTTTCAAGAAATTGTTAAGTACTAAGAACTCTCGTTTCTATGAAAAGCCTGAATAACAGGAATTCTATGCATTGTTACAAATTGAACCTTATCTATAGTGCACAAACTTTGCCTTTCATTGTTGTTCATGAGATATATATTTTGATCCCTGCATAGTGTTGGTGCATTGCGTGTTGATACCTATTGTTGCACAAAGTTTTACTTGCATTGTTGATCAAGAGATATTTCTCATTAATATGCCTTGCCATAACCATGAATATCGATTTTTTTTTTATCAATAATTATTATTTTTTCTAAAGCTGAGATAGACAGTCAACTTCCTCGTGCTTTGAAGGTCAAGTATGCAAAATTTCATGAAGATCGGAATAAAACTGTAGATTTGTATAAGAAAGAAAGAAAGAAAGAAACAAACAAACAAACCCACAAACAAACATCCTTCTTTATATATATAGATTGATTTCACGGAACTGCAGAATTCAACACTTCTAGAGACTGGACTTCCTGGCGTAGGCATGGGAATACGTGCTGGAACCACAGTTTCTTCAAAGAAAAGAAAAACGAAAATTATTACATGTATATAAGAATCGCGACTGCATTAACATAAAACCTATAGAAGCTATTTGTTCTATCCACTTTCAATAATAAAGGCGAATATGGAACCACCCACCTATTGTCGATTTCAACCTCATCTGCATTATTTCTTAAATTCAACATAAACAACTGTCCCTCATTTTCTGTGGATCTTCGACGACACAGGATAACCATCTATACCAGTGTTTCCATGAGAAACATTTTTGGAAATTTCTTATTTCATCTACCATTATCCATACCCGGAGAATGCATATTTATGGAACCACATGGACCAAGAATCATATTTGTTGTTACGATATCAAATACACTACTGTTTATAAAAATCGCAACACCCTGATGGAATAGCCCAATCTGCATTAAATTTGGAGCATTTGCATATCATGGGTCAGAAAAGAAACCATTAGATTTTCAGGTCAATACAATGCGTTTTATTGTCCCATTAGTATCGGGTGAAACCACCGTGGGATGCAATTACAGCCTCTAAACGTCGTGGCATTGAGTCGAACAAGCTCTGAATAAGGGCCTGGGGAATGTCCTGCCATGCTCTGTCTACACGGGTATACAGTTCATCCACAGTTGCTGCTGCAGGAGTCTGACGAGCCAATCGATGAGCAACCCTGTCCCACACATGTTCGATTGGGGACATGTCTGTGAACGAGCAGGCCAGGGGAACAAGGGCGTCTGATGTGCTTGGAAAAAGGCGAGGACATTTCTGGCCACATGCGGTCGGGCATTGTCCTGTTGGAATACAGCGCCTGGAAGGTTCTGCAGGAAGGGGATGACCTCGGGTTGCACAACTTCCCTGATGTACCGGTCACTGTTCAGATTGCCATGGATTCTGATCAGACGGGAACGGCCATGGTAACTGATTGCACCCCACACCATCACCCCTAGCGTTTGTCCTGAATGACGCTGCAGGATGCATTCTGGAAGGTCGCGCTCGCCACGATGTCTTCTGACTCGTATCCTGCCGTCATGGTGCTGCAAGTTAAACCTTGACTCATCCGAAAACACAACTTGTTGCCATTCAGCTTGCCACTGTTGGTGTTGATGGGCCCATTGCAACCTGAGGCGCCGGTGGTTTTGAGTCAAAGGAATCCGCAACAATGGTACTCGTGCCATCAATCCTCTGGAAATCAAACGGCGTCGTACAGTGCTAGCAGACATTGTCCTGCGTACTGTAGCACTCCACTGTTGTGCTAACACTGTGGAAGTGGCTGTATGATCTGCTACACACATGCGATAGAGGTGTCTGTCATCTTGCGGTGTCGTCGTGCTGGGTCTTCCTGAGCCTGGTCTTCGGTGTGCCCTGTTCTCTTCGCTACACTGCCTCCATGCACGCATAATTGTCGTTGCATTACGTCCTACACGAGCAGCAATGTCACGATACGACCATCCCGCTTCACGCAGACCAATTATGCGTTCTCTTTCAAAGTCTGTCAGCTGTTGATATGGTACCCTTCGTCGTAGTCGAGGCATGGTGTTCTTTCAAGCAATTACTCTGAAAATCTAATCATTTATACTCTGACCCATTGTATGCAAATATTGCAAATTGCATATGGATTAGACCATTCCATCAGGGTGTTGCGATTTTTATAAACAGTAGTGTAATTCTGGATCAACATCTGCATTAAGTATTTCAGCAGAGATATTTGTATCAATTTCTTCCGGTCTAATTTTTTTCAATTAACCAAATTAAAATGTGTGAATGCGGTAACCCACGTTTTTGCCACTCAACTGAATACATCCAGCAGCATATATTTCCAAAAGGATGGTCATGGTTTTGGGTAATGACCGAAAGAGTGCGATAGTAGGTGCAGGCGGCCGAAATGAGATTCCTGAGCCGTATGGAAGGATTAACCTTACTAGATAGTTTGCAGCAGCACAATAAGGGAATCTTTGAGCCGCTACTTGAGAAGTCTCAGTTGTGTTGTTATAGTCACGTGACACGGATGCCGCAAGCTAGTCCTCTTAGACAGTTGCTTTTTTTCCCAAGCCGGTGGGTAAGAGAACCACGGCCAGGTGGATACAATATATAGAGGGCCTGGCTGATTGGTTGGTTTATTATAATTTTTGGCGTCGACTACTAAAGTCATTTTGCGCCTTTTACCCAAGTTATATCTGTAAGCAGCCCGGGATAAACACAACCATCCATGCCCATGGCGGGATTCGAACCCACGTCCAGGTGAACTTGAGCACTAGAAAGCCTACGCCCAATTCCTCTCGGCCACCTGGCCTGCTGAAGAGCTGGATTCAGGTCACTCATTCGACCCAAAGTCGCGGTCACCGTGATTCTTCATGAGGCTTATCTCTGTTGCCCTCCGCGAGTCTAACAGATAAGCGGAAGTAAGTAAACAAATACGCAAGTCTTATCTACGCTGTTATCTTCTTATTGGTAGTTCAGTCGTTCATAACTTCCATTTTAGAATTCTCATATCTTGCATAACGCCCCAAATTACTTGAAGACCACTCTTCTTCTTCCGCCAATCTCACCATCAAGATCACCTTCTTTCTCATACAGAAATTCACTTGCTCCAAAAAGGCTCCATTAACTTCTATTTTGCCAACTTTTTGATCAAGCACAAGCCCACTGTCTCAAACACAAGCCCCCTTCTTTTGCTTAACATTTAATCTCTTCGTTTGCTTTTCTGACCTTTTTTCTGTATTGCCACATGCAATTTAGGCCTTATGACTAGACCAAATAGGGGAATCCCTAAAGTTCTATGGAATGATTGTTTTGTATGGACAAAGTAGGGATTGTATGTATTAGGAATATGTGCTTTGTTTGATTGATGTTTGTAAAATAGAAGTCTGCTTCTCTCTCTAGGTCCTGCTTACTTCTATAAAGATCCTGCTTACCTCCAGGATATACGTTATTCTCTTTAAATTATGAATTTTGTAAATTATTAATTTCCTAGTTAATAAACTCTTTATATTTCCCAAAACTCACTCTCTCTTTTCAAATTGGCTCATCCGTTAGGGTCGCGGAGGTAACAGCCCTGTGGAGAATTTCTATCGCTCGCGATCTTCCGCCATCAGGCGCAAGTCCTCAATGGGAATAACTAAGCGACTGACACCACGGCCTTCTAGAAACTACCAAGCTTGAACATGTTAAAGATCAAACATTACGTCTATTTGGTGGTTCTATTATAGAAGTTAGTTCAATAATATATTATTGATGTCATGTTCAGGCCTGGTAGTTTCTAGAATCTAATATAATAAAATCTTGCTATATGTCACATGTATTTATAGCTAAATAAGGAGTAGCGCAGTGGAAAGATAAACAACATGTAACAGCACACTAATTAAGATAATAAATAACAAAGTTTATTGAAAATTAAGAGTAAAAGTAAAAATGGCTATGAAGGAATAACGTGGGTTCCTTTAAGCAAAGGCATTCTATGCCATACACAAAAATAAAAGCAAAACAATTTCACACAGAGAAGTTAAATTTTACCCGCACCTCAGCGCGAAGTAAATAAGCTAGTAGATAAACCTTAAACTTAACTCAAACTTTCAGGGCAAACTAACCTGAAAGTAAAACTCAATATCTAAATAAATCTAGCGTATAATTCAACAATTATATTTCAGCTAGTGAACAAACCCAAAGCTTACAAGCTAATTAAATGAATACAAAAGATTAATGTCTAAACGACTAAGGTTATAAATACTAAATTCACATAAGTATAACTTAAACCACTTTTGAAGTGGCGGGGCAGATGGTATTGCCTCCACAGGTTTATAAGATCTAAAAAGATCTTCAGGTGGCATAATGCTACACCCAACGTAAAAAAAACACCTCTAACGAGGCAACATGAACTTGGCCCACAGCTTTCGCTGGTCAGAAGTTAATTTCTGACACCTACTCGCTTTGGCCACCCGAGTAGGCAAGTGATCATGTTCAACCACTGGCTAGTGCAGCCACTGGGTAAACAAATAGCTTATTAGCTAAAATCTAAATTTGTTTAATAACAGACACTGATATAGGTCAATATAGAAATAGCAACTTAATTGGGTCGGTCTCCAAAATACCTAAAACGAAGCCAACCTCATATTCATTTGCTTTATACAGATAATGAACAAAATGCCAGACAAATGTTTAAACGTATGACGTCCAAAAGAAATCAATTGAACAGTTACGGTAATTTACACTCTACATTCTAGTAAATTTTACAACTATCATAAGAGCATACATATATCACAAAGCGACACACTCGCAGACAAAAGTTCCAACTGCGAGAAATAAAAATAGTGAATAAATTACATCACCAAAAGTCACTATTGGGAAAATGTTCAAAGTCCGGGAAGAGTCAATTAATTATAGAACTACAAGCAGCACAGAAAACTAATACACACACAACTTGTAGGGTTTTTTTTTCTCTTGTTTGAGATGCAGCTTTTACAAAAGAATTTGTACAAATACAAAATAAAAAGCTTCAAGTTCGCTTTTTGCAGTTCAGAAATTCAAGTGTCACATGAGGCCTATGAAATAAGATATAACCATTAAACGGTAATACAAATTATGTTGGAAAGGAAAACACTAATACCAACGTTATGAAAAACGGGCAATTGCGTGACTTGTTTCAAAACTTATTTTCTTCGTGCGCCGTATAACACTTCACTACACTTAATTATAGCGAAACCAAAATGGTTCGTAAGGTATGCCCGCATTCCGCAGGGCCATAGACCACACACTTGATTGCATTTATACACGTCACGGCGACTTAGCTCAGAAAATGCTTTCTTAATTAACACGGCTTCACAGCCTACTGTAATGGACGCACTTACTATAGCAAATCCCTGGTCGGCGACTGAAACACTCGGTGCACGGGGAAGCAAGCCGAACACTGGCGACAGGCACTTTTCACAATGCAGACTCTTACGTTTTGCGTCGGCACAAATCTCCGCCCGTTGGGCTTCTCCGCACGGCAAGGCATTGCTTAACGAAACAAATGCCGTCTCCGAAGTCGTCTCCGTTGCAACGGCTTGAGGACTCGTCTTCCCCTTCAGCGTGTCGATAACCAAGCAATCCCGATGCCTTCCATCAGTCTTAGCCAGGAGCTTCTTTGCTTTCAAACGTCCATCGGTCGTCACAAAATTCCTTCTGACTCTCTCCTTCTGCTCTCTCTTCGAGCCCGCACTCGCGAGACTCGCTCTTCCCTGATTGGTTCCTGCGTCTTGATGTTTAGTATGACGCTGTCGACGTCGATTCCGTTTTCGCTCCGAATTGTAGATTATTCTAGAGCGAAAACGATCGTCTCTGTCACCGGAATTAATAATATTATTAAAATTCCGTGACACTATACATTTCAAAGAGGAGCTTTAGCTATGAAGCAGAAATACTTTAATACATTTATTTTCACCCCTTTATCTGCAATTTTACCCCCTCCCCCAAGTTTTATAAACAAAAAATTGGTTTTCTCGAACGGATTATGTAGAAAATGTAAAAGAGCTCTATCTTCTTTCCTTTCTCATCATTTCCGATCGAAAGACAAATTACTGCCATGTGTTGCCATAGTTCTAAAAACCAAATGACTGCCACCCCTGCAACTCCGACCCCACTGGAACAATTGAGCCTAAACTTCATAGTAATGTAGATCTAGTCTACAGGAATCTGGGTACTGAATTTCACTCCTTTACGTACCTAAATAGCATATAGATCTTTTTTTCCTCTGACTCCCACCTCCGTAATTTTGATCCCAGTGCACCAATCAGAACCAAACAAAATAGTGAAGGTTGATATTGCCATAGTGTCATAAGTAAATTTGATAGGTTGTAGAGAGTAGGCAGTGGAAGTAAATAATATGACGGAGGTCGGATAAAATGTGTATAAACTTCAAATTTTATTAAATGAATAAAGAATAAAGAAAATAGGTATTGCTTATCTAACTAAGGCTTAAGTTATTTGACTTAATTGCTTAAAAATAAGACATATAAATAAATCAAGTAAATGAACACAGGTCATCGCACATAACACTTCACCACACAAATGCTGTAGCACAAGTATTAACACTAAATACAGCCCCGATGTAATTCTTTCGGGGAAAATTCGAAGGCTGGTAAATAGGTTTACCAATTATCAAATATTGATTAAATTCCGACGAACACTTATTGTATACGGATAAGGTATGTAATTCGCCTAAACACCTTTTTAAATGTTAAACAAAGCAGTAGAAGTGGCACTAAAGATTTACATGTGGTAACACCGCTCGGTGAGTATCCTGCGTCTGCGTTTAATTTCGTAGACACTGAGGAATAGAATAATTAACGGAAGTAAGTAAATATTCGTGAAAACACATTGCTCGTCACCTATTCTATGCGTGCGACGAACATAGCCGGCGAACTGAGAGTGAAAACAATAAATTGAAACAAAGACAGCTCAGTCATTGAACCCACTACGGATCAGTTTTCAATTAGAACAAAACCCACTCCGTAGTTAAGGTATGCCGTCAAACCGTACGGCCATAGTCCTTTTATCGTAGAGCAATATCGTATTTTATAACTTCTCAGTTCATAGAAAGTTTGTACTGCCGTTTGCTCACTTGTCAAAGC
>JAHWFO010023621.1:164070-202486 GCA_023313115.1 Rhysida immarginata
AATAATTAATCAAATATCAAAATAAAAAGCTGACGTTTCGGATAGAGGCTATCCTTTATCAAAGCAAAAAGGATAATTCTCTAAAAGCAAAGAATATTACGTAAAAAAGCACCAAATACCAGCTCCATCTTTGCAGAATAAAGCCTATACCAATACTCCAAAATTTCCCCGTTTACATCTTATTTCTACTAACAAGAAATTAATCCCCCGAGGACGGTATAGAAAAAAAGCGGAAGCCCTGAATTCAGATACCACGTAGATCACTTGGTCCCCTCTAACTTCCACCCCCTTAACTCCGACCCCAGTGGACCAATCAAAACTAAACTAAATTGTGAAGTCGGACATGTCTATGATAAAGCCCCGTTTCCACGGACTGAGAATTCTCGTTTCGGGAAACTCGATTCGTCAAACTAGTTTCGCGGATCTAGTTTTAGGCTTCCCCTCTTGTTCCACGAACCGAACTTCTAACTCGTTTCACCCATTGCATTGTGGGATTATTCGTACTGCAGTACGCATTGCATTTTGGGATTGTCAACAAATATGGATGCCCGACAAAGACGCAGATTTATTTTAGTGACTATACTAATGCGGCTAAAGCATTTACTGCATATCAATGAACAGATAAACCAATGCAGAACATTGATGCTTTATTTGCTTTCGCTTTCTACTTTCCGCCATTTTGAAAATTAAATGCGAGCCTGCGATGCGAAACTGGTTTCGTCGATGAAACGAGTTCTCAAAACTCGTTTGAACGAAACTGGTTTCAAACGAGTTTCAAACGCGGTTGGTGAAACGAGTCTCGGTTCCACGGGATTACGGATCTAGTTCCGCGAACCGAACCGAGAAAAACTCGGTTCGTGGAAACGGGGCTTTAGCTACGTTCCGAGTTTCAACCTTCTACGTCAAAAAATGTGGAAAATATGAAGGGGACGAAGAGACAAATGGACATTGAGAAACAGTAAATGCTCCATTCTTTCGCTACTTAATAATCAAGTAAGCTTATTTGTACAGGGTGATTATAATTAAAGTTTAAGTTTCAAAAGGCTATAAAAAAAGAACCGCTTAGTAGAATGACGTCCAATTGGAACGGAATGTTATTGAAGAAGGGGAAAAGCTTATGGCATAAGAAAAAAAAGTAGGTCCAAATTTTAGCAACAGATGGCGCTGTAAGCGTCAGAATATGTAAATGAAAATACCTGTCAGTGTTCAGTGCTCCGATTGCAAACTTAGCGGAATTGAAGGCACACATTGCGCAACACATTCTGAACGTGACGCCGGAGACACTTCGATCAGTTGTGGAACGTGCTGTTTCTCGATTTCAACTTGTTGTACAGAACGCTGGACAGCATATTGAACATGTTTTGCGCCAGTCTCCCGCAATTTAAAAAACCGATTTGATCGATGTTTTGCACACAGAACAGTACAGTTGGTTTAACGTGCAACTTACACCTTAGCCTTTGTTTTACGATTCATTTGTCCCTTGCTATGTGTAACTTACATCTGTTGCTAAAATTTGGACCTACTGTTTTTTCTTATGCCATAAGCTTTCCCCCTTCTTCAATAACATTCCGTTCCAATTGGACGTCATTCTACTAAGTGGTTCTTTTTTATAGCGTTTTGAAACTTAAACTTTAATTATAATCACCCTGTATATAAGTTTACTTGATTTGATAGGAGAGAGAGAGGGACATGCCCAAACAGAGTGTGCGGCCTGCACTTTTTGGCCACGCTGTAAAAAGTCCGACCGGTCATGTGATCAAATATTTATGATAAAATATCAACTTTTTGGGCGTGGTCTGTTTAATATTCAGTTATAAACATTGCTTCCAGATACAGAAAATCAATCTCAAACACGATTAATCGGAACGTAATATGTGATTCATTTTTGACAATAAACATTGGTCGAAATTTGATTAATCTGGGCTAGTCTTTGCTCTGGTGATCATTTACACTCTGATGGGGTTGGAACGTACCCTTTAAAAATGGGAAATCTACGCAGCCAATAATGTTATTTTTAACTTCAATTTAACAATAACTAATTTACCCATTAGTTGTATACTAGGAGACAAAACATTCACTTGACCACAAAAAGTTTTCATATCATGTTGTTGCAAAAGTTTTTTCCGGATTTTTATTCCAACACAAAAACAATTGAACTTGAATGACAGATTCAGCTCATGCAAATGCCGGGCAGTGGTTGAAAAGTGAACCTTGAACTGTTCTGCGAGTTCCCTCGTTGTTACATTGTGATCTTCATCAATTGCTTGGCGTAGATCACCATCTGAAATCATGATTGGCCGACCAGAGAGGTGCATCTTGAAGAGTGCTATCTCTGCGTCTGAACCGGCGATACCATTCTTCTATTGTACGTAAACTAACAGTATCATCACCTAAACGTTGACAAATGTTTCGGTGACATTGCGCAGCACTGATCTTCCCGGAATACTCGTAGAAGATTATTGCTCGAATATGCTCGCGTGAAAGGTCCATTTCAGACCGTTGATGGCACTCACAGATGTATAGTCAGAAAGTTGATTCTTGGATGTTATATAGCAAAGATATTCAGGAACCGAATGCAATAACTTGTTGAAAACATATGAACACCCCCCTCGGAAAATGAGCCCTTCTTGGGCACGGGTTCTAGAACCGGAAGAAACTTTTGCAACAACCTGATACATTTTTTACATGAATTCGTACATTTCTAAATAGTTTTTGTGGTCAAGTGGATGTTTTGTCTTCCAGTTTTTCCAATGTAAGTAACCACTGCCCCAGAGGTTTATTTCTAAATAGTTATGTATTAAATTCATTTAAAATTGTATTAAATCTATTTAGAAATGTATGAAATTCACGTAAAACTGTATAAACCAATTTGTAAAAACTATAAATTAAGTAATAAAAAAAAACAAACAAACCATTTTTATTGAATATAAATAATTAACATATGTACTCCTTTCAATGAAAAGAAATAGAAACTAAATAAATTAATACAAACAATTGATTATTAGTAGTGAGGTTAGAGTCTTGAAGATTTGGTAGAAGTAGACGAAAAATAAGTGAAGTGAAAGTCTTGTAGAGGAATAAGAAACAGAGTAAGAAACAAGAAGAATCACAGGAAGAGATAGAATAATAGCAGGAAGAGAAAATCTTGTGATGAGAAAGTCCGATTTTTAAAAGGAGTACATATATGTTAATTACTTATATATTATTACAACTCCTTCTCTTATATAATCATTTTTATTGAAACCTTGTTTTAGTAAATTTACAGCAATATTTTTTTACATTCGATTTTGGCCATCCAGGGACCACGTAAATTAACACTCATGATTTTTTCTATGATGTTCTTTGTGTGAATTGAAATTTGAAAGGGGTAATCGGTATATACCTGGTTTATGGATGAAAAGGATAAAAGGATGAAAATTGGTAAAAAGGGACACAAACATCCACCAATGGATTCAAGAGCGACAAGACTGAGCAGCAAGCGAGCAGACTTTAGAGTAAATTTATTTTAATTCAATTACAAAAAACAAAATTGTAAGAAACGAATAACACAAACGTAAAAAGAATAACAGTTAACCACTGTGTAATTAAATATAAAATAAACTAGCTGATAACCCGGCGTTGCCCGGGACTTTATTTATCCTCTTGTTGGATAACCTGATTTCCATCTTCACCACCGGAGAATATCACTGGATACTGTAGACCCGTCTTTCTTTGGGATTTCATTTGCCTTCGACGTAGAAGCTCTTATACCCTCTTACTCTAGATGAAGCTCCCGTTGTTCAGATATTGCTGACGCCCGAATAACTTTTTGTCTTTTAGCCGCAGAGTTTCTCTGAACAGTACTCGTAATATTCTTCTCTGATTTTCTCTTCTCTATACATATGTAAATATATATGTATATTTGTTCGGTTTTAAAAGGCAACTTGGAAGTAAGTTATAAAGTTGAAATTTAGCACACAGCTTTGGAATACTACCACAATAATGGAAAAATCCAAAACTGGAGCTAAGTCTCTCAAAAAAGATAAAATTAATAATCTATATAAATGAAATAGACTCGATTTATGTTTGTTTGCTTGCTTGTGCGAACAATTAGCCCGTCGTGTTTATTTCAATAATCGGCTTGTCGTGTTTGCATCTTGCATCGACAATGGTTGACGAAATTAATACATACCGTAGCAACACCTCCTAGACCGTGACCACCGAGAGAGCAGGCCCAACACCACCTAGACAGAAGGCTTGCGCACAGAAACGTCATACATTGTTACATCACACAAAAGCGGCTATTGTTAGTCGTATTTCTACCAATAATAAGCCCTAAATTTGGCCGTTTAATGATGATGTAACAATGTATGATATTTCTGTGCGCAGGCCTTCTGTCTAGGGGTGCGTTCACTTATTCGTTCGGAGTCATGCTCCGAGTCAATGTGATCACGTGATCAGAGTACTACCGTCATGGCTCAGAGTCAACACAACGACGTAACAATCGAAGACTTTGATCGTTATAATCATTTGCGTGCAGTATTGCCAATTTAGCCTTTTTTCATGCGCTTGTCTTTTGTTGGACATTTTTAATAAAAATTAAACAATGCACAGCAACTATC
Organism: Rhysida immarginata; assembly: GCA_023313115.1. Lineage (NCBI taxonomy): Eukaryota > Metazoa > Arthropoda > Chilopoda > Scolopendromorpha > Scolopendridae > Rhysida > Rhysida immarginata. The sequence goes on from JAHWFO010023621.1 coordinate 168,672, forward strand.
TACAGCAACATTTAAAAGTCTTTAATTCTCTTCAAAAACTCTCATCATTATTCATTGGTGAACTTGTTATTATTTATTCTTTTTATTTATTATTTTATCTTCTCCATTTATAAATGAGTAGAGAATCATTCGTTAATAAATAAATATATTATACTCCTTCGTAAATTAATGTATAATGCACAAATTAATGAAAATGAGCTTTTAAATTGGACACACCCCTGCTAAATTTAAATTGGCAACACTGCTTGTGAACGATTCAAGATATTTCCCCCCCTCTTCGCAACCTCCGGAAGCATCAGAAAAGCATGAGTAGTGCCCATGGCACTTTTGGTTATGGGGAACCTTTAATATTAAGTTATTTTTTATTAACAGGAATAAACAATAACATATTTTTTATTTTTTATTATTTTTATAAAAACAAAGTTCTGGTCATAATTGTAATTTTAATTTATTATCACAGAGGCTAGGGTGGCCTCATGCGTAAAGATGGAACTGAGATTGAGCCAATGACATATATTAAAGATAGACTCCGAAGCAATTGTTGTAATCTGAAGCAAATTGGGAAGCTCCATGCCCAGAACTGTCATGGCCGAAAGTGAGTGAAGATGACGCAAAATACATGGCTAAACATGAGAGTAGCTGATTAATAAATCTTTCACACGCCGATCACGGACTGATAAGTTTATCTTTTCGTTTACTTTGTATTTGAAGAATTTTATTATATTTTTAAACAATTTTTCGATCATGGTTTCAATTTCAATTTCGTTTCGATCGTCTTTCAGTTATGTATTTTTATTTTAGTTACGTATTTTTGATTTATGCTTGTGGAAAATGATTCCTGATCCTTTTTCGTGTCTGTTTGAACAGTTGTACGCAGAACAACTTTGAGGAATGATTTTGAATTAATTATTCTTCGGGCCCAAAACTTTCAAAAACAAAGCAGCCAGACAGCTAATTACTCCACGGCTCACTCCTGCCCAGAACCGTTATGGCTCAATTTGTTTCACTTTTTGCCGCTGTTAACAATAGAATTCGGAGTCTATCTTTAATATACGTCATTGGATTGAGCATATAAAAATTAATAATTATGCTGAAAAAATTGTCTTGAATCAAATTTTCGATCAATTTAAGCTAAATTTTCGTTTGTATCGTGCCAAGCCTACAACAATGGAAGGCTTACCAATTATGGTAGGCTATGATAATGCACTTTCGAAAGATAGAGGCGGCCATGTTGATTGTTAAACAACGTATGCGCCAGCTTAAGAAATAAAGTCATCTCTTGTTTGTGTGGTTGCCACGGCTCCTAACAAGCACGTTCGCAAGCGATATCTCATTGTAACAAAATTAATCATCGTTGAAGTCGCAACTTCGTTGGCACTCTTCATTGTTGCGTCGTCTTTCTCATTAAATTTTTTGACTCCGATGACTCCAGCTTGAAAGCAGGAGTTAAGGGAGTTAACCCGAGTCGCACTCCAAACAAATAAAGAAACAAACTCCGAAAGACTCCGAGCGTACCCTGATGTTGGAGGTCAAGGGAGTTAACTCCGAGCGAATAAAGAAACGGAGACCAAATGACTCGGAGTCACGGGAGTCAATCGGAGTGACTCCAAGTGAATAAGTGAACGCACCCCAAGTGGTGTTGGCATATCAGCTAGTTAATAATAAATAATAACAAATGCCATCAAACAATGCTGATACAAACAATGTATATTTAACCTTGGCAACATAGCGATGACACTTAGCTGATTGTAATATAGATTATTTAACAAAAATCAGCGGGCAACAATATAATTTAGAATACAGACACTCATTCCGCAGAATCATTATTGTGTCATCTAATCTTTGATATATATTCTTTTGAAAGGGATATTGCGACCTATAGTCCATCCAGCCTTAGTTTGTCCGTCCAGTTACAAACTATACATAACAATTGAAATGTCCATCAAATTTCGCGCAAACTAAGTCTGGATGGACTATAGACAAAGTGCTTTCGAATTATGTCACTACCTTCAAAGTTTCTACCGTTTTGTTTATTATTATTTTTGTTTAGATCACGGTTCTTTGATGAAAATATACCTGCTCAATTTTCAACTTGCAGTTTATTAAGAATTTTTTTCAGCCTCCAGTACCAAAGAAACCTTGGTCAAAAGTAATTAATGCAACCACAGATGGCCCTTCCTGTCCACAAGTCCAGTATTTGGCTAATGAATTCCTAGGAAATGAAGACTGTTTGTACCTCAACGTTTATACACCAAAGGTAAAAATAGTTCTCAAGAAATTATTAAAAAAATCAGTTTGTCTAATTTTTGCTATCTCATGTTAATGATATATTGGTTAGGCTAGGTTAGGTAGCAAAACAAATCTTGAATCAACTGTTTATCACGTAGCATTAACATTATCATTTTCTTCCGTCCCTCATCCGGCATTGCCGACTATAATTTTGAACAGATCTGATCTTGTTTTTTTTTTTTGCAATTAGTATTTCAAAATTATAGCTCAGCGGAGTTATAATGGAGTCAAAGTCAAAACAAATAATTTTAGTCATTAAATAAACATTGTCCGCCCACAGGGATTGGACAAAATAATACGAACACCGTTGATTTAAGACGTTTTGTCAAATAGGTAGAAAAATACTTGACAAATTATCCTGAAACTTCAGAGGGTAAAGAACATGTTACACCTCATTTCAGCGAAGGTTTTGTCCTGAAGGCAAATACGGACCAGCAACAAATTGAACAAAACAAAATAATGTTTGGTATCACCTTGTAAAAAAATAATGCTTGAATCATTGTAGCTGGAGTATACGTGTTCATTTGTAAGAAAATAGCACTATATTCATGGAGATAAAAAGTTGCTTTAAAAAAAAAAAAAAAAAAATCGAAATTTTTTTGTAAGGTTTTTGTTTATAACATGTACAGTAACACTCAGAAAATAAGGCACGAGTACAATTTTTGGCTTTTATTCTAACAGAACAATAAGACTTGCGAGTTTTTCAACAAGTGGTAAATGACATGGAAATACAACTTTATAAATAAAAATATCTCAATTTTTTATAACATCTTGCTGTAAAAAAGAAAATTGTCTTTTATGTGTGTTCACAAAATAAGGCATTGGTTAAAATTTGATACATATTTTATACCAAACATGTTGCAAATCTAAATCAAAAGTGAGAAATCAAAGGAGATGATGTCATACATTAGTACTTAGTCGGATAGCCATTACTCTTGATACTCTAACCGTTCACCAGATTTATTTCTTTCAATTATGTTCTTTCATATATAAAGCCACAAATTCTCAATTGACGCTATCTTCTCCTTTTAATATAAGATTACATCAGCACATCCACACCTATCCAACCCGCATAGCTGGTGATATTCGACTACCCTTAATTAGAAAAAATTAGTTAAGGCATCGTTATCCAACGATAAAAGGGTTTTAGGTCTCCTTGTATATTGTCTATAATTTTTAAGTAATGCACTGTAAAAATATAAAACTTTAAGTTCTTAGGCCTTTTTATTATTCAAATGTTAGAGCTTATTTGTGATTTGGGCCTCAGGGCCCCTGTGGAGACCTAGGAGCCTTATACCAGTTTTTCGTGTATATTAGCTAAAATTTTTAGTAAACGACTATAAGTATATGAATTTACAGATTTCTAAGCCTTTTTGTTCAAACATTATAGTCCTGTTTGTGTTTAGGGCCCCTATCAGGCCCCTCAACCCCCCCCCCCCCTGGGGTACGGCACTGGGCCTACATGTGTAGAAAATTTCAAGCCTCTAGGTCAGGGGTGACCAACCTGCGGCTGACCCAAGGAATTTATGCGGCCCGCGAAATGAACTATTTACTGTAAAATTTATTAACAAGTAAGATTGTACGTGGTTAATGTTTCATAAAATATTTGAATGTGATTTGAATTAAATGGTTGGCCCTCTGAAAAGCTTTAGAAATTTATTTTGGCCCGAGACAAAAAAAGGTTGGTCACCCCTGCTCTAGGCCAATCATTTCAAAAGTTATGGCATCAAAATGTTACGAGCAGTAGCGGGAGGATTCGCTATACCTCAAACGCAATCAAAACTCCATAGACTTGAAAGGAAGTCAGTTGGGGAAACCACAAAAACACATGGTTTGGTCTACCGTAGGGGATTCGCTATATTTTTCGCTCCGTCCTTTGTATAGGGCCTACGTGTGTAGAAAATATCAAGCCTCTAGGTCAATCCTTTCAAAAGTTATGGCGAATGACATACACGTTACATACATCTGTACCGTCGTTAATAATGTTTTAGATGATGCTAAAACCCTAATAATTACCAAGGAAGATGTATTTCTTTTATCGGTATCAAATACTGGTCTCAGTTACCCTTAGATATCCGCTCCCTACCCCTCTACAATGGCTTTAGAAAAGCGTTAAAAAATTTTTATGTTTTCCAATAACACCCTTTAATTTGTTATCATAATTGTCTATTTACTCTTGGCTTTAGTTTTTATTGAGTTTTTTTATTAGTCGCAATATTCCTTCGCTTGGATCGTAATATTATAGGGCCTAATATTGGTTATTTTGATCCTTGTTAAGGCCACCTACATGTAATTACTTTTACCAAATTGTATATTGTAAATTAAGTATTTATTTAACTATTTATTCTCGTCAATTGATTTAGTACGGTTTTTTTTTGTAATTTCAACGATCATTTTAAGTACCCTTTCATTATTATTGTCTTAATTGGATTTGTTTTGTTAATTCTTAAAAACACTGTTTTCCATTTACCCGTCGATACTAACTGTATGTTTCTATATTGTATTTATTCCTGTTGCCCCCGGGGACTTAACTCGTCGGTCTTGTACCATATCAGTCCCCGGTCGGCGCCATTGTATTTTCCTTCAATAACAAATAACAAATAAAATATCGCCATGTCTCTTTGGTCTAGATGTAGCATACAAAAGCGGACACAGAATTAAAAAACTTTTGGGAAATATAAAAGATCGTCCGCCACCCGAAATAAACACAGGAATTTATGAACTTATGAAATGTAATTCATGTGAACTTAGCTAATAGGCCAGCGTAGAAAAATGATAAGAACACGCCTAAAAGAACACTGTGCGTGTATCAAAAACGGAAAACCTGAAAGCTCCAGTTTTGCACATCATATCCTGCACACAGATCACTCGGATAAATTCTTACATAAAGTGAGTGACCAAAATCTTACTCCTGAATTTTCTAGAATCCCATGAGATTGCAAAAAGGCCACCAAATGAGTTAATGGATATTGACAGAGGCATCAAAATGTTACGAGCAGTAGCGGCTCGTGACTATAATAAGTGGAAGGGCACAAATACAAAATTTCAGGTTCTTAGCCCTTTTCCTACAAAAGTTATAGCTTGCTTTGTATTTGGAGCCTCGAGGCCTCAGAGGACTATATCAACTTTAGTGTGTAATAGCTAAAATTTTAAGCGACACATTATAAATATATTACATTTCAGATTTCTGGAATTCTGGTTTTAAATTTATAGCTTGATTTGAGATTGAGGTCGCAAGGCCCCTGCCAAGAGACTTATAGAATTTTTAATATAGATCAGCTAAATTTTTAAATGCCACACTATGATTAAACAAAATTTCAGGACCGTAGGCCATTCCGTTCAAATTTTATAGCTTCAATTGTATTTGAGGCCGCCAGGGGCCCCGAGGCCTATACAAGTCTCCTTGTATATTATCTATAATTTTTAAGTAACGCACTGTCAAAATATAAAACAGCAACTTCTTAGGCCTTTTTATTATTCAAATTTTAGAGCTTATTTGTGATTTGGGCTTCAGGTCACCTAAGAGTCTTATACCAGTTTTTCGTGTATATTTGCTAAATGTTTTAGTAAACTACTATAAGTATACAAATTTTCAGATTTCTAAGCCTTTTCGTTCAAACATTATAGCTCTGTTTGTGTTTAGGGTCCCTGCCAGGTCCCCAGAGGACTATATAAGTTTTAGTGTATAAGAGCTAAAATTTTAACACACCATAATTATGCAAGGATTCAGACTTCTGGACTTATGGTTCAAAAGTGATAGCTTGATTTGTGACTGGGGACTCAGGGCCCCTGCCGAGACCCAATAGCCTTATACCAGTTTTTGTGTATATTAGCTAAATTTTTAAGTAATTTTCTATAAGAAACAAAATTTCAGATTTCTAGACCTTTTCGTTTAAAAGTTGTAGCTTTGCTTGTGTTTGGGGCCTGTCGGCTCTGCTGGGGCATGTATTACTTTGTTTGTATATTTGCAATATTTTTTTTAGTACCACACTATGAATATACAAAATTTCAGGTCCCTAGGCCTTTCCGTTCAAATGTTATAGCTTCAATTGTATTTGGTGCCTCGAGACCCCTGGGCGGGGTTTTAGAGGCTTATATCAGCTTCCTTCTACCGGGTGTTTCAAAAATGACCGGCATATTTGAAAAATCTAAACGGGCAGCGATAGAAATACACCGTGAACTGATTTCGAAAGTTTGTCTGCCTGAAAATTTACTGTTGTCCCAAGCATATTGCAACATACGGTGTATTTCTATCGCTGCCCGTCTAGTTTTTATTGATTTTTCAAATATACCGGTATATTGGTCATTTTTGAAACATCCGGTATATTGGCTATATTTTTTAGTACCAAACTAAATATAAACAAAATTTCAGGTTTCTAGACCTCTCCGTTCAAAAGTTATAATTTGATTTGTTTTTGATGCCTCGGGGTCATCTGGGGGGGGGGGGGGGCATAGACCTACATCACATTTCTTGTATATTTGCTACATTTTTTTTAGTACAGTCATCAAAGGGAAATAATCCACACGTGAATTTTACTCTAACTTTTACCGTTTCAATATTAATTTAGAGTTAACATTATTAAGATTATTAAATTTAAATTATTATAATTAAAAAAGCTATTAAAACAACACATTATCATGAAATGTAATACGTATTAAACTCGTGAAGATTATTTCCCTTTGATGACTGTACCACACTATAAATATAAAAAATTTCAGGTTCCTAGGTTGTTCCGTTCAAATGCTATAGGGAGTGCAAGTGACTACGTCACAGGTGACGTCATTTGCGCGATGAAGGGGCCGAGAGCCTAGGAAATGGGATCGCTGGTTTCAAACATTGGAACCACGCAATATACGTATTAGTAACGTTGAAACGGGCGGCCACTAAAAATGACATCTCTTAAATTATTATGTTAATTTGTGTAATTTATATTATTATTAAGACATTTAATACCATTATATAATTTATACATTAATATTAGAACGCTTTTTAATCACTTTTAATAACTTAACAAAAGAATGCCATCGTTTGCGGATCTTTCTTTCTTTGGGAAAACGATAGATGTCTAAATCGCTGTTTTGGCTCCTTCTTGAGCAGAGAGGAACTAAACAATTTCACATCTTAAATGTATTATAAACACTGGGCTTATACAAAGCGATTTTATTCCATCCCTACGTTGGAACCATGTTAAATCCCGAAGCAAGAAGACTTGTTTGGAACCAAATCGAGTCACGTGACTGAAGAATTCCTAGGACTGACGTCACACTTGCACTCCCTATAGCTTCCATTGTATTTGGGGCCTCGGGACCTCCGGCGGGGCCCTAGAGGCTTATATCAGTTTTCTTGTATATTGGTTTCAATTTTTAGAACCGCACTATAAATTTACGAAATTTCAGGATTTTTGCCCTCTTTGTTCAATAGATAAAAAAGGAACAATGAAATTCATACAAGTGGCCCCTGAGGGGCCACGGGCTACCCAAGAGGATTCGCTATATTTTTCGCACCGTCCACTTTATAGTGCCTACGTGTGTAGAAAATCTCACGCCTCTAGGTCAATTCTTTCAAAAGTTATGGCATCAAAATGTTACGAGCAGTAGCGGGAGGATACGCTAAACTTAAAATAGAGTTCTTTAAATTCTGACGTCAAACAGTCAAACTCTGACGTCACAAATTGCTTAAACGCAATCAAAACTCCATAGGCAAGAAAGGAAGTCAGTTGGGGAAACCGCAAAAACCATATGGTTTGGTCCACCCTAGAGGATTCGCTACATTTTTCGCTCCGTCCTCTGTATATGACCTACGAGTGTAGAAAATTTCAAGCCTCTAGGTCAATCCTTTCAAAAGTTATGGTGTTGACATACATGTTACATACATCTGTACCGTCGTTAATAGGGTTTTAGATGATGCTAATGATGCTAAAACCCTAAAAATCAGATGTGGAAATTGATAGTCTCTCTCTCTCTCTCTCTTTTGTAAATATTTATAGTAGATAAGGTGTTTGCTTACTCCTCATATTTCTAGATATTCGACAAAACGTCTAAACTCAAATGTGTTCATATTATTTTTTCCAACCCCTGTATATGTATGAAACTCAGTCAAGTAAAATAAATTGAGATACAGGTACCAGACTATGGTGTGGACAGCAAGAGAAACCGCTTGTCTAAGCGCTTATGATTGTGTAATTACACACTTCCTGTATCACGCTCACTTTTTCTCTTGTTGTACAGATTATAGTTTGGCAATACATTTATGATTGTTTCCAGCGGTGGTTATACATACACTACCCTATCAAAAATCATGGGACCAATCACTTTAATAGAAACACTCAAATATATACATATTTTAGCATTTTGTTGGTCCACCATTTGCTGCTATCACAGCTTCTACTCCTGGGGCATACAATTCAGAAGTTTTTGATACGTTCCGACAGGTAATTTTCGCCATTCTGCCATAAGTATCTTGGAGAGTTCGGTCACGAATTTCGGGCGTTCCGCACATGCACGCAATCGACGTTCCAACACGTCCCACAGATGTTCGATGGGGTTCAGATCGAGGCTCTGTGCAGGCCAGTCAAGTTCTCGAACCCCCTTTTCATCAAACCATGTGCCTACAGCCCTTGCTTTATGGCAAGGTGCGTTATCGTGCTGAAACAGAAAAGGGCCATTGCCAAAGTACTGCCAGAGAAATGGGAGTGCTGCTTTGTCCAGAATGTCTTGGTAACGCTCTGCGTTTAGATGTCCGTCCACAATGAAAAGCACCCCCACACAACCACCGACCCTCCGCCGAACTTCACCGTGGGCACAACACAGCTTGGCAGATAACGTTCGCCGGGCGTTCGCTATACCCAAACTCGGATCTCATCACATCATTCAACCATTCGCCATTGATCCAGAGTCCAGTGTCATCGCTCTTTGCACTATTGCAATCTCCTCTCTGTGTTGCTGGTGCTGATGTGAGGTTTGTGGGCTGCTGCTCTGCCATAAAACCCATTCCATGCAGTTCCCTGCGAACAGTCAGGGTGCTCACAGTTGTTCCCGTCGACTCTATGAACGATCTTGTCAGTCCATCAAACGATGTGTGACGATTTGCAGTGACCACTTTATGAAGAGCCCTTTGGTCTCTGACCGACATGATCTTGGGTTTTCCAGTCCTAGGCTGAACACTTGTGGTGCCTTTCTCTTTCCATGCCCGGATGACGTTGTGAACGGTCGATTTCGAGATGTTTAGGATTGACGTCTTTCTAACAGTTTTGCCTGCGAGATGTCACCCAACAATTGTACCTCTTTGGAAGTCTGAAAGCTCTTTTCTTTGAGACATTCTTACAGCAATCACGCAAGCATCATCTCTTAATAGCATACTCTCTGTTATGTAGTGCTGGGAAGAAAGCTAACATTGAAATTGCAAAGGAATCTGCCATTTTCATGCAAACCAGGGTTGCCCCATGACTTTTGATAGGGTAGTGTATTTTAGTGTGGCTGTATGTAGTGATCCATATTGTTGAGGCAGCGGGATAAGAGTCAACACTCCACTATTTTTGTATAGGCCTAATTGCCACAAGGTATCTGGTGGGAAAGAACCGAAACTATTTCTGCAATACATCACAGACCTTTTGATTGGAGATGAAACAGTGTCCCTTAAAAGTATTTTTGGAGATGATTTTTGAGGCTCCATGAGGTGCTTCGACACCTATTGAACACACCCGATTCATGCATGACCACTAGGCTTACGCTATCCTTTCCTGCAAGCTCACGGCTGGTAGAACGGATAGTTTTCTTTCACCAGTGTCAGACGGTCCTACGTGCGTAACTGAGTTATACAGGGTGTTCTGAAATAGCGTATACAAACTTGGAGGGGGGGGGGTGATCAACAAATCTAGGCAACATTTTCCTCTTTCATTTTTTTCTCTGCGGCATTGTTTTTGAGATAAAAAATGTTGAAATCCTAGCTGCAGGAAACAGTTGTTTGGATAGATACTATTCGGGTCTCAAGAGAAGACCTGGTACGAGTCACCAGTGAAGAACTGGTAGCCAGAATCGTCGTAGCTGCGGACCAGATTCGCGAAAAACCAGGAACTTTTGAACGTGTACGTCAGTCCATGCGGCGACGTTGTGAAGCATGCATTCATGCCAGAGGGAGTCAATTAGAAAACTTATTGTAAAACACATGCATGTTTCATAAAACACAAGTCACATTATTCTACTGTATGCAATGTGTTTTTGTTCTTTTTATTACATGATTGACCATGATTTTGTCGTGTTCCAGAAGCACGGGTTGAGTGGCATATTACGTCAACGCGACGTCCAACAATTTTTATCTCAAAAAACAATGCCCCAGAGAAAAGAATGAAAGATGGAAATGTTGCTTAGATTTGGTCCCTCTATCACCGCCCACCCCCTAAGTTTGTACACGTTAATTCGAGAACACCCTGTAGGTATCTACGTTTTTACGAGGGTAGCCCAGAAAGTAATGCACCACAATTTTTTTCTCAATCCCCAACAATGGTATGAATGAGAAAATTGAGATATGCTTTCTTTGAAGTTTTTGGAGTGCACGCGCAAAGTTTCAGTTTCTTCCGACAGATAGATAGCGTACGCGCAGAAATGGAACTACATGGCTTCTTTAAGTGATGTAGGTTACAAGTAGCGTGTCGTGATTGAATTTCTCACTGCGGAGCATCATCGGTCGACAGATGTATGGTTAGTCGCTAGTCACAGAGGGGGTGAGGCCATCAGAAAGCGGCTCGGCGGAGCTCCAAGATTTGCCGCGGTCGGGGCGTCCATCCTCGGCTGTCAATCAGTAAAGGAAGTGTGGGTGAAATCATACGTGCTCTTGATTACACAAAAACGTGTTCACGATGGGTTCCGCGCTGTCTTACGGAGAAACACAAAGCTCTGAGAAGAAACATTTCTTCTGAGCTGCTGCAACGTTTTGAAGCTGAGGGGGAAGCCTTCTTGACCCGGATTGTGACATCTGATGAAACCTTTTGCACCATTTTGAGCCCGAAACAAAACGACAATCGATGGAATGGCGTCATCCGCACTCTTCACAAAAGAAAAAATTCAAAGCAACTGCTTCTGCTGGTAAGGTCATCATGATCACTGTGTTTTGGGACTATGATGGTGTCATATTCATTGATGTGATGCCGAGAGGCAGCACCATTAATTCTGAGGCATATGTGAGCACATCAACCAAACTCAAGAAGCCTTCCAGCGAGTTTGGACACCATAACAACAAAGCTGATTGTTTGCTTCAACACGATAACGCTCGCCCTCACACAATTTTGAGGACGTCGGAACACATCACGAAACAAGGTTGGACAGTGTTATCCCATCCACCCTACAGCCCTGACCTAGCGCCCTCAGACTTTCATTGGGGCCATTGAAGAATGCCATTCGTGGAAGACATTTTGTGGATGACGAAGAGGTGATTCGCACAGTGAAGACATGGCTGCGTGAACAGAACAAGAACTGGTAACGACAGGGCATATGCGCTCCTTGTGTGTCGCTGGAGGAAGACCATAGAACGGGACGGAGATTATGTGGAAAAATAGGGAGTATAAAAGAAGCATCATCCTTTCGTGTGTGTAAGTTTCATTGTGTTCAATAAATAATTGTTGAAGAAAAAAATTGTGGTGCATTACTTTCTGGGCTACCCTCGTACTTAGTTTGCTAGAATAACTGCCATTTATATTCAATCATTTATTTTCATTCCTCGCGTAATAATGAAAAAATCCCTGTGTGCCTTAATTTGTTGGCACTCGTCTTCCATACCCTTTTAAAGATCCTTAATATCATAAATAGGAGAGTTTGTTACTTAGATTATAGATATCCCCTTAACATAAAAATCCACAAATTTTTCGGGAGATCTAACAGGCCATGCTAAGAAAAGTTAAACGAAAAACGTCATGTAGCTATAATTCTTCAAGGACATATTGTTTATATATTTTTTTCTTTTATTTTTAATTGTAGAAACCGATTACGTATAGATTATCCGATATTTTTGTAACACCTGTACATGTATCAGGCTCGTGCAAAGTTAATGTCCGATTTTAAGGTCCCCATTAAAAATGAAAAAGTTTGTGATTAAGAAAATATTTATTCGTAAATATAACTTCCATTGTTTTGTTCTCTACAAATGATGGTTGGATTTTCCGTAACAACAACTTCCAATTCTTCGTAAACAAATTTTGAACGACTTTCTTTTGACCGATCTTTCAAACTCAAATCTGCACTTCTGAACCGCGAAAACCATCTCCTGCAACTTCTTTCACTCACTACATCATCCCCATAAATTCTCTGATTTTGCTGCTGTGCTTGCATTGACACCTTAAAGCTACGGTCACACTTTGCAATTTCCAACCGCGCTTGCAACTGCAACCGCAACGGCTCTTCCCATTACCTAGCAACCCCCCTCCGAATATGGCGCGGCTGCAACCGCGCCAAGAAACAAAAAGTTTGTTTTTCTCTCGCTGGTTGCAGTAACGCCAACCAATCAGAACGCTGATAATGATAATTAGTGTTGCAGTAACTCCAAGAGACAAATTTTATTTTAAAATGGCGAATTGGACTTCGGAGAAGGAAGCACGTTTTATCGAGCTCATAGAGCAGTATGATTGTATTTGGAATGCCAATTCCATAAAATATCGCCGGAAGGATCTAAAACTGCAAGCCTGGCGTGAAATTGGTGCCAGCTTAGACGTAAATATCTGATAAAGCTAATAATAATATAGCTTTTTTCTTCTTTCCGAATTTTTCCATGTTTTCAAATAAGCAGACGACCTAAACTTCTTCCTCCTTTTCTTCTTTGGTCTGAATGCCAGAATGTAATATCATTGGTCAAAATATAAGTGGTTGCAATCACAGTGTTTCAAAGTGTGACCGCTGAATGGCGTTTACAATATGTTGCTGCAACAGTTGCAGTTGCAAGCGCGGCTGAAAATTGCAAAGTGTGACCGTAGCTTTATGAACCTCATAGAATAATCATGTTTAACGTGATCTATAAATGGGATGAACATGGGTGCGAATATAGCAGAAGATTATGGCCAATGCAATCAGTATCTGAAAGAAAAAATATATAAATTACTCATTCTGACATTCTTAAAACATTGCAAGAGGCAAACTATAAAAAAATACTATCTAAAACTGTTTTCCAAAAAATCAGCCATTACCTTTGCACCAGCCTGATATGTCTTGAAATAACTTGTGAATCAAAAATGGGAAAGAATTTTGAGCTGCGAGAACCAGTTCGTCCTGCTGCTGCCTTGTTAAGATGGAGAGGCGTATGTCTCTGGTGGGAATCAAATGTGTAGCCTTAGAGGTTCCCTGAACAGCAACACTTTCCGGTCCTTGATATTGTGTGAATTAAAAATTAAGCTGAAATTATTTAAATTAAATTATAAAAAAGTTATTCTAATAAAGAAAACCCAATTAAAACATTTTAAAGATAAATGCAAGAAATAAATTAACTTAAAAATAACTAAAATTACAGAAATGTTTTAGTTTATTTTGCGGGTATTTCTTGAAATTCTTTCTGGTCATATTTTGATTTGTATAAAAAAATCGCTTCTTTTCATTTGTGTTAAGTAGTTTGTATTTATTACGTTTGATATTACACTCTACAGTTTATGCTGTTTATTATTCCATTACCAGTTACCGTCGTCTTCAAGAGAAGCCTTATACGATGTAGTCGTTAATATTCATGGAGGTTCATTTATGTCATTTGACGGAGGAAGCACCGTATTTGGACCGAGACGATTTCCTCTTCAAAAATTGATCCTTGTCTCCATAAATTACAGATTGGGCCCCCTAGGTATGTTTATTGGGAAAATCTTTCTTTTCAAGCTCACTCTGTTTTTGAAATAGGAAAGATTAAAAGCCTGCGAAAATAATTGTAAAATTGTTTAGCATACATCGTTAATTTAATTCATATTTACCAACGTTGCTCTTGTTAAAGATCCTTTTTACGAAAACGGTAATCGTTGACTTCAGTCATGTAATGTCGTTGATTAAATTGCCGTTATTGCGCAAAAAAAAGACTTCTTTAGTGTTAAGCAGCATTCAGGTATGGAGTTTCTTTTGCACAACAGCATTCAGGAGAATAATCTGATTTTGAAGAAAAGAATGAATGATCAAACCAGCAGCAAGCTTTTTTGTACTTTTTCCGGATATACAGGGTGGATACAAAAATGAGCCTCCCGTTTTATTTTCGTAACCGAAGCAGATATGTCAATTTTGACGAATCCAGAGAATAGGAAGTTGCTGGGCGACCTATTCCTTGACGCACTTTTCATCATCCCAAATATGCAAATTAGGACACATTCAAATCCTTTCTTAAAAATCGTAACAGATACATGAAAAATTCCAATTAAACGCTTGTTCACATGGAATTCCGAACAAAACAAAACCAAATTTCAAAATCTGATGAACGGATCACCAACAATCACAATTATTTGTAATTTACAAACAGCCACAGCGCATAAATAATTTTTAGCACATTTTCTATATATAGAAATGTGCTTATGTGATCGGTTTGTCCAGCTGTCCGTCCGTCCGTCTGTAGACAATCCCACAATTCATTGCGTTGCAATAGAAAGAGTGCATGTATTGAATTGCTGGAAGACACGAATTATCCTCGCATTCGGGAAAACGCGTGTTGAGAACATACATGGGTTCGGCTCTACGGGTGCTCTAAACGTTAATGAGATAGTGCGCGTGCAGGATGCACGTGTTTGACGATTATTGAAAGGGCAGTTCGGTCTCTAATTCAAGAGAATTTTTTTATTCCTAGGGAGCTTAGTATTTATTACGATAACTTGAAAACGAATTAACTTTTTCAAAGTCTGTTTTCACCAATCCATTAATACGGGACAGAAGAGGAACAAGTACGAACGTGAGATAGCCGGAATAAGTACGTACTATAATGGCACGTGCTTTAATGGTACCATTATGATACCCCCTTAAAAATTTCCTATAACCAGATATGGCATGTAATATATCAAACAAATAGTCACAACATATCATGAACATATATATAATCGTAACTAGTGATAGGAGGTATTGGTCTAATGGCACGTGTACCGTGCAAGGATGTTTTATAAATGAATATAACGCGTAAATAATGTTGGTGTGAAATGTTTAGTAGTACGTGTTTTAATGGTACAAAATGGAACTTTCAAAGCTAAGATATGGCATGTAATATATTAAAGAACTCGTAACAACATTCCATGATTGAATATAACTAGTAAATAATGATATTGATTATTGGTTTAGTAGCACATGCCCTAATGGTGCCATGTGGTACCATTTGGTACCATTGGAACTTTCGATGCTAAAACATGGCATGTAATATATCAAACAACTTGTAACAACGTGTCATGAGTGAATATAACGAGTTAATAATGATTGTGGTCTTTGTTTAGTAGCACGTGCCCTAATGGTGCTATATGATGCCATATGGTACCATTGGAACTTTTAATGCTAAAATATGGCATGTAATATATCAAACAACTCGTAACAATGTGCCATGAGTGTATATAATAAGTAAATGATGATAGTGGTTATTGGTTAAGTAGCACGTGCCCTAATTTTGCCATATGATACCATATGGTACCATTGTAACTTTCAATGCTAAGATATGGAATGTAATATATCAAACACCTCGTAACAACGTGTCACGAGTGAATATAATGATAGTGGGAATTGGTTTTGTTGCATGTGCCCTAATGGTACTATATATTATTGTTAGAAATTTCAATGCTAAGATGGCGTGTAATTTATCAACCAACTTATTATGAGTTGTTAGATCTATTGTTATCCATAGCTTATTTGTATCAAGAGCATAATGCTGTTAGGCTTAATGTTATCTAAAACTCACTACTGTTATACATATTGGTAATTAATAGTAGTTAATCGCTTGCTTCAATAGTAGACGATAACGCAGAAACACTTCAGTAATTTAATATGAAAAAATAATATATGCTTACACACAACGCTTCAGCAATTGAGGCTCACTTCCTTTAACATTATGTGGGAATTTTTACAAATTAAAGAACTTTTATTTGTTTTAATGTATGAGGAATAACTCCCTCTCCATTTACCTTTCAGTTCTTCAAGTTTATTCGATTAAATTCTCTCTATACTTTAGCTTACTTAAATAGTAATTTACAATTTAGTTTTCATATTTATTTATTTTCTCTTAAGTGTTTTAAAATGTTGATTAATTCAATATATCTATGTACGATGCTATAACATGATATCTATATAACGGTAAAATCATTCTTGTTTTACTCCTGGAATTGTTCTGTCTTCTGTATGCTGACATATACCTTTTAATTGCTTTTCCTCATGAAAGTGAATGTTGTTATGGTAATTTTTGGTAATTTTTTTGATTTGCATGTTGAACATTCAAATGTCTTTTTAAGTGCTTAAAGAGGTAACTAATAAATTCACCATGTGATTGTTGGTGATCCGTTCATCGGATTTTGAAATTTTTTTTCGTTTTGTTCGGAATTCCATACTGAATTTTTCGTGTATCTGTTACGGTTTTTAAGCTAGAATTTGAATGTGTCCTAATTTGCATATTTGTGATGATGAAAAGTGCGCCATTTGATAGGTCACCCAAAACTTCCTGTTCATTGGATTCACCCAAAACTACTTTGGTTACGAAAATAAAAGAGGGGGGGGGGCTCATTTTTCTATACACTCGATATAGGGACGGTTTGTCCGCTTTTCATAAATGCCCATGTGATTAATGTAAAAATCTCTATACAGGGTAGTCTCTAAATGGAAGGACAATAGGGTAGTTCAGAACTCAAATTTAAAGGGTTTACACATCACGCGAAGTTTGCAAAAAAGCTGGCGGAACATACCATTTAATCTCAATAATTGCCGCCGTTTTTTCGCAGAAAGTTCATAATTGACGTAACAACGCAATTAGATCCTGAATTTTGAGTTTAAACATTTTCGATAAAGACCTTTTGCTTAGATTGATGCATGGATCATACTACTATGTAATTATTGTCATTCCATTTAGAAACACCCTGTATATATTTTCAAACCTTCTATTGCGTTTTGGTTTCGAGGATGTTAAATAAAATTGAATCTATTTGAAATGTAAGCTAGCGTGGGATTAGATTATTAGTAATGGGACAAACACAAACATCCATGCTCTTAGTGGAATTCGAACCCGCGACTCGCATGGTCTCGAATGTGACAAAAACTTTAGCGCTCTATAGAGTCGGCTAGTGTAAAAATACCATACGCAAATACAGATAATTTAAATAGGCCATAAATTTGTTTTATGTTTTTGGGAAGGTTAAAAATGCATTGAACGAATAATATTTGTTTACATTAGATCCAGAAAAAAGCACATGTGCTTTAGACGCTGTTTGGAAAGACTTTGTATCGTATGTTTAGTTGATGTTGTGATCAGTCGGTAAAAATTTCATTTCTTAACTATTTTACTGCAATCATTGTGATTATGTAGTCATTCGAGCTTTCCAAGAAGAATGGACCACAGTAATCGCAAACGACTGACCACGCAATCAGAAGTGTTTGCATTTATTGACAGAAGTGAACGGCTAGATTGAACTGTTTTATATGCAGGCTATTTGGTAGGTCGATACGATAATTTAAGGAGGCGATAGAGGTAATTTAAAACAAATATAACTATACAGGGTGTTTATAAATTCCATAATCACCATGTATACACAAAAACGTTGTAAAAGAGTTTAAAAGGTGTAAAGATCCCGACCAACTCCTGTGAATGCTGCACTGCACGGCACCCGCAAATTCCATGCAAAGCAGGAAATTAGCAAAGAAAGCACTAATTGGTGACATGCAGCTCCGGACAATTTATTTGTTTAGATGCAGAAACGGTTATTACAATGTTACATTGAACAATTACAGCAACTGTTCAAAGTGGCGACCCTGGGCTGTGATGCTGGATGTGCATCTCCGTTGCATATACTGTCGCACTCTCGGAAACACTTTGCTACAGTACCTCTTTGCAGGCGTCAAAGATTCTTGCTCTCATCTCGTCAACATTGGCTACTGGAGTAACATAAACCAGGGTTTTCAAATGACCCCATAAGAAAAAGTCCAGCGGCGTTAAATCTGGTGATCTCGGTGGCCATCAAATGTGGCCACCTCTACCTATCCAACGTTGAAGGAAGGTTTGATCTAGAAACTCATGCATGACCCGGGTAGAATGTGCTGGTGCTCCATCGTGCTGCAACCACATCTGCCGTCTGACTTCCAAAGACACATCTTCCACCAGTCCAGGCAGGATATCTTGAAGAAACGTGAGGTAATGCTCTCCGTTCAGATTTATAGGTAGTACATGCGGTCCGATAATCTGGTCATGTAGAATTCCAGCCCAAATATTGACATGAAAGCGTTTCTGTTGGTTCGAGATGTGTGTGGCATGAAGGTTATGTTCGTCCAAACTATGGTAGTGTGGCAATTGAACTTGCCCTCTTTAGTGAATCGTGCTTCATCCGAAAATAACAAGTTGCCGAATGCACGATTGTTAGTAACACTCTGAAGATATCATTCAAAAAATTCCACACATGGTACATAGTCTCCACGTCGCAAAGCCTGAACTTTCTGTTTGTGATAAGGATGTTGTCGGTGCTCATGTAGAATGTTCCATACAGTCGTGTGATTGATGCCCATATCATGTGCAACTGCATGGGTGCTTGTGGATGGATTATCTGCAAATCTTTGCAGCACGTTCTCTTCGATGTGTCGTGTTCGCACAATCCTTGGAGAAAAAGCGTCATGCCTGCTGGGAAGAAATTGTCTCGTTTCCCGTAAGCGCCGGTCGATAGCCACAAATGTTGCACGACAAAGATGTTGTCTAGGAGGGAACCTTACACGGTAGAGCCTTGGAGTTTCTCGTGCATTGCCATGAGACTGGTCGTACAACAGATCCATGTCTGCCATCTGTCCATACGTGAAATCATTCATGTTGAGATCTTTGCCGGTGTGGTGCTTCTGCTTGAACGTACTTCACGGACTCTGCCTGATCACCCTCGATGAGGAATGTGATCACCCGTGAGTTCTGATTCACCAATTAGTGCTTTCGTTGCTAATTTCCTGCTTTGCATGCAGCTCTGCAGATGCTGTGCAGTGCAGCATTCACAGGGGTTGGTCGGGATCTTTACACCATTTTAAATCGTTTACAATGTTTTTGTCGGAAAAATGGTATTCGGAATAGTTGTTAGTTTGACCTTCCCTACCACCTCTCCAAGTCTGGCAATGGAATTCATAAACACCCTGTATATAAGGAGAAAAGAAAGTTTTTGTTTTTTTTTTAATTTTATAAAGTTTCAGAGCTAGTTGTAAAATAAAAAAGGCAACATTGCTCATCATAAACTAAAATACCAAATATAAACAAATGAGGGGTGGCCTAAAGGTGAAAACCTGTCAGGTAGCCGCCCCCCACCATAACAAATATTATAACATAAAAAATAAAAATAAATTACCCACAAAAATTATAACATAAAATAAGAAAATTAAATAAAAAAACAAACAAAAAACAAACAAAAACAAATTAAAGAAAACAAGAAGAGAGGTCGCTAGGGGTAAACGAGATAAGCCACATTCCTAAACGTCTTTTAAACGAGAAAACAGAAGTAGTATTCAAAATTTCCGGAGGAATAAATGACCAAACATTTGGTCCCGTATATCTGACTTGCGTTCTCGCATAGTTTTTTGTAACTAAAGGTAAGTGTTTATTGCGTGTGAGATAAGAAGAAGAAAAATGTATGAAATCAGCAAAGCAAGTGGATACAGTCAGTTTATGTTTAGATTTAAAAAAATACAGGGCAATTTGTTTAATAACAATTCTCATAATTGGGAGAATCTTATAATTCTTCATCATCATGTCCAAATAAACGGATGAACTGGAAAGATGGAAAATCGTTTTCAGTTCTCTACGTTGCAACCTCTGCAATAAATTCAAATCTGTGATATTACCTCGTCCCCAAAAGATAATTCCAAAGCACAACATAGAGTGTATTAAAGCAAAATACAACAAAACCAGAATATCTCTGGGGAAAAATCTTACTAGATATAGAATCCCAATTCGTTGAGACAAACATTTAGCCAGTTCCTGGATATGTTTCGACCATCCCAGATCCGCTGAGATCCACAACCCCAAATATTTAAAATATTCCACTTTTTCCAAAGAGACATCGCCATATTTCGCTGCAAACGGATCTAAAATGCCAATTCTATTCCTCTGTATAAATTGAAGCCATTTAGATTTTTTTATATTCAACTTAATTCCATTTATTTGTGACCAAGACGCAACCTGTTGGAGAACAAGTCTCATTTTCTCCAATAAATCTATGGTAGAAATATCATCTATAAAAATAGCTATATCATCAAGACCACTTTATTTCCTTATAAATTTTGAACACATAACGATAACACAGATTAACAGTTTAAATTATTCTTCAGTGTCTTAAGTTTTGTACTAGTACAGCAAGATAATGATACACTTCAAGATGGCGCCCACCAAGAACCTGGCATTGTTGAAGCCTTGTCGACGGGGATACGGTCGATCTCGTTGGTTATTCTTTGTTTCAGTTCATTTAAACCTTGTAGGTTTTGCACCGTAAGCATGTGATTATGATAAAAGTTTTTATGGGAGAAGATAGTGAGCGAGATTCCTGTCAGTCTTATAATTCAGGAAATTCCTGTCGAATTACTAAAACGAAGTGTTTGCGGTCCATTTTGTTGTAGAAGATCTGGGAGTCAAGCACATAGTCTCGCTTGTTGACTCATCAATAAAAAGACCTAATGGTAGTTGGGTGATTTAACGCATACCAAATAGAAATCTTTGGAAAATCTCGGCAATGCTCAATCCTTCTATCGGTTTTACTTACCCGTAGATGTGGCTTAAAGTTTATTCACCCTATCGCTGAAGTTCCTTCATCAGCAAAAGAAAAAAAAAGAAAAAATAATTAAGTTGTTTCGTCATTATTGAACCTGGTTAATTTACGCTAGCAAATTGGCGATATTGTTACTCTTTAATGTATTCATTAGCCTCCAGGTGGTGTAACATCTTAATTTTGTAGGATTTAATTTCAAAATCATCTTGGTAATTTCTGGATAGATGCCAATAAGACCTTTAATTCCAGTGACGCGCAATGTTTCGATTTCATTACGCTTAAATGTAAGGCACAGATCTTTAATAACATCGTGGATAACATGTGACCTACCTCCAAGTTATGGATCACCAACAACACTTATTTCTTGAAATTTCTTGCACTAATTGTAAATTAAATTCTGTTCGAAATTTCACTTGAATTCCATCATCCATTTCATCGTTTTAGCCTTCTGCTCTAGATCGCTATTTTTTAACCTGCTTTTCATACTTTTTAACTAAACGTCCAAAATCTTAAGGCACTTAAGGATATTTTAAGCCCATATTCTATGGGGTGCAAAAATTGTGAAAAAATGAAAACAGTTAGACTTTATATTACATTTTACACACGCCCATGCAAATGTCACGGTTTCAAGATACTGTATTTTTGTTAATTACAGATTAATATGAAATTGGTATAAATGTACTATGCCTAAAATCATCCCTGTTTAGTCACCTTTCTAGTGCTTTATCGTATATACATAAAACAATAATTTGACCTTTCTTAACATTAAGTTTGTTCAAAGTGAGTTCCGCCATTTGTTATATGTAAACACAGGTATGACATTTAACTTCCGTAGAATATTCAGACAGGTAACT
Source organism: Rhysida immarginata (assembly GCA_023313115.1). Lineage (NCBI taxonomy): Eukaryota > Metazoa > Arthropoda > Chilopoda > Scolopendromorpha > Scolopendridae > Rhysida > Rhysida immarginata. The sequence continues at coordinate 190,714 of JAHWFO010023621.1, forward strand.
GTATGGTATAATTTAATTTCCATTAATGAAATGACTATAAAATGATAATGAATTTATTCTTCTCATTGTGATGTTTCGAACTGTATTTGTTTATCATTTTGAAGTTGATGACTATTTATTTAATAGGCTTCCTGAGCACAAAAAGTTCTGCATTGCCTGGAAATTATGGCCTACTGGATCAAACGGAAGCACTTTGGTGGGTGAGAAATAACATTCATCACTTTGGAGGAGATCCCAATAAAGTTACTCTTCTGGGGCAAAGTGCTGGAGCAGCATGCGTCATTGGCCACATGCTATCGCCTCTTTCAGAAGGTGGGGGAAAAACTCAAGTACAAAACACACACATTATTTTTCAAGTAAACGTTTCTTCAAGCGATGTTATCCTTTATGCGATTCTTTTATTTGGATATTTCTAGGCTTGTTCCATCGAGCAGTAGCGATTAGTGGGTCGGCACTTTGCCCATGGGCGATTCAAAGAGAGCCTGTATATTGGGCCGAGAAATTAGCAGAGGATATTAACTGTCCAACCGATGACTCTGAAGATCTAATGAAATGCTTACGAGAAAAACCAGCGGAAGAATTAATAAAAAAAGGCATATTTCATGTAAGTTCATAGTTCCTAATACGTAGACTAAAGTCTATATGAAAAAAGCTGCAAGGCAGTATGGGAAAGCCACGTTACCAATTAACTTCTCATTCAGATCAACCAACACCCCCTAAAACAAAGCCTTGACACCAACTTTCTGACGTCATTAGAAGAGGATTGTCACAGCTTATGTAATGGAGTAAATACACGAGCTCGATTTTTAAATAGAAATCATGAAAATATTATATTGATTTTTGTAAATAAAAATTCATAAAGTTTAATGAATAAAAAATAGCAATTTATTTAATTTTAGCATTATTATTTAATTTCAGCTAAAGAATAAAAATTGAAATGGACATTTGTAACAATTAAAAATGATATAATTTTTAAACAATTCAAAAATTAACAGAAATTTTTATCAGAATTTGAGTTAATATAATAAACAAAATATAATTAATAATTACGATAGTTTGTATATGGCGCCATTTGCCAAGTCAATCCTCTTCTGGTCACGTGAGTATGACGTTGAGAACTGGGTGTCCAGACTTTATTACAGGGAGTGTTGGATCAACGCGCAGCCAATAAAAAAGAAACTGAAACCATAGAGGCTAAAATGAAACTGAAACAATGCTTCATGTTTTTGAGCACTACGCGTGCGCAGTCAGAGACTATTTTACGGGGCGGAGGTGGAAAAGTAGTAACATGCTTTCCCACACTGCCTTGCAACTTTTTTATATAGGCTAAGGTCAAAAACTCTCACCGGTGAGAAGAGTTAGCGCTTGGTCAGTCAGAAATCCCAGTGAGAAAACTGTGACGGTTTTTAGTTAGTGCTGCTATGCTTAGTTAGTGCTGCTATGCCTAACCGGTTAGTCTCACCGTCCTCACCGGGAAAAAGACGGTTAGTCCAGTGAGAAATTACGTCATCATTCTCTCACCGGTGAGGGTTTTTGACCTTAGCCATAGTGAGACAAAGTATATGCATGTACACGAGGTGTGTAAAAAAAATATCGGACCTTTATTTTTCCGGCCTAAACGAATGAACCGCTGGTTTTCTCCTCTTGCGAGGGGGTGTAGGTGACCATCATCCGCATGCGTGCAGTCCCGTGCTGTGTCGTATATGATCGTAAATGACAAAATGATAACTTATTCCAGGATTGAGGCAAGCGTGAGCATCGGAAAAGTCTGTTCGCGTTGGATTCCAAAACGTCTGATACCAAAACAGACCGGCAACAGAATGGCTTGCAGTCTGCAACATCCGCAGCAGTAAGATCTGGAGAAAAAGCGTTTCTGAACGGCATTGTCACATGCTCTAGCAATTTTGCCGCCCCGTGCAGAATGTAATTTTTGAAATAATTTTGCCGCCCCGAACATTGCCGTTGCCGCCCCTAAAAGTTTGCCGCCCTGTGCAAGTGCACCACTTGCACCTATGATAGAGCCGGCCCTGCTTGCGCTTCACACATGAACCTAAAACTGCAAGCATGATGTGGAAACATCCACATTCTCCAGTTCGCCAAAAATTCTCAGTTTCTCCTTCAGCTCGGAAGATTATGCTTACAAGTTTTTGGGATATATAAGGCATCCTACTCGCAGAGTTCCTGCCTCGTGGGTCAACCGTCAACGCCGCTACCTATTGTCAAACGTTGACTAAACTACGGCATGCTATTACGGATAAGCGATCATAAAGAGAAAACTATGTTCCATATTTTCACGACAACGCATGTCCGCATGTGGCTAACGTCGTCCAAGCAAAACTGGTCCGTTTCGGTTGGCAGGTTCTAGTCCACCCAGCAATCAGTCCAGACTTGGCGCCCTCGGACTAGCATCTCTTTGGTCCCATGAAGAGATTTCTGGGTGGTCTGAGGTTTGAAACTGAAGAGGAACACAAATCTGCCGTGCGCCATTGGCTGTATTCACAGTCGACGGAATTCTATGTGCGGGATATTCTGAAGCTGGGATAAATGCCTAAATCGTCAAGGTGTCGATGTGGAAAAGTAGATAAAAACATGTAGTTTTACTGCACTTAATTGTTTACTTGTACAGGGTTGTGCAAATAAAAGTAGCCTCGCAAGGTTTCTCTGCAATTCATGCCAGGCTACTTTTATTTGCACCACTCTGTATATATTGTGTTTACCTTTGAAAAAAAAAAAATAGCGTTACTTTCTCATAGGGTGCAATAGGTATAGCAAAAGGTTGCGAGTGATCTAGAATCATGTTGAAGGAAGGTCAACGTAGTCTTTCACGAATGGTGCTGAAGAAACGTAAAAGCACCCTTTTTACACCATTCTTGCTTTTGCAGAGGACAGAGACGTCTGCACATCGATCGTAGATAATGGTCCGTCAATTCGAACACTGCATTGCATCTTTCATGAGATGAGCTTCTTCGTAAGGTTAGGGAAGAGGAAGCCATTTTTCTCAAAGGTGAATGTGATGGTGCAAGGAGCGTGGCTATCGGATTAAGATGATCGAACGAAAAGTTATTCAAGGTGCTGTACTCTCCAGCGACCTGACTGTTATGTGTAGTTCTGGAGGCGAGCAAAAGAAAAATATGATCCAGAGTGTCTCATGCCTACAGTGAAAGAATCTAGCGGGGTGGGATTATTGTTGGGTCATATTCTGTGTAGTAAGCGTGGGGCCCATAACCAGTGTTGACATAAAACTTAATGCCCCAAGTGACATTGGAAAATCAACTTCCTGGAGGAATAGCAGAAGGCTTAGGTATCCACCAGAATACTTCCTCTCGCAAGACAATACTCCATGCCATGCTACTCTTTCAATTAAGGCGTTAACCACTCATGCTGACATAAAGCTGCTGCCATGGCCTACCCAGAGCATAAATTTAAATTCGATGGAATTGGTTGTGCTGGAGCACCGCATGTGGATGCACGAGCCAACGGCCGCTAATCCCCATCAGTTACTGGATTTTTTAAATGTCGAGTGGCAACGTGTCCTGCCAGGGAAGTGATAAAAACTTGTCGATAGTCTTCATCGTCATGGTAAGAAAGGCTGGTCCCAATATGTGCTTCATTTTCATATAGGTTACTTGAAGAGAGGTATACTTTTGGCCGTGTATACTGATGTCTGTTTACAGGACAATGAAAGAGCACATCAGTTCGAAATTAATCGCGATAAACAATTTGGAGGAGATCTCATCATTAACATTCACACATCTAATGCGGGGTGTATATTAATTAAATCCTCGGCTATAATTGCATAATTCCCTAATTTCTAATTATTAAAAATGAGTAAGACATTCCCCTCTTCAAACATTAGAACGAAATTACCCGGAGAACCGTTTGCTGCTGTTTCTCATCAATAACTTCGTGAGATTTAATTCTGGGATAACATCGACTTTCATGTATTCGTTTAATTTTAGTTCATTGATTGAAATGTCACGGCATCCCCAAATGAAACAGTTGTTTTAACAATGAAGAAAATCGATATCTTTATTATGTGCTACTTGTTGTGATTGCTTGGTTTGTTTGATTTCAGCCTTTCTTTTTGAAAACCAGAACTATTTTTTTATAACGAAAATGCTATCTTAATTAGCTGAAATGGTATTCAGTGTTTAAGAAACATAAAAACTGGATTTTTAAAACATTTCTGATTCTTAATAGACTTTTTACTCCTCAACTAGGCTTTATAATTTTTTAATTTTTTTTTTATTTTAACCGAAATAAAGTTTATGTTCATGTGTCCCTAAGAACGATTTTACAACTTTCTTAGTGCGTAAAATTTTTTCCTATAATGTTTGTGATTGGATGATGATCATTAAGTAACAAAACACATCAAGATTTAACGCAGAATTTTATTACGGATTTAAGGTAACAAGTTACAGGGGGCCAGATATAGTAGAAAACCCCTTTCGTCACCATCGAGTATGTGCATTACTGCTACTGCCTTTTATCGCTGATTCCACTGCAGGAGGCTGGAACGCAGAGCACAAAGAGAAATTCGTAACCGTTCCTGTTGACACGCTTTCCAAAGGCCCACCACTGTTCTCGGTCGTCTCTTTTCGAAGGCCCATTTAAATATCCTCAAATATCCATAGGCGATGCATCCGGCGACTTAACGGGTATGTCGCTGAATGAAAAAGAGCGGATTCCCATATTTTCTTCCATTCGACACCTTGTCTTGGTACAACCATGCCTTGTTTACTTCTGTATCGTACAAATCGGGGATGTCGCGAGTTAATATGGGGATTAGAACGTTAGTCTGGTACAAGATGGCGTTGACCTTGGCCTTTAACTCAACTCTGTGTAAAATTAACTTGCCGTTGTAGCTTATCCCGCCACGATCATGAAACCGTTTGAAAATGTTTCCTTGCATTCACGGTACCATTTTCTGAAGTCCTTAGAACCCTTTGGGTGGCAAAAAGGGCTCGGCTCTTATTGCCATCGCTTAAATAAAGATACATATCATTTAGTGTGACCACGTATTTCCACGTTTCATCCGTCAGGTATCGTTCGTACCGTTTACGGCAGTTGGTCCGTCGCTCTTGAACATGGCGCAGCAAAAACTTATGAATGTGGTTTTTGTGTCGCTTCTCCAGTTGTAAATCACGATTGATAATTGTGTTTAACGTATACACGGATGCCCCTGCTTTCTGTGCAATGGGCCGTTGTGTTGGTGGGTTATGAGAGCCCGAACTTTCCAGAAGACGTCAGAAGTACGGCTAATGGTTGGTTTCGGATTGGCCTGCTTTTCGCCCTCAGGATTATCGCCCATTCTGAGTTTGCCAATGCTATTTAGGGTACTTCATACTTCCTTCTTGGAAACTACGAAGCCTCGCTTCTTACGTACGTGATTTCATAATTTCGGAATAGCTGAATTTGACGTCGGAAGAGGCTATTATGTAGTCCTCCCTATATCTTTCAATTTTCGGTCGCGTAACTCAATTTTTTTAGATTGCTGTTCGAATAGTAGCTATTTAATACCTGCCTTAACAATTTTCGATAGCTCACGTAAAGTGATCGCTCACGCCACATTTAAATATGGTGGTTGTTACCAAAGATCCCTAACAACCCTCTGTATTCACTAATTTATTTATTAAGATTATTTTTTTATTTTTTACACTGTCACGGTAGATATGGAGAAACTGGAGGCAATGGTATCCTCCTGTTATTGTTGCTTGGAGTTTGCTTAAATTTCTATTTGGAGTAATTCACGATTGTGGGAGGAGTTGATGTACACAGGAGGATACGCCAGTCTCAGTTAAGGCTGATTTATATCCACGTGCGATTTTCCATAATTCAGCGTTCGATTAATTGCTTGATGTAACAACCACACAAGCCTATCAACGAACGTGCTTTCGGGTACATGTAAACCAGCTTTTACGATGGATTTTATTTTCTTGTCTTGACGCTAACTGTTTATCCCTCTATTTTCATAATCCCTCTAACTCAAGCGGTCTGCGAATGAATCGCGTGTTGTGGAGTCGATTAATCATATCTGGCAGTTTTGATTTTGTGTCCACTGATTTATGCACCGTTGAAAAAAACTGAGATATCAAAAAAGAATTAGTACATACGAGGGGAATTCAGTAAATATTTTACAAATGGGTAACGAAATGAAACAAATAAGGCCTGAAAACTATTTTTATTTCTCCGCATAACCTCCCTGTACAATGAGGCACTTGTCACATCGTTTAACAAGCCCCTCAAAACCAGCAGCATGAAGTTCTTTGGGCTGCTGTCTGAACCAGGCGGTAACTTCCGTTGGTACAGCTTGAAGCCCCATACAAATGGAACTCGATTGCAGCAAGGTAAGGGTTATACGGAGGATGCTCGAACTTTCGCGCAATCTCAGTTGTCTTGCTTGCAATATGAAAACTCGAGTTATCATGCATTTGGCACGCGTCCGTCGAATGCCATTACAATGTTTCATGAGGATATTACAGTAGGTGTCGGCATTTACAGTTTACTTTCGCTGCCGGATTGTCGTGAGTAATATACTTTTGTTTACTTTTTGAGGAATTTCTATAGGAAATAGGTAATTAATGGCGTTGGATCAAACGCTTCAGTGATTCTATATGTAGTATAAAAGAAAATGCGTGACCTTTCGCCATTCACCCTACAAACTTAAATTGTTTTCAACAGATCTCTGTTCGTTTCAGTGAAGGGTGCACCAAGAGGGGAAGCATTTTTTCAGTACGGACGCTTCCATCGATGCTGCCAGGAAGTATCTAAGTCAAACCGATAGCGAATTTTACACGACAGGATTAACAGATGTTTGTTGAGATTTTGTGCTACATTAATGGCAAGTGAATAAAACTCTGATCAAAAAAAATAGGAGGCATTTGTTTCGGAGAGGCCCTTGTAACATCAAATAAATATTATTTACTGAATTTATTTGTAGTTAGCCTCCTACGAATGAATCTTCTACAGTCCTATTCTCTTACGTAAACATTATTAAATTAATTTCTAATGTAAAAACTCTCATTTTACTTTCTTAGGTGAGAGGAATGCCTCTGTTGTCATTCACTCCGACTGTCGACAATTATTTTATTAACGACACACCAATGAACCTCATTAAATATCGTAAGTATAATAGGAATGTCCCTTTAATGATTGGTGCAACAAAAGACGAAGGCAACAATATTTATTTCGGTAAATTTCATTTGACTTTATACAGGTTGTCCTAAAATTTCCCGTATTCACTTCTTCTGAATTTATTATACAAATAATCAAAGTTTACAGCGATAATATATAGGGTGAATCAGAACTTACGTTACAGAAGAATATGGTCGATAGAGGGTCGAATAAATGTATGCAGGTAATCCTCACACAGAAGATGAGCTGCATACTGCAATTGCACAAACGCTACAAGACATCACACTTGTCATCTTGAAGCGTCTATCTCAAAACCGGCGCAAACGTGTTGAGCAACGAGGTAGAATTACATAGTGGCTATACAGCCGCCATGTTTGAAGACAATTAAAAGTCCGTCCGCCATTTTTTCTTTGTATAATGTGCGTGGCATCCTGTGGGCGTAGTAGAGAAGGCCTTGATTAAAGCAGCGATTTTCAAATCTCGGATGTGTAGCAAAATATTTTCATAAAGAAAAAATCAAGTGAATACCTTTTAAGAGATTTGATTAGTATCTTTTTATGACAAATTATAATAAGTTTTGTTTTGTTTATGTTAATAACAAAAGGAGACTTTAGAGAGAGAGCTAATCCTTAATGCTGGGACATGGTGAATTAGAGAAATAATTATCATTAATTCTTTATAAGTTTCCACAGTGTGATCTTTTTATGTAAAAAAAAATAAATTTCCAAATTCATTCAATATAATTGACGTCTCTTTTTTCATGTGCTGCGAAAGGAAACAAGGAACACCAAATTAAAGGAATATCATTAACTACTATACTGTTTGTTTTATTAAAGATTATATGTGATAACACTAGTCAACGCACATTTTGTGACTAAGACCACACAATGTGTTCTTAGTAGTAATTTGTAGGTAGAGTCCGAATCTGCTTTTAGATTTGTTCTATCATGTCAAGTTATGCACATCGAGACTTCTATGTTAAAGTAATGGGAGTGAAGAGAAGCGGCTACATTGTTAAAGTATCCATATTTTGGGGCCGCAAGGAAATTTACCAGGCCCCAAACACTGAATGATTTAAAAATGTTTCATTGTAAAACAAGAAAGCTGTGCGTGCTAGAGAAATTTAAAAATTATATTCGTAATCAGCAGAAAAAATACTACCAAAAATCACCCACTTTCATTTTGTCACAAGAAAAATCTTAAATTTTGTTGGTCAGTGTAATTTTTTTAAAATTTGCAATTAAAATTTCATATTTTAGCAGGTTTTTTTAATGGTATCAGCTTATATCGACCCTTAAATATAACGAGTTTTATATACATTTGCCTGATAACTTTTCCCTGCCTGCTTAAAAGATTTTGATTTACAGAAATGATTCATTCTACAGGTAAAAATACTGGCTAGCGAGGGAGGGGGAGGGGGGGAAAACGCCGCAAAGAACAAATATGAGTAGACGGGGTGAAAAAATGATCATCACGCCCCGGGCGCCATTTAGCCTCGCTAGACCATTGCCTGCATTTTATTTCAGCAAATTTAAATTCCATGATAATCTTTGCCTATTTGAGGAATCCTACATACGAAAGAAATGAAGGGTATACGAAACTCCTACATTAATATAACATTTTTGTAATATGCAATAAATGTTGTTTTATCGCTTCGATTAGTAAAAACTGCATGAATGTTCACGTTCTATTACAAAAGAGAGAAAAAATCCTCTACAGAACTCAAATAAAACCACGAATTCATGTCAGTAGAAAACAAGGTAAAGCTATTTGCTCGAACACGTAATTCGCTATATTAAAGGAAAAAATGGCGATCGAGTTTGCTGTTAGTTGCCGCGAACAGCGCTGGTTCTTTGTATTTCTATCTCGTTGTGTTGAGCGGTCACTTTCACTCTTTGCTTTGAGAAAAAATATCCTCTGTTCGAAACGTCAGCTTTTATCAGGGTGCAATTTTTGCAAAAAATCAGGAAGAGTGCATACGGGAATTTTTAGACACTCAATATTATAGCCTTATCGTAATTCTGTTTAATTCTGTATAACTCCTTAACACGATTCAGATGGGTCCCTATTTGGTAATAATTAGTAATATACACAGAAGAGCCAAAACATTGTGACCATCACCACATTGGTGAATGAATTCGTCTGGATCACGTGGAGGGCACGTAATTAAATGGGAATGTATTTAAATGCCGCTGGAGAGTTAAGAAATCAGTCTTGCACTTAATTTTGCGAGTGATGGGAACGGATGTTGATCTAAGCGAATTTGATAGAGGGCAGATTGTAATGGCCTGAAGACTCGCAACGAGTATTTTCGAAACTGCACGACTGGTAGGTTGTTCACGATCTGCCGTTGTTAGTATTTATGCAAAGTGGATAAATGACGGTGAAACTAGCCAGTAGACGCCAAGGTGTTGGACGCTCACGCGTCATCAAAGAAAAAGGACGTCGGAGACTGCCCCGCTTGATAAAGCAAGATCGGCGCCAGACAGTGGCTCAGCTGACAGCCCAATACAATGCAGGTCCAAGTGCGTTTCGGAACAGACAGTTCAACGGATACTGTTGGATATGGGCCTGCACAGCAGGCGTTTCACTCGTGTGCCTCTGTTGACCAAGAGGGCCCGGGAACATCGAGATTGGACCATGGATAAGTGGAAGACAGTTGCCTGGTTGGATGACTCACGATTTCTTATTCATCATGTCGATTGTCGTGTCAGGGTACGCCGATGCCAGGCGAACAGTTGCCCCCCCCCCCCCCCATGTACAGCAGGCCATACACAGGCTGCTTGGTGGTGGTATTATGCTTTGGGGGATGTTCTCATGGGCGGCTCTGGGGCCCATAGTTGTGGTAGAACGGACCATGAAAGCTGCGGACTAGTTGCACCCTTACATGGCGTCTGTCTTCCCAACTGGAAATGGAATCTTCCAGCAGGATAACGCCCCATGTCACAAGGCTCGAATTGGGTTGGAGTGGTTCGAGGAGCATAAGGATCAATTCCAATTAATGTCGTGGCCAACTAACTCGCCGGATCCTATTCGATAGAGCACATTTGGGATGTCATGGAGCGGCAGTTCAGAGCTCAAACATCACCATGTCGGAATATCTCAACTTTGCATGACCGCTGCTTAGACATTTGGTACAATCTGTCTCCAGTCATCTACCAAGAAATTGTGGCTTCCTGCCAAGGCGAGTTAGAGCTGTTTTGCAGGCCAAAGGTGGCGCAACGCTTTCTTGAGTAGGTGGTCATAATGTTTTGGCTCTTCTGTGTATGAACTTAATAAAATTAAATAAAAACAATTACAATGAGAGGGTAAATTAATAATAATAATAATAATAATAATAATAATAATAATAAAAATAATAATTGGTAGTTATCTAGAAAAAGAAAATAAAGGGAGAAAACACAATTCCACAACAAGAGTTTATTACCTCGTATATAATTTCGCTGACAATAGAGAGGTTAAGATACTGTTACGCGACGTTCGTGACGTGAAATCTATAACGTCATTTGGTTACACGTTGTTGACGTGGCGGACGTGATTTTAGAGAGGTTAAGATTTTTTCCGTGTGTAGGATTTTTGTAATACGTCTCTCTTAGCAAGCTTCACGTCACGAAAAAATCCAACGTGCTGACCGCGTGGGACGTGAAGGCTTCACGTCAACGCAACACCAGGGTCGAATTTTCTGACGTTATTCAAACCCGTCACGCAAGTCGCGCTCAACACGTTAAGGCATCTTAGGCCTGGGTCACACTGGCGTAAATACGCCGACGTAACGACGCCAGTGATGTCACTTCCGCTAAATAGCTTGGCGCCGCGCTTTACGCCGAAGTTGAATTTTGTTCAACTTTTTTACGTCTCGTTAGATCGTACGCCGAACCTCCAGCCAATCAGAAGAGCGATTGACCCGCCATCAAGATGGCCGACAAGAGAGCGATGTACAATAGCGAATGTTTTGTAGAAATGGTGAGGAAATTTAGCTATCTGTATGATAAATAAAGTCCAGGCTATTAAAATACTGCTAGATTTTGTGATAAAGGTCGATACTGTTAGATTTTGTGATAAAGCTACTTCAAGTGAAGTCATGCTTTAAACCAATAGCGAAACGACATCACAAATTGCGCCGCGTTATACGCTTTCAATTTGAACAGCTGAACGTCAACGTTTTTTCTGCGACGTATTTACGTCGGCGTAATTACGTGGCGTTTTAGGCCAGTGTGACCAACACCTCCTAAAGAGAAAGCCTCTGCACGGAAACCGTCATACATTGTTACATCATCATAATAGTGCAAATTCAGGGTTATTATTGGTAGAAATACGAATAACAATGCAGTACTATGATGATGTAACAATGTATGACGTTTCCGTGCAGAGGCATTCTCTTTAGGAGGTGCTGGTGTGACCCAGGCTTAAACCTCTCTAATGTCAGCTTCTTCAGCGAGAATCTTGGATCATTAAACATTGTTATGACATTATTGTTAAAAAATAATACAGTAAAAGGAAATGGTAATTAAGAGAACATTGTTTTTAACGTGGTTTCCCCTTGCCTTCCGCATTTTTAACGACTGCTCTAGAGATGATAGCAGCAGTCGGGACCGACGGCTTTACATGCCCTCCGAAGCACGGCATGGGGGGGGGGGGA
>JAHWFO010023621.1:203767-225618 GCA_023313115.1 Rhysida immarginata
TCTACAACTTTATAATTGATTTTTTTCTCTATCTTTAGTTTCGTAACTTCTCAGGGCTTACTGAGAATACTTTTATTTAATTGGGGACGGGCATTTTTCTGTAGATAGATCTGACTTTTATGAATCTAGTACCTTTTTTTCTAAACACACCCCCTGTTTGATTATTACAATTATGTATTACTCAGATACATTATTATCCCTCAATGATGACGGGATGGGAAAAGAATTAATGAGGTTTTATAATTGCATACTTTTTCCACTTCTAGGCCGACAAAATCTTGAGAAAGATTTCACAGACGAAGAGATTTCTGATGTTTTAAAATTCACCGTCGAAGCTCGTCAAAACGTTGACAATAAGGTTCAGGAAATTAAAGCAAAATACATGTCATTCCTCGAATCTTACAAGGACGAAGATGTGCAGTCAAAATTAGGAAAAGTAAGCAGTGCATGTTTTTCTTTTTCTACCAAATAGCAATTACTGTCTTATTATATCTGGTTTTTTCATCTGTTATCTCTTTATTCACTGTATTTATTTATTTATTTATTTATTTACAATTATATTATAATTACAAAAATTTACAATATCAAAATACAATAAATTAGTAACAATAATAATATTATTATTATTATTATTATTATTATTATTATTATTATTATTATTATTATTATTATTGGGAATTTAATGCAAAGCTACCTTTCATCACGCATATGTCAAGTTGAACTGGACGGCAATCTTTCTGCCCCGTACTACCCAGTCAAGGGGGTACCTCAAGGCTCGGTGTTCGGCCCTCTTCTGTTTTCCATCTATACGGCTGATTTACCTTTAGTCATTAAGAAATCGAAGCTGCTGCTCTATGCAGATGACACAAAATTGTATCACCGTATGAATAGCTATAGAGATGCTGTCAGCTTACATCTGAACATCTCCAAATGTTGTTTTTGTCATTTCACAAACAAGACGAATCCATTCATTACAGCGTACAAAATTGCTAACACCGATCTTCGAGCGCTCTCTACAGTCCGTGACTTTGGTGTTACCTGTCAGCACACGCGTAACATTAGACTAAAGGCCACTCGTATCCTAGGCATGATCATGCGCAACAGAAGTAGCTTCAAAGAGCTCAACACCTTTCTAAGCCTCTATAATTCACTGGTGCTTCCAATTTTGATGTTCTGCTCAGAAGCCTGGAATGGTTGTACATTGGAACAGACTATGCGACTGGAGCAGGTCCAATCAATTTTCAAACGTTTTATTCGGAGTAGACTTGGGGATACCTGTCAAATTGTACTTCAGTCACTTGAAGAAAGACGACGCCTAGCCGACCACAAGTTTATAAAGAAACTCGTCAGTGGAAAAATTAACGACTCCTGCCTACTGGGACAAGTTTACTTTCGCGTTCCCACGCATCATATAAAGAAAAATCCACCTTTCCACCCACCACTTAAGCGAAAGATCCATGCTCGCGGATCACCAATGTTCCGAATGCAGGAGATGTACATATCCGACATTGTTGAACTTTTCTCGTAATTATCTTATCTTATCTTACTTCACAATTTAACTTTACATTGTTCATATTTGTATGTTTTATTTTTGTTTTTTCAACCTGTAAATATCTCGATACCTGTCTCTGGCCTTTAGGCTGGTAGGTGAAATAAACTGAACTGAATTGAATTGAATTGAATTGTTATTTGAACAAAAATTCAAATATGATAAATTCAAGAGCTTTTGTATAAAAAGAATAATTAGGGATAAATAGGTGCCCAAAAGGTCTGGAGGCCTGTCCGGGAGCACCCTTCAAAACTTTAACAGATCAATAATAAATTTTATAAATTGGTAGAACATTAAACAGTAACAACAATATGAATAATAATAATAATTGTGACAACAGCAGGAAAACCCACCAGATACTCAGATACTCCAGAGGGCCACAAAACGGGGTTAAGGAAAATATATATAAATTGAAATGAAAATAAAAATGAAAAAAAACAACAACCAAAAAGTATAATCAACAGAATAAAATCGCAGCAAAAGAACAGCCGAGTCAATCAAGACATTAAGGACCAAACAATGACAAATGAATAAAAATAAAATACAAAAACAAAAAAAAAACATAAATAAAATAAATATTATGCAAACAATAACCTACAAACAGACCCCAAGAGAAGATACTGGGAAATCTAACCAAATATATTACGCCTAGGAGTAAAAATCTAACCAAATATATAATAGTAAAATTAACAGTGAACTGTGTAAATCGGTTAATATTTAAAGAATGTATAGAACTTAAATTAGTTGTGATTAGGCCCGAGTGAATGCTTCTAAGGAGAAGATGTTTAAAAAAATTGAAGAGAAGTTGCATCGTGAAGTTCTTTAGTTAATCTAGACCAATAGATAACGCCAGAAATCGATATTGATCTCTTTAAGTAATTTACTCTATGAAATGGAATTACTATTTTTTTCTCTCTCGTATGTAGTTGAATAAAACAAAGCTCATTATCGAATTTCGTAGCAATGTTTCTCCATAGTGTTTTTTGTGATCAAAAGTTTTTGGATACCCTCCTGAAACAAAGTTACCTATCCTAACTTATGTCTATGATTTATAAGATAATATTAAATTGAACATGCCACTTGACTCATTTGTGGTTCTTATCGGATGAGTATGGATGGCTCATCAGGGCTCAGTAAATTTCAACCATCATAAGTTTTTCCCTATGCAATAAGTCTTTACGCGAAATTTCTGCCATTCTGCAAATACCCCGTCCTAATTGACAATGAATTAAAAGGACCTCATTGTCAAATGAAAATCTCAAGGAGCAACATCAGTGAAACTGCGAACTGGTAGGCCAAATAGATAGTTCGTCGTGTTCTACATGTATGACATGATGCGATTGAATTTCTTCAGCTGAAATTATTGCTACAGAGTTTCGAAATGCTATTTCTAGTACAGGCAGTAAATCAATATTCAGAACTGAGGTTTCTAGGTTTCCATGGCCGTGCTGCTGCTCATAAATTACACATTAGCATAATAAATGCGAAATGATTTTTAGAATGGTGTACGAAACTGGCCCATGGAACAATAGAAACAGGTATTTGGAGCGACGAATCTCGGTGCACACTCTGGCAATCAGATGGTCTGGGGGATTTACCAGAGAACGCTTCGTTTCTGACTGAGTGGTAACCACTCTGAAGTTCGGAGGGGAGAAATCATGGTATAAGGGCTCATTTTCTTGGTTTTGATTGGGCCAACTTGTTCCAGTAGTAGGACCTACACACACCGGCCAATGAATTAGAAACCCTCTTTGACCCTTCTTGATATTGACCCTCCTTGGTATTGACCCTCCTTTGGCTGTAATTACAGAACATACGCGGTTTGGCATGGACTCTGCAAGGTGTTGCAATGCAGGTAAGATAATCGCAGACCATGCATTCATCAGAGAGACCTTCAGGTCCTGCAGAGTAGACGGAAGCGGATGCCTTCGACGAATGTCTCTTTCCAACATGTCCCAAACATTCTCGATCGGATTCAAATCTGGACTTTGCGCTGGCCACGGCAGATGTTGCAACTCGGTGTCATGTTCAGAAAACCACTCCTGAACAATTCTTGTTCGATGGACAGTAGCATTGTCGTCCATGAAGAACCCATCACTATTTGGGTACAAATGCACCATTGCAGGATGGACTTGATCTGCAACAGTATTCAGGTAGTCTTTGGCTTTCACCCGAATGTCAAGGAATATCAGGGGACCCTTGCCATACCAACAAAACATGGCCCATACCATGACACCTCCTCCTGCAGCTTGAACTGTGTTCACAACACATGAGGGGGTCCATCGCTTCATGGGGCTGCTGCCAAATTCCCCGCCCGGCCGTCGGTGCAAAACAATGTATAACGTCCGACCTCATGATCTTTTTCCAGTCGTCTACGGTCCAGTCACACCGTTCTTTACACCACTGCAGGCGAACTTTCCGGTTTGTTGCTGACACCTGGGGCTTCCTCACTGGCATGCGACTTCCCATCCCTATTCGCTTCAACTCTCGGCGCATTGTTCTGGAGGAGATAGGTTGCGATGATCCTTCATTGAAGTCTGCCGTCAGTTGCTCCACCTCCGACTTTCGGTTTTGCCGCACAATCCGTCTCATACGTCGGTCCCTGTCTGTGTTGATTGTTTTTGATCCTCAATTCTGCCGTTTCGACAACTCTTGTGGATTCCGTTTCCACGCATTGAACACCTTGGAGACCTGACCTTTTGAGATAACGGTCAGTTGTACTGTCCTGGAAATTGTAGCTCCAGCTAGACGGGCTCCCACAATAACTCCTTTTTGGAACTCAGACAGGTCTGCTGTTTTCCCCATTTTGCTCAAGTTGAGCAGCTGCAGCTTGTTCCTACCTTGTACCTACAGCTTGGAATGAGCATGTATCTCATATGATTGCATTCATTTGCATATCACGATCGTTTCTGACCTGTGACCCCGCTTTACAAATCAGTACAGTAATTCATCACGGGTTTCTAATTCATTGGCCAGTGTGTGTATGACGTGTTCAATATACCTTGACTTTTTAGACAATTTTGTAGTGCCAATATTGTGGCAGCAGTTTGACTTTTGACTAAGTTAAATAAATGGTGTAGCCTACACAGAGTCCCAATATAAATCCACTGAGATAAATTAGAGCGATGACTACGGCCCAGACCTTAGAGCCCAACATCATCAAAGCTTTTTGAGCCAGGTATTAAAATCTGGAGGATACACTTTATCGGATATTAGAAGCCGTAATGAAAGCAAAGGGAGGTTCAATAACATATTAATTTTCATGAAAGCATGGTATAGTGCATAAGATACAGGTATCCGGAAACTTTTGATCACGTAGTGTTTGTTTTAAATGAAATGACATGTTCTTTGAACTCAGGTCTAGAGAACTTTTATTTTCACTGTGCTCATATAAAATGTATCTAAAGTTGAAGATGCATATTAAAAATATTGAACCTTTTTCAAAAATATGCGTTAAAAAATAAAATTTAAGAAAATAAAATAACAAACCAATTGATATATCAATTTATGATTCACTCGTACATGAGAATCATTTTTCGAAAATAAATTTATTTGCTCTGGATTTCTTCTGGATTCATACATTAACTATTATTAACTGGAAGTGCATCTTAGGTGCATTCGTTGAAATCAGTAATATAAGCTATATTAACAGTTTTTGACGAAAGAAAATGACTTTTGAAAGTGAACTAGCTCGGAAAAATCCTGAAGGTATTTTGAGAGGTCAATATTCTAGCATTAATAGTGCAGCAAAATTTTATATCGTGGTATAATGGAAAGAAGCCTCCTTGAACGATGCCAACGGCACCACAACGGTATCAGAGAAAAACCTGGCACTTCATAAAACATTTCAAACAGTTTCGAAAATCGATCTGTTGCCTCTACCGCCGTCACATAGAGCAATTGTAAGTCAGATATATTAGGTTACTCCCAAAGAGGGCTACGCGTATCCCTGGGGATGGTTGTTATGATTCTAAGTGTATGTAAGCAATGATAAAAATGCATCAGATTCTTTTTAGATCTCATGTTTATAGAACTTTTATTTTACACTGTTCTCATATAAATTGTATTTAAAAGTTGAAGATGCATATAAAAAATATCGAAAAAATTTTCAAAAGTCTGCGTAAAAAATAAAATTTAGGAAAATAAAATTATAAATCAATCGACTTATCATAAATTGATGTAATGCTTCGGAAAAGTCGGATAAATCAACATTTTTAATAAAAACTTAGATTTTGTTTTTCTTTGAGAAGAACATATTCTAGACTACATGACAAGATATTGGACCGAAATGGAGATATAATATATCAACCGAATGATATAAAAACTTGGACGAACTACTAACAAACGTATTAGTTTATCCAAGTACACAGACTGCTCAACTGAAAGTGGACATCTTCGATTTTAGACGTTTTGTCGAATTTCTAGAAAAGTGCTTGACGAATTATCCTGAAATTTCAGGGGTGTAAAGAACATGTTACACATCATATATTTTCAGTGAAGGCTTTGTCCCGAAGGCAAATAGGGAATCAGAAACAAATTGAAAGAAAAAATAATGTTTGGTATCACCCTGTAAAAATAATGCTTGAAATGCGTTGTAGCTGTAGTATATGTTTATGAAGCTTCTTTTATTTATCTGTGTTCATTTGTATGGAAATAGCGCGTATGCAGGTGTTTCTGAACGGTCTGTACAAACTTACAGCATGAGTTCCTTGTAGCCAGAGAAGCAATATGTGTCCCATGAACATAGGGTCACAAACGCTTCTTTCTGGAGATGCAACCGTGCGACGTTGTCCTACACGTCAATTACGTTGCAACACAGTTACGTTGTATGCCGATAATCGAGGCGTGCGTGATAATCTTATCCAACCTTCATTATTTATTCCACCCCGTACCAGATGTTGATACTCTTCGCCAGCGGTTCGTGGACAATTGCGATGTCATCCGTAACACACCCGGTATTTAACAACGGGTTCGCCAGTCAATGCAACGACGTGTGTAGGCCTGCGTGGAATCTAACGGAGGTCATTTCGAGCATGTACTTTAGCACATCTGGACTGTTCTGTTACTGTGCAAGCCGGAAATAAACCTAGTTTGTAACGCTGAACGGATTTAATGTGACAATTGCGCCAGCTAATGTAGGACAACGTCGCATGGTTGTATCTCCAGAAGGAAGCGTTTGTGACCCTATGTTCATGGGACATATATTGCTTCTCTGGCTACAAGGAACTCATGCTGTAAGTTTGTACAGACCCTTCAGATACACCCTGTAGTCATGGAGATATAAAGTTTCTTTTAAAAAAATCGAAAATTTTCATAAGTTTTTTTGTTTATAACATGCAGGATTTTCAATCCAATGCAATGCCATTTTCAGGAAACTTGACAAAATATAGTAGAGACAACACCGTGCAATCAGAATATAAAAATATTAAATTGTTGATGATATATGAGCGTTTTTACTAAATAATGTTTAACTGTGCATGCGCAAGCGTTATCAAGATTTTTTTTGCATAATTTATTAGCCAAATGTAGAAAGCTACTTTTATAAAAAGCCCAAGTAAATATCGTGAAATTAATGCATATTGCTCCTTTTCACCTAAAATATCATTCTAGATAGGAAACTTGTAGAAGGTATGACTGTGCCACCAAAAACTTTAGACCATGCGAACTGACAGACAGGAATCACAATGCTGAAGAGGGCAGAAGAGTAATGAATCGGCAGAAAATATAACGAATTCCATGATTCCGCCGAAAGCAATGCCAGCACCATGACAATTCATATTTAGATTTTCATGGCCAAGCAGCCGCATAAAAATTGGACACAGATGTAACCAATGCCATGCGTCGCGTACAATGATGAAAACGGGACAAAAATGGATTGTTGAGCACTGACAATGTGTCTTATGAAAGGACGACTCGCGCTATCTTCTTGTAAACTCGATGGACAGGTATGGTTTGGAGAATCCAGCTGAAATGTAATAACCCAATTGCATTGTGACAAGTAAAGTTTTGAGGAAGGAGACATAATTATATGAGGATATTTCTGATGGTTTGGAATTAGCCTCCCATTTCCCGTGAGAGGCCCCCCAGATAACACGGAATGTTATCTTCATCTTTCAGGAATTATTATAGAGGATGGCTCCATCCGGTGAGCCGGCCAGGTGGCCGAGAGGACTAGGGCGTAGGCTTTCTAGTACTCGAGTCCGCCTGGTCGTGGGTTCGAATCCCGCCGTGGGCATGGATGTTTGTGTTTGTCCCGGGCTGCGTACTGTTATAACTTGTGTAAAAGGCGCAAAATGACCTTAGTAGTCGACGCCAAGTTTCTAATAAAACCAAAACCATCCGGTGAAATTGTGTGCCCCAGATAGTTCAGATGGCGCTTCTTGGGTTTAATGATCAATCCACCACCTCTGAATTTGCAGTACCATCGCGGAAGTTTCACAAGGTTTTCAAAAGTCTTGAAGTACATGAATGTTCACGCCTACACGCTCTTAGAGAGTTATCACAATATATCGCTCAAAGAAGTGTGGCAAATTTCTTACTTCTTGAGGTAAACGGATAAGTAGGTATTTTGCACACGAAGTTTGGAAGGAAAGACACTCTCACGCACAGGGATTTGATAATATCCGTTATTGAAATCAATAACAAAAAATTATTTGTGTCCATTGAGCTCTTTCAGGATGTTCTTGATAACATGTACAATATTATGACAACAGCTTCATAATGGCCCATTTTTTCACGCGATCGTGCGTCTGTCTTTAAAATGCAAGATGAACTAAGCTTGTTACCATGAATGTTGAGAAGTTGGAGCGGCCTGTTCAGACTCCGAGTCTTAACCCATAAAGCACTTGTGGATTGAATTGGAAAGTCGACTCTTTTAGAAGAATGATGTGCAATTTGCTATACACAAATATTTTAGAAATTAGTGAATAACTCTCCTAACTCTACATAAAATAGCCTTTTTAATCTTTTCTAGGCGTTTACAGATGGTATGTTTCAAAAGTGCATATTTCAGACGGTGAAAGCTATGAGCGAAAGTGGAACCAAAATCTATTTCTACATGTACGATTACAATGGACCTTTCTCTCTATCGCAAATTTTCAACAGAACAGCAGGTATATTTTCACGTTATCAACAGTTGACGCAATTACGAATGTTAATTTTATATGTAATCGCAAATTGATTTTTCTTTTCAGGTGTTTGTCATGGCGATGATTTGTACGCATTGTTTGAGGGTATCATCTTTCAAACAGGTACCCAGGACGAAACGAGCAAGCGTGTGCTGGAACATTATCGCCAATTAATAGCTAACTTCGTTAAATATGGGTAAGCGTAAAAGATATTGAGTAAAATCTTTGTAAACATGAAATGAAGTTGATTCGACGTTCATATTGGCTTATCCAAAATTATATTCTTGCGATATATAGAATGCCTCAAAAGTGCAGTCTCATAGGGAATATTAAAATGTTGTAGAATGAGAATACACAAACCGGGTTTTGCAAAAATTCTGTTACACATGTGAGGACCTCCGCAAAAATGAGATAACTACGTGTCTGGCGCAGTTAGACACGGTTTTTATTGTCAGAATTGATATTGGTGTGTACACAACGCATATTAATCGATGTAACCGCTTTCGGCGGCAAGCACACGCTTTAGGCGCGGTCTAAAGGTCCGACAAACGTTACGGATATAGTCTTTCTTCATGGCGGTCCATACGCAGTTCACAGATGCTTTCAGCTGGTCGACGTTGCTATGACAGGCCTTGCTCTCGATATGTGCCTACACGCTGTAGTCAAGAGGGTTGAGGTCGGGCGACTGAGGAGGCCAAAAGTCCTTCGACCAGAAGTTCATGTTCGACCCCAACTACTCTTGAACGGTCTTGGCACTGTGGGCCGGGGCACCGTCCTGTTGAAAGACGTAGTCCACATTCCTTGTTACCTTTTTCACCCAGGGCAGAACTTTCTTGGTCAAGATGTCCTTGTAGTCGGCCGCGGTAAGCCTGTAACCGGTCGGGAAGCAGATTGGGGGCATTTTCATACCATCCATCACTTAGGCCGGGAGGTAGGTTCTAGTCACGTAGCGGACCTCAGAGATGTCCTGTCCGAAGCTGACCACGCGATCGTTCTGCTTGTTGACGACTGGGTCGACTGTGAAGGTTTTTTCACCAGAAAAGTTGACAATGCGATTGCCATGGCTCTTCAAGTCGTTGAGAAGGCGACGACAGCGTTCCCGACGTTTTTCTCGCATAATCATCCGTCAGCAAAGGTCTTGTCAGGCGCCTCAAACTCTTTCCACCCTCTTCTTTGATGGCTTTGGACAGCGTAGCCACAGAAATCTTCTTTTTCTTTGCGAAATGTGTCATTTTGAGAGTCGGTTCAAGTTCAAAGGCTTTTCTGACAACCACACGATTGATAACGCGAGGTCTTCCTGCACGTGCGCGATCTTTGAGGTCTTCCCCCTTCTTCAGCCTGTCTGCGACTCTGTAGACAGTCATTCGGCTGACGTAGAGCTGCTTAGCGATGTCAGACTTGTCGTGGCCCGCGCGAAGGAGCACAGAAATCTCGATTATGTTAAGTTCCATCGTAATATCCTTGAATCCGAATCGCATT
Source organism: Rhysida immarginata (assembly GCA_023313115.1). Taxonomy (NCBI): domain Eukaryota; kingdom Metazoa; phylum Arthropoda; class Chilopoda; order Scolopendromorpha; family Scolopendridae; genus Rhysida; species Rhysida immarginata. Next base: position 213,923 of record JAHWFO010023621.1, read on the forward strand.
TATCCCGCCTATATACGTTTACATTATGGTATCGCCCACGTCTTCAACAGAACCTGCTTCGTGAATGCTTCCATCCCCCCGATATCGACGCACCCGCAGGTGTAATAGAACATTTGCAAAACTCGGTAGAAGAATAAGTATAATATAGCTGTATTGCCTTTGTTTCAAATAGGAAAAGGAATACGGCAACAAATGTTCAAAATGATGTTCCTCTTGATCCTTGCAGGTATTGAGACGACATGAAAGTTCGTTGTACATTGCATTCGTTTATCTCCACAGCACACAAAATTAATTTACTTATTTGGTTATTTTAACGTTCCTACCTAAAACAAAGATTAAAAAAAAGCTCCGTTTTACTTATTCAAGTACACTATAAAGAAAAAACATATTCGGATGCATCCTTGATTAGACGTTGATTGAGCTTTTATTTTTATTAAATAAACATACTGTGGGGCCACATTTTGCCTTAATGAAATGAAGACAGTCCTCGACGTTTTTCAGGTATCCGAAATATATTTTAAGCAGATATTTAGTAATACAGTGATAATCAATCTGTTTCCAGTGTTGTAAGTGATCATGTCCTATTATTTGTGGCATCCTTTCAACTAATTTTTTCCACTCCTCCTATAAGCAAACCCAAAGCAGGCAGTGAAGAAAGAATAATTTCCAAGCTTCTAAATCTACGCTCCAATTCACCATAAAGGCTTTCTATCGGGTTTGGCCAACGCCTCCTATAAAGAAAGCCTCCGCACTGAAACGTCATACATTGTTACATCATCATACTTCGTCCTTTGTTAACCGCATTTCTACCAATAATAAGCTCGAAATTTGGTCGACTTATGATGATGTAACAATGTATGACGTTTCAGTGCCGAGGCTTTTTTTATAGGAGGCGTTGGTTTGGCCTGGCCAGTCCAGAAGTTCGGTATCATTCCGGCCAAACAATTCTGCTGCACAGAGCATTGTCCACTGGAAATGACACGGATCTCTACAAAGATTGCCACATAGTAGGTACCATGGAATTGGCCAGAATGTCGAGTTAGTTGTTGACTTCTTGTTTTTACTCAATACAACCAACGGCCCAAGTCCAAACCACGAACAACAGCACCAAATCATTAAAGACCCTCCTCCCACCTTCACCGTTGGGACAATACAGTCTAGATGGAATCGTTCCCCAGGTAATTGCTACACCCACACACATCTATATGATTTCCAAAGTGTAAATCGCGATTAGTCGCTCCACAAGACGGTCTTCCACTGTTCTAAAGTCCAAGAGCGGCGAGCTGAACACCTGTTCAAACGTTATTTAGCCTTTATAGGAGTGACGTAAGGCTTTTGTGCAGCTGCTCTGCCATGAAAACCTAATGAAGGCAGCTTATGTCGAGTAGTTTTATTGCAAACACGAAGTCCGGTGGTATTTTAAACTGCAGATGACTGGGGTGATTTTCCAACTATCCGTTTCAAAGTTCTTAGAGCCCGAACGGTCAGTTTAAATGGCCTGCCAGGACGCCGATAGTTGCGGCACTAGTCTTCCGTCTTCGAATCACATTGGCTGCCGTCTATTTTGAAATTTCTAGACTGTTGGCAATTCCTCGAATAGAAACACAGCTGTTATGGCACCCAATTACACTATACCTTGTTGAATCTCTGTTGGCTCACTTCCGCGTGGCTAATAAGCAGACGCACCTTAGTTTTTCAGTTTCAGCAGCCGGTTTTTCTATTCCGTGAATGGAAGGTGACATGCGGAGAAGCTACAACAACGTCCCGTTTATTGGTTATTAACAGGTGCGCCTGCTATTAACCTCAGATGTACCTAAACAACCATTTAGGGGGTGGATTGGGTGCTGTAGTAACTTCAGATGTACCTAAATAACTATTTAGGGGGGTGAAACGGGTACTGTAGTAAACGGTTCGTCATTTTGAACATTTGCTGTAGCTTCTACGCACGTCACCTACCAGCCCCACAGAGCATAACCAGCTGCTGAAACCACCTTTAACTGCGGAAATCTCATAAACGGTTCGTTATCCGAACCATGTTTATATGAACTTTTGTTTTCATCTCCACCAGAAGTTTGTGACAGGGGTTTAGATACACCCTATACAGGGTGTTGTTAAATGTTACCACCAAAATGATAGGGGTGATGGAATATGCGATTCTAAGCAAAACAAATTCATATGAACATGGGTCCGAATTTGAACGATATTTAAAACGAAAGTCTTTTTATTATTTATTTTATTTCTATTTCTTTGAATTAAAATGGCGTTATCATTTTTTAAATTAATTATACATTATTCAACTCCTACTCTTATATATAATGTTTAAGGTCAATCAACTTTTGATTTGCTTTTCCTTAGCGACCCTGTTGCCCAAGAAAGCGATGAAGTAGACTGGCCACCAGTGCAACCAAACCAGCTTTTCCGTTACCATATAGATGACAAATCCTCTCTACGAATATACGACGAAGCATCTGATGATTTATATAAGTTCTGGATTGAAGAAATATTTGATACAGAAGATAATATGACGAATAATTTCAAAGAAGAACTATAACGAGAAATATTCAGATTTTTCATATATTTTTGAACAAACACTCCAGGATTTAAAAAAAAATTTAGCTAATCTTGGATTTAGATGTAGGCCTGGACAAGATTACATTAGCTTTTAGCGAAATTATATGATTTAAAGTGAAGATGAACTTTAAGAATTTCAATAATTCAGCCTTAAGATATGATAAAAAAAGATTATTTTAACTGGAAAATTTCCCGAAATTCTCAAACGTAATGTCAATATTCTTGAATTTAGCTGCTTACAAAATGGTGGATGAAATGGGGAACGGCATGCGTTTATCAATGTCAGCGATAGCGTTTATCTTTGTTAGTATTAGATTCGACAATGATAAACGCATGCATGCCTTTTCCCGTTTTAGCCGCCATTTAGCTTGTAGGTAGCTAAATTCGCGAATAAGTGTTTAAATATAGTGATGTACAGTTTTATCTACTCTCGCGAAAGTTATTGAAAAGGCACTATTTTACAAAGTAAAAAAAAATTATGGAACCGAATTACCCCTAGCAGTATGATTGAAGAGCAATCTTATTTATGAAATGCTAAATCCTGTGCTTTTGCTGCGTGCCTGTTTCCATGGTGACTGTTTTGACAGTGAAAACGTGACGACAGCTGACATTAACATAATAATTGACGAACAGTTGTTGACTGAAAATAACATAGTTCATGAAATTAACAGTTGGTCTATTGAAGCCTCTCATTGTTATAACAATAGAGAATTCAAACTGGGACGTTACGTTAAATCTTCCTGCTCCTTATGTTTCCATAGTACTTCACTATAGCTCTGATGTCAAATGATTTAAAAGATGTTAAAATTATTATTTAACCATACAGAAGGATTAGAAAATCAAATGGACAAACTGACACTGTTGGGAAAACGGAAGAAACGCAGTTTTGTATTTAAATACTGATACAATTGATGATTGCGATAAAATGGACAAAATTTTCCAGTAGAATTTTTAAACAGCTGCTGTGCACAGACTTTGATTTACTAGGAAATTTAAACACGCAACCTGTCCTGTGCAATGGTAAGCGATTGGCTGTATAATATTTAAAATCGAATTTGATAACTGCGGAGGTAATGACAGGCTCTGTTGTAAACGAAACGATGTTTATTCCCAAAATAGATTTGGCGCCAGCAACAACTGAACTACCGTTTATCCTCAGGCCCCCGCCAATTCCCTTTAAAACCTGGCTTTTCGATGGTGATAAACAAAGCCCAAGGACAGAGGTTAGAAAGGAATGGGAAGTGATTTGCCTGCGCCTGCATTCAGGCGTGTATGTGCGCATTCAGGCATCTATCTGCGCCATTAGCTGTGAAAGATTTAAAATCGAATTTGATAATCGCGATTTTTTAAATCTGAACTTTAAAATTCCTGAACTTTATTAAACTTTATAAATATTCTTTAATTTATTTGTTATTAATTTTAAACTTTTCCAATTTTAAAGAGATTATTACTATATATTTACCAATTGGATCAAACAGAATGCCTTTCATTTTGGGCTTCCATGATGATTTAAGCCAACAAGTAGTGATACTCTACGTGATTACCCCCATGTTAACGAAGAATTCAAAAAACTTCGCAACCCATAATTAGAAAGGAATATTAAGAATTACGTGTATCCGAAGAGAGATAAAAAAGTGCAAAAAAAAAACCAATTAAGAAACTCCAAAAAGAAGGCCCGTATTCTTAAAAGGGAAGTCTAGTCATGTTGTAATAGTAGACAGGATCAACTGAATCGCTTATTGCAGAAATCCGTAAGTGCAGAATTTCTAATGTTGAAATATTTAAGAAAAACTTCAAATTTATCTAAATGCAACATAGTTTTCTTGCAAAAATTTTCTTGAATGTACAGAAATGTTCAATAGGGGAAAATATCTCCGCATTGAATGATGGGTACAGCTGCCATTTTTGAGGGCAAGAGGAAGGCAATCCTATACTGCTACTCATCGAAGTGCGCCGTTTTTGCCCGACTTGTTATTGTATAACGATGGTAACGAGTTGTTGCGTGTTTGGATGTATTGTATAACAATGGGATAAGTTCAGAGCCATGGCAGCCATGGGTCTCGATGCCCTCAAAAGATGGCGGATATTCAATGTTTATGTTTGATATTTCTCCCTATACATGAAATGGCAATGTAATATATTCAATAAAGTTTCAGGGCAGGGGGTAAATAAATTTTCCACCGCATGCAGTTAATGGGTTTCTGCAATAAAAAAAATTAACAACACTCTCTTATCATTTTTATGATATTTAAAGGGTTTAGTTAGAAGTAAAAATCACCAAAGCTGACTTTCTAGAAACATTGAACTTTATTTTGGCCAATTACAATATGTTGTTAAAAATGAGCATATCATTCATTCATTCACATTCAGCATGCATTCACTCTTCTTCATGATCAGAATCTTCTCTTTTAACAACTATAGATGTCGGCCAACTCAAAATCATGTCGTAGAATTCAGTACAATCTTAAGTATATTCAGCGAGCTTCTGAAGACCATCAATTTTTTTCTTATTGAGTGGGACTTTCCCAGCAAGGCAGGTTTTCATAGTTGGCAGTTCAGAAAGGCGATTGGTCTTTCGCAAAGAAAATGTTGACGTACTGAGGCCATTGAAGAACGTCATGGCTTCCATTTTTCCAGGTAATCATGTCTGAAGATAAATTTCTCTGGACTCGTGATTTCTTTGATACCGTGTGTCTCAAAAGTCGCGTGCCAAATGGATTAATTGGTTGCTTTGATTTTGTAGGTGAAATAGTGAAGTAGAGGAATAATACTGACACTGGAACAACGTGTAGAGCTGATACTTCTTTGTAGAGATCACTATAGAACATCTCGAGAAGCAGCAGACGAATTTCATCGCCGGCACCCTGATATCCCCAAGCCCAGCAGCTACACTTTTACGCGTGACAGAAGAAAATTTGGATCGTGTGAGACATTGTCTTCGAGTGCATGGTGCACATTTTGAACATGAACGATAAGCTTGCGAAACCGTGTGAACATAAAGCCAACATTCATAAACTTTTCATATGGCACGCGACTTTTGAGACACAGAGAATTATGTTTATACGTATCAGTATTAACGATACCTTTTCTCTATTTCTTCGGAGTTTCCACGTCTGAGTGCGATTTAGTCGATATTTTTTTTATTTGAGAGACAGGAAACGAAAAATAACCACTAGAACACTCAAAACAAAGAAATATACAAATTTGTAGTGGAGAGACCCCCTAAGTGATGTCGTTTGTAGGGTTTCTGCAATTACCTACAATAAACTGATACTTCAAGGACGTGAAATGGGGGTATACAGAATGTTGTTTCAGTAGTTTTCTGCACCAAATGAAGCATCAATCACTGAACTACATGAAATCAGAGAAAACTCGATTTCGGTTAGATTGTCGGTTATAGCATTCTGAAATAAGCGATTCAACTATCTCGCATGTATCCAACGAGTATTATTACTTGGTTCATACAAACAGTTAGATAAGGATCTCCTAACAAATTTGATCAGAAAAACGAAGGATTGCACTGAATCATCTAAGTACATTTTCAAAGATATTCACTCAGGTCGACTTATTCCTTGTACGAGGTCTGTTCAAAAAATACGTAGACTGTTTGAATTGCGCGGGCCCTTGTTGGTCCCAATCAAAATCGCTTGGTGTCGCCATCTTCTGACAGATCCGCTGATTACAAGGCAGTTTTTTGATTGCAAATATCAGTATTGGTTGATTAGCTACGCAGTTGTTTGTGAAGTGTGTTATTTTCGTTTGGCGGATTTTTAGAATGAGTGACTTGAACGAGCAAAGAGTTGCTGTGAAATTTTGTGTTAACTCGGAAAAACTGCCACTGAAACTTTTGATATGCTCAAGACGGCTTACGGTGATGTTACTATGAAGCGTGCGACATGTTTTAAGTGGCATGCACGTTATAAAGATGGTCGTCAGTCAACTGCAGACGATGAGCGTCCTGGACGTCCTTCCACGTCAACTGACGACGCACACGTGGACAAAATCAACACCCTGGTTCGGGCAAATCGACGTCTGACCACCAGAGAGCTTGCTGAAGAGTGTGGGATAGCAGTTGGATCATGTCACGAGATTTTGACCGAAAAATTGAAGATGCACCGCGTTGCTGCGAAGTTTGTTCCACGCCTGATGACGGACGACCAAAAAGCCCATCGCGTCCAGGTTTGTCAGGAATTACTTGAACGCTCAGAAGATGATGAAAACTTCTTGTCGAAGATCATAACAGGTGATGAATCTTGGGTGTACGGTTATGATATCGAAACAAAGGTTCAATCATCCCAGTGGGTGGGTGAGACATCTCCTAGACAAAAAAAAGCTCGCCAAGTTCGTTCCAATGTGAAAGTGATGTTGATAGTTTTTTTGATGCTCAGGGCGTAGTCCACCACGAGTACCTCCCCCAAGCTCCACAATGAACCAGATTTACTACATCGAAGTTCTCAAACGTCTGCGGGATGCTATCCGGCGGAAAAGGCCAGAAATGTGGACGAGTGGTGACTGGTTGTTTCATCACGACAACGCTCCAACCCATTCAGCCCTCAGAACTCGAGAGTTTTTGACCAAACACTCGATCACTGTTCTTCCTCACCCACCCTACTCACCTGACCTCGCTCCTTGTGACTTCTTGTTTCCCAAACTCAAAAGACCTTTGAAAGGAAGGAGATTTGAGACGATTCCTGATATAAAGGCAAATGCGACGAAGGCGTTGAAGGACATCACAAAAGAAGCGTTCCAGGACTGTTTCCAAAAGTGGAAACACCGTTGGGATAAGTGTGTGCGTCGGAGAGGAGAGTACTTTGAAGGGGACCCAGATGTGTAACTTCTGAATAAAGTATATTTTGTTTTAGGACGTCAGTCTACGTATTTTTTGAAAAGACCTCGTATCTCAGTGTTACCTAAAACGCATAAGCAAACTAACAAGTGGAGGTCAATTATAGGCAACGTGGGTTCGCCTACCTATCTTTTGTCGAAGTTTTTATTGAATAATTTTTTTCTAAATTTAAGACTACCGGGGGTTGACCTGTCTATTAATAATATGGATTTAATGAGTAAAATTAAAGATTGTACGTCTCAGAAAGCGAGACGCTAAAATAATCCCATTAGGTTTAGTACAAGAAATTATATTAGTGACCAAACTAATCTGCTATATAACCTGTTAAAATTCAACAATAAATTCTACCAAATGACAAATGGTACTTCCATGTATTGTAGCATTACCCCCTTCATCGCTACATCGCTAATTTGTTCGTAAGAAAACCAGAGAATACAAGCCCTATCTGCTTTCAAATATTTCACGAATTATTGGAGCCGCTATGTAGACGACGTGTTTACAATCTCGATAAAGAAAAATACGACATAGACTAGTTTTTAGAAGAACTGAATCAATTATCACCAAGTATTAAGTTTAAAATTGTAAAAGAATAAAAAGATTTCTTCCCATACAAGTGACGTAGGCCAGAAACTGCGGACACAAATCTACAGGAATAAAAACTGTTTTTGCGGATTAGTGTTTTCAGTTTTTATTCCTTTTGATTCCTTAACCTTTCTAGACTCACTATTTACCGGCAAGTAAATCGGCTAGGGTTTGATGCGGACCCGAAAAGTAATTTTGTTCCTTCGTTTATTCATAGCCATTCGAATCATTTTTACACGCAAAAATTGACAGCAGTTCTTCATTTAATACGGAAAGCGCACTTGATACCAATGACAAAAGACACAAGAATGATTTTTACCGCCAAAGCGGATAAAGAGAGCACATTTTCGTGTTATAGCATCGTACATGGATATATAGAATTAACCAACATTTTCAAACACTTGAGAGTAAATAAATAAATATGAAAACTAAATTGTAAATTTCTATTTAAATAAGCTAATGTATAGAGAGAATTTAAATGAATAAACTTGAAGAACTGAAAGGTAAATGGAGAGTGAAGTTATTCCTCATACATTTAAAAAAATAAAAGTTCTTTAATTTGTAAGAATTCCCACATAATGTTAAACGAAGTGAGCCTCAATTGCTGAAGCCTTATGTGTAAGCATCTATTATTTATTTCATATTAAATTGCTAAAGTGTTTCTACGTTATCTTAGCAAGCAATTAACTACCATTAATTAGCAATATGTGTAACAGTAATGAGTTTTAGATACCATTAAGCCTAACAGCATTATGCTCTTGATACAAATAAGCTATGGATAACAATAGATCTAACAACTCATAATAAGTTGGTTGATATATTACACGCCATATCTTAGCATTGAAAGTTCTAACAATAATATATAGTACCATTAGGGCACATGCAACAAAACCAATTCCCACTATCATTATGTTCTCGTTATATTCACTCATGACGCGTTGTTACGAGTTGTTTGATATATTACATAACATATCTTAGCATTGAAAGTTCCAATGGTATCATATGGCTTCATTAGGGCACGTGCTACTAAACCAATAACCATTATCGTTATTTACACGTGATATTCACTCATGGCACGTTATTACGAATTGTTTGATATATTACATGCCATATCTTAGCATTGAAAGTTCCAATGATATCATATAATATCACATGGCTTCATTAGGGCACGTGCTACTAAACCAATAACCATCATCATTATTTACTCGTTATATTCACTCATGGCACATTGTTACGAGTTGTTTGATATATTACATGCCATATCTTAGCATTGAATGTTCCAATGGTACCATTTGGTACTATAAAAACACGTACTACTAAACAATTCATACTATCATTATTTATGCGTTATATTCATTCATGAGACATCCTTGCACGTACACGTGCCATTAGACCAGTTTCTGCTATCACTAGTTACTCTTATATATTCGTTCATTATATGTAGTGACAATTTGTTTGATATATTACATGCCATATCTTGCTATAGGATATGTTTAAGGGTTATCATAATGGTACCATTAAAGCACGTGACATTAGACCATGTACCTATTCCGGCTATCTCACGTTCGTTCTTGTTCGTACTCTGGCCCATATTAATGGATTGGTGAAAACAGACTGTGAAAAAGTTAATTCGTTTTCAAGTTATCGTAATAAATATTAAGCTCCCTAAAAATAAAAAATTCTCTTGATTTAGAGACCGATCTGCCCTTTCAATAATCGTCAAACACGTGCATTCTGCACGCGCACCATCCCATTAACGTTTAGAACACGCGCAGATCCGAACCCATGTTCTCAACACGCGTTTTCCCGAATGCGAGGATAATTCGTTTCTTCCAGCAATTCAATACATGCACTCTTTCTATTGCAACGCAATGAATTGTGGGAATTGTGTCTACAGACGGACGGACGGACAGCTGGACAAACCGATCTTATAAGCACTTTTCTACGAAAATGTGCTAAAAATAAATACTGAATTATCTTATAAATAAAATCACGAGCTTTGTGACCTTCAATGGATATAGCAGAGATATTATGCATAAACCTTTGAAGAAAATCAACGGAAAATTCATCATCGAAAATACCATCACTTTAGGAAAAATAAAAGATAACGGTAAATTTATAGTTCTTCCCTATAATAAACAATTAAATAAAGGGACCTCAGCAACTTTTCAAGATGACCGCCAAGCTGAGATGCCTGTTAGCACAGTGATTTAGCAACGATTTGCATGAAATCTATATTAATAAAGATCAAAACGTAAGGCAAATTACTCTGCCATTATCAATAAAATTGCAAGGTCTTTCGGCTTCAAATTAGCCTACCGAAGTGAAGAGTCACTCAAAAATTTTTTAGGTAGTGCTAAGAATAAAATTCCTGTTTTAGAAGGATCAGGAATATATGAAATTAATTGTGCCAGTGTGCTTGCTACTTTCCAGGAAAAACGCGGAGGAAGATTTCTACAAGAATTAACGAATATATTGCAGGTATTAAAAATGGAAATACGTAAGCTTCGAATTGCGCCGACCACATCATTTGATCCAAGTGATCTAAATTTGGTTAAGATCCTTTCAAAATGATTGAACTTTCTAGAATTATTGAACTTCCAAAATCAGTAAAGATTGCCAAGGAACCATCCAATCAGCTACTTACTGTGGACCAGGGTCCCATGAACGTCACTGATTGAATGACAATTGGAATTTTCATAAAATCCTGATTACTTATCTGTATTTATTCTCATAGGTCCCTATCTGCAATTTATCTGATTGGTTCTTTTCTGTAATCCTTTTGATCTATTGTATACATAATAATTTACTGTATAGTACGTCTTCAAACGCTGAAGAAATAGGCTTCGCCAACGAAATGTGAAAGACAATGAAATGTAAATAGGTTTCGCTGTTATATCTTTATTAAATTCTATGTGGAAAAGTTTTTTCATTTTCGTTTTTCTACAAAACAGGTACCAATTAAACGTACATTTTAGTAATTTTCATTTTTACTAACTTGAGTGCGCTGTTTCCAAATCTGAACTCCAAATTTCTCTATCACGTCAGGATGTAAAGTAACTGCCACTTCTTCCCGCTGGACTTAGGGGCTGTTAGTGATGAACATGGTGAAAGATTTCAACTCCTTATTTTGATTTAGAAATTAACGCAGTCGCGAGATGTTATACTGTCTAATTGTTGGAAAAATTATTGCGTAATTAGTGTTCTTTTTGTTTTATTCTAGAACTTTCTTCGACTTCTCCATGGTTCTGCCACCTCATTTCTCCTGTGCAGCCGTGGTGGCCACTCACTTTGCTAGTATGTCTTTCTCATTGCTCCAGCCTTAAGATTATACCTCCGTAATTGCAATTGCGAGTTTGCCGACGTGGCCCGCCGTGTTTCATGCGTGTCAATGTTTATTTGGACCCGTCGCTCGTTTTTTTGCACTATGTTTAGGCCTAGCCACGTAGCCTATTTCGTTCGGACGGTACAAGCTCTGCTGTCTTTCTCCATACCCGAATATTTCATCTGTAGAACCATGGATCTAGGCTATTAACTGTGCATCGCGAGACGCCACGGCTGTACTATCGCTCCACTGAGTAATTATTTTTTTTTTACTAATACTTGTGCAAGACACTATGAGTACTTGAATTCATATTTTTGACTGTGTATAAAAATTTTTAACTTCTACCATTTTAAACCATTGGACACGTTTTGT
>JAHWFO010023621.1:238576-278718 GCA_023313115.1 Rhysida immarginata
TTTTTTGGGGGGGGGGGGGGATGCAAAGGCAAATATCTTAAATAGTCAGCTAGCAGAAGAGTAAAATCTTTTTCATGATAAGGTAGAGCGCTTTAATTAATTCTCTTTTTCCCAAAGAAAACAATCAATAGTTGTCGTTTATGAAAATGAAGAAAGAAGAAGAAAAAAAAAAATGAAAGCCAAAAAGTCTAAGGAAAGACGGAATTAATTAGCGGAAACATGTAGAAGTTTCAAGGTAAACAGGAGAGAGGACTTTAATAAAATTAAGGATTCTCTATCAATTAATATGTAAAATCAACATTTTACAGTAAGTAAATAACTTAAAGCAACCAATTTAAAATTTTTCTACTGTTTCGAATCCTAATTTTTATTTTATTTGTTTTTGTTTGTCTTAACGAAGATAAAGTTTCCATAGCGACAGAAGCTTCTGGTTTTAAGCCCGATTTTCAAATGAAGAGATTTGGTTCCATTACTCTTTTATTTGTTCTTTTTCAATTTGAGATTGCTTTTAATCAAAAGATGTATCAATTGAAAATTGTTTTTTCTCAAATATAAAATAAAATAAATTTTAAATTATTAATCTAAAATTATTGCCAATTTCTTTTAACAAAACATATGTTGGAGATCCCCACATTTTTGATCAAAGAAGTCGTAATCTTAGAACTCAGTTCACAAATATCACGTGCATATAGTATTGTAATGAATGCATTGAGCTTATCTAGTGAAATAGTTCAGTACTGTATTCCCATCCAAGTCTCCTGAGCTTCCGTGCAGGTCTTTATGTGACGGGGCATTGATTTATCGATGACAATACGCCACATACTAGCAACATTTTATTGTGTGATCTTGCGAAGCAAGAATAAATTTTAAACTAGCACTAGAACATTCTGGAATATTCAGAATAGCGTCATCTCAAACTGTTGTAGAATAAATAAATAAATCAAAGCAAGCAAAAAATTTTTAAATCAGCAGTAATTAAAATAATAGTTGCTGGCTATAATTTAGCAATCAAATTATACGATTGGCCACGATGATTCTAGGTAAAGCTGTTTTTTTTTTGGGTTTTTTTAATCAAAACCTGATAACCAAATCGAACTTAATTTGATATTTTTAGAGAACAATATTAGTAAAAGTCAATATTATAAATAGGTGAAAAATAGAAAACAGCATTTATAAAATGAAAAACAGTCAAATTGACTGCTCCGGTGTTTCTAACGTGCGTCCAGAAAGTATAAAGCCAGTTGTTTTTTAACAATATTTTTTTAAAGCGTAACCAAAATGCGATAAGAATCAACAATGTCCATCATGTTAACTTGACTGCTTGCCAACCATAGTTACAAGTATAAATAACAAATACCAAATAAAATAATGAGAAAATTCAATTTTAGTTGTCCAAATGTATAAAGCTAGTGTTTGATTTTGTACAAATATTTAAGAAAGGTTAGGTCCATTTGGTCAAGGGGGTGATAGGTATGCACAAATGATAGTAAAAATGCATAATTAGTTATACAAAATTTCTTAGTTGAGCTAACACGTGCAGTTTAACAATGCCGCGTGGAAAACCATTGTCAGATTTTGAAAAGGGGCAAATTGTTGCTCTACACGGCTCAGGTCAATCAGCTCGAGCTATTGCACGTTCCATAAGTCGATCATAAAGAAAATCACATCCTGCTCTTAAACACCGCCACAAAGTGCAACGTGTTGAATTTGCGAAAACGAAGATGTCTTGGAAAGATGAGTGGAAGAATGTCATATTTAGTGACGAAAAAAAATTTAACCTTGATGGCCCAGATGGGTGGCAATTTTATTGGCACGATTTGAGAAAAGACGAGCAATTGTTTTTCAAACGACAGATGGGAGGGGGCGGAGTAATGTTGTGGGTGTTTTTGGATGGAAGTCCAAATCAAATCTTGCTTTCATCAGTGGCAGGATGACAGCCACGAAGCATCAAGATATGCCGGAAAATTTTCTCTTGCCATTTGCTGAGGAAATCGGAGGACTTTTCTTTCTGTTTCAGCAGGATAATGCACCAGTACATAACGCAAAAAGCACATATGAGTGGTTTCTTGAAAATGGTGTAGCCATAATGTACTGGCCCGCCATATCACCAGACAATAATCCTATGGAAAATGTATGGGCTCAGTTAGCACGTGCTGTTTATGCGAATGGACGCCAGTTCGAAAATGTTCAACAACTAAAAGCCTGCATTGTTGAAGAATGGGAACGATTAGATTCCACTTACTTGAAACATCTTGTGGACACAGTGCCTGATCGAATATGTAAAGTTCTGCTTAACAATGGAAGTTTCATAGGCTACTAAGGGCGAGGTCAAAAATGCTAAAACCGAGTTGAATTAGTGAAGAAAATCATTGTTGCTACGATAGTCAACAATACGTTAACAATCGAGCAATAATCATTGCCACACCAACCCAACTCGGTGTTTGCATTTTTGACCTCGCCCTAAGTATGAAAATGTAACAATGGCTTTATACTTTTTGGACAACTAAAATTGAATTTTCTCATTATTTTATTTGGTATTTGTTATTTTTACTTGAAATTATGGTTGGCAAGCAGTCAAGTTAGCATGATGAACATTGTTGATTCTTATCGCATTTTGATTACGCATTAAAAAAATATTGTTAAAAAACAAGTGGCTTTATACTTTCTGGACGCACCTTACTGTTAAGGACTTAGAAATCTTCCCTCATTAGAACCCTATTCTCCTAACCCGATGATGAAATTCATATTAGGAAAATTGTTAAATTTAAATTGTCATAAATGCTCTCTCAGTTCAACCTTAATTCTATGCCCAGATAATCTAAATAATCATAACAATTTACGTTTGCATAGTTACATGTTTGTTTCAATATCCTTCACTTTTCATAAACATCTCCATAACGGCCAACTTTACCGTACTTCTCAAACAAGTCACCTTCGCGAATATTTTTTTCAAGTCGTATCTTAATAAATCATACTTAAAACTCAGATTTTCATTTTCCTTTAAACATGATCGTATTCATTGCAAATGACCAAAAGGACGACAGATTTCGAAAATGGGAATGAAAATCGATAATGCAAATGATCTGATTCGAAAGATCAAATAATTTCTCATCAAGCCAAGGATGGAAATTACAACTTTATCGAATCCAGGTCATTATTAATTAAATCCTCAAGAACCGTAACAATTTTAATTTAGCGACCTACAGTCTAAGAATTATATTTCCTCCATCGTTTTAATTCTTTTACTCTCAATCTTGTGCCCCTTCCACCTTCGTTTTCTACCTGTTTTCATTCGCCGATGTTCCTGACTCGATTCGTCTGATGGCGGTGACAGAAAGTCAATAGCCTCGGAAATTGATTGCTGTGTAAACAACTTCGGTCACAGTCGTTATCCGTTGTCAGGAATACTCCTGCATCTCGGGAAAACTTTTGCTATTTTCTACCGAGCAGAAGAAGCTGCATAAAAAGGAAAGACTAAGGGTAAACAACTAATTTAAAGTCTTAATTTCATCGAGTTCACACCTTAAGTAATTTTAAGGAACGCATACATATTTAATAATATTTTTGACAGTAACTTTAAGGAAAAAAACAACGTAAATGTAAAGAAACATCGCACTTAAGCAAATATTAACGGAAACTAGTCATGTTTTTGTCAGTCTTTGCTAGTAATATATTTATCATTTCAAAATTCTGAATTTGTTTATTCTGAAAAACTACGAAGACCTGGTGAGGATTTGAGACTTCAGAAGCCAAAGGGCAAAAGAAGGCTGAGATCGGTTTGAGTTTCAAAAGGTGTCTGCTATAAATTTAAACAAGAGCACGTGAGATATAGCCATGAGATCCGCAAAAGGGAAAAGGTGAAATTCTCACTTTAGCTGGAAAGCAGTCTGCTCTAAATCTTATAAGATTTCCAAGCGAGCACATAATTTATTTCAAAAGAAAAAATTTTTTAAAAAGCAGGTGTAGCTGCGATAAATTATAGATTTATGATTCTTAAGAATTCCTTATAATTCCAATTTAAATGAGAAACTCTCTTCAATAATTAAATTTATAAAACAATTAAAGACTAGACAATACAACTTAGTAATGAAATAATCGATACTAATTGATAATCAATATGAACATGTGGTGTTCAATAATCAATGTCGCTTAATATACTTTATTTTAAATTATCATTAATTTTCAATTAACTTTTTCATTTTCTATGAATTAACAAAATTAGAAATTATTTTTATTTTATCGTCACAAATATATAACATTAAAAAAATATTTAATTTTTCCTATTTTTGATGGTATTTTTTTATTTCATAACTAGCAGAGGTAGCCGGCGTTGCCCGGGATAAATACACTTGCAGGTAAAGAGAACAAGCTCAAAAAATTAAATTATAACTCCTAATTGGTTAAAAAAACTCAATCAATACAACGCAGAGCAAAGGGATTATCCATTCTACTAAAAATACCAGGAAGTCTAGGTGATACACCGGGAATTTATCGAAACTCTTCTTGACTTGCCTCACCACTGCGGAGCATTACCAGATATTTTAGACTCAAGTTTTTCTTGCCCTTGACGTAGAAGCTCTTTTACCCTCTTGCTCTGTTTGAAACTCCCGTTGTTCAGATGTTTCAAACGCCCGTAGAGCTTTTTTTGTTTTAGTTGCCGAGTTTCTCCGACCAATACTCGTTCTTTCTCTTTCCTTTCCAGACACAAAATTTTTTGCCAATCGTCTGGACGTTTGATAGGGAGGTCAAGGGAGACACGCCTGACTCCTATGCCTAATCAATAGCGCTGCCTTAATAATGTTCTGTCACTGCATCTTCACTTTATGCTCATTATCAATAATTCTTGGAAACGAACGTTCAGTCATCGCATTATCAGCATCTCAGTTTCCAAAATATACACTGTCCCACTGAATATAATCAAAATGTATATTTAGAAAGTGTTTGGATCTGCTGTGCTACCAAATAAGCTAAGTGATAACCGCGGCGTGGCTCGGACTTTTTTTTTTGAAATAAATTTTTGAAATATCTTAAAATAAACATATGAAAACGCTTAGAATTAATACAGTAAAAATTCTTATTGGAAATTTGAAAAAAAAATTTTAAAGGCTCACAATGGATGGACCTCTCCAAGGATGCCACTGCTAGTCTAAATAATTTCTTACTCACGTAATCTTACTTTAACTGTACACCTGATGTTGTTGCAATTCCCTTTCTTCTCTCGATGTCTTGAATCAAAACATGGCCATTCATCTCTTTGTGTAGTCTAGCGATCGCTGATTCTTCTATTGATATGCTTACCAGTTCAATACAGCACGGAGCTAAAGGAGTGCTTCCTCTGTCGTCTTTCCACTCTTTCTCAATAGTCTGTTAACTCTCTTTTCTAAGAAATGCCTGATCATTGCACAAACTTTGCCTTTCATTGTTAATCATGAGATATATATTGTTGGTCCGTGCTGAGTATTTGAGAATTGCGTGTTGATACAATTGTTGATAACTAATATTGCACAAATGCCTTATAAATGTTCTGTCACTGCATCATCACTTTATGTTCATTATCAATAATTATTGAAACGAACGTTCAGTCATCGCATTATCAGCATCTCAGTTTCCAAAATATTCACATTCACACAGAATATAGCCAAAATGTATTTTTATGAAATATTTGGAGCAGCTGTGCTACCAAATAAGCTAGGTGATAACCCTGGCATGGCTCGGACTTTTTCTTTTTTGGAATAAATGAAATATTAAAAAAAAAACATGAAAACGCTTAGAATTAATACAGTAAAAATTCTTAATGAAAATTCGAAAAAAATTTGCTCAATACAGCACGGAGCTAAAGGAGTGGTTCCTCTGTCGTCTTTCCACTCTTTCTCATTAGCCTGCTAACTCTTCGTTATCTCCAGTTAATGATCATTTTTAAAGATTTTGAAGATATTGTTAAGTACTAAGAAAAGCCTGAATAAAAGGAATTCTATGCATTGTTACAAATTCAACTTTGCCTTCCATTGTTGGTCATGAGATATATACTATTGAACCTTGCATAGCGTTGGTGCATTACGTGTTGACACCATTATTGATACCTATTGTTCCACAAACTTTTCCTTACATTGTTGGTCATGAGATATATATTGTTGGTCCGTGCAGAGTGTTTGTGAATTGCGTGTTGATACCATTGTTGATAAGTATTATTGCACAAACCTTGTCTTGCATTGTTGGTCATGAGATATTTCTCATTAATATGCCTTGTCATAACCATGAATATCGATTTTTTATCGATAATTATTATTTTTCCGAAATCTTGACCTTCCTCGTGCTTTGAAGGCCAAGTATGCATAATTTCATCAAGATCGGAATAAAATTGTAGATTTGCATAAGAAACAAACTTATTGTTGCACAAACTTTGTCTTGCATTGTTGGTCATGAGATATCTGTTGCTGGTCCGAGCGTAGTGTGAATTGGGTGTTGACACCATTGTTGATACCTATTGTTGCACAAACTTTTCCTTTCATTGTTGGTCATGAGATATATATTGGTTGGTCCGTGCATAGTGTTGTGAATTGCGTGTTGATACCATTGTTGTTATCTATTGTTGCACAAACTTTGCCTTGCATTGTTGGTTATGAGATATTTCTAATTAATATGCCCTTCCATAACCATGAATATTAATTTTTTATCGATGATTATTATTTTTCCGAAATCTAAGGTAGACAGTGACCTTCCTCATGGTTTGAAGGTCAAGTATGCAAAATTTCATCAAGATCGGAATAAAACTGTAGATTTGCATAAGAAACAAACAAAAAAACAAACAGACCCACAAATATCCTTCTTCTTTCTAAGTATATAACTAGCAGAGGACCAGGGGTTGCCCGGGATAATTACACTTGCAGGTAAACAGAACAATCTCAAAAAATTAAATTAAATTTTGCAATATCTTAAAAATAAACACATGAAAATGCTTAGAATTAATACAGTAAAAATTCTTAATGAAAATTCGAAAATTAAATTTTTAAAAGCTCACAATGATGCGTAAGAACTCTCTTTTCTAAGAAAAGCCTGAATATCAGGAATTCTATGCATTGTTATAAATTGAAACTTATCCATATTGCATCATCATTTTATGTTCATCGTTATAATTCTTGGAAAGATTGCTTTAACATTGCATCATCATTCTATGCTCATTGTTATTGGTGAATTGCGCGTTGATACCATTGTTGATGCGAACACGATGGGCCTATTGTTGCACAAACATTGCCTTGCATTGTTGGTCATGAGATATATATTGTTGGTCCATGCAGTGTGTTTGTGAATTACGTGCTGATACCATTGTTGATACCAATTGTTGTACAAACTTTGCGTTGCATTGTTGGTCATGAGATATTTCTCATTAATATGTCTTGCCATAACCATGAATATCGATATTTTTATCAATAATTATTATTTTTCCGAAATCTGAGGTACACAGTGACCTTCCTCATGTTTTGAAGGTCATGTATGCGAAATTTTATGAAGATCGGAATAAAACTGTAGATTTGTATAAAAAACAAACAAACAAACACACAAACGCACAAACAAACAAACAAACATCCTTCCTTATATATAGAGAGAGACGAAGACTAGTTGTTACACGCGGGTTCGCCCGCCCGCGCCATCTGTCGAGGGGAATTACAAAGCAGAAGGAGGAAATTTCAAAAGGACTTAGGAAAGCGTTGTTTTTTTCGTGGGAAAGACTTATTTTCCTGCGGTAAAAAGTAGCCTATGTGACTCTCGAGCCCTCCGTATCGACGTGAAAGAAGGACAAAGAAACAAACAAACACACTTTCACATTTATAATATTGTATGGATGGATGGATAAACCTCTGGGGTTATTTACAGCCTTTTTCTCTAAATAAAAGGTATAAAGGTAAAAAAATGATACGGTAGAATATACTTTTAATTGCCTTACGCGTTTCGGTTTACACCTTCTTCGGAGGCTGATATAGCTACAAAGGTTTAGCTGACAATCGTCAATCGAACAGTGTAGTGAAAAGACACGAGCGGTCCGGGAGCCAAGCTTCCATAACACACTCGCCCATAAAGTAACCAAGGGAATTACACTGAATTAGAGGAGAAGCCTGATGTTCCTCGAGAGTCATCCTGAGAATAGAGTCCTAACTTGGTAGGACTAGGAATAAGATTGTTGATTCACGTAGTGATAGCCCTGAGCATCTGCGGATATCCAGAAGTCGGGGAAGACGACCTTATTGATATTATCGAAATTGACTTCCAGTAGATGAAGGGGATCTTCGTATCCTTATGGAAACCCTACAGGCTAGAGGGAGATCCAATATACTGGAAACCAAGGAATTATCGTGTGTCTCGATTATAAGAAGCAATTTCTTAAGGAGTATCTGGACGTAGCTACCAATGTGGGCCATACCGAGGTCTTCATAAATAGAGTAGTTGATGCAACTCTTCTATCGAGCTGAACAATGGCCAGGGTTTATATTCAAAGGGTGGAGGGGGTAAAGGTTGCTGATTGGTGGAACATAAAGGTTTTGATTGATATAAACAGAAGAATAATGGTATGCTCAAAGATTGGAGGATTAAATTTGGAGATAATGGCGGACTTAATAGAGGGCTGTTGTGACGTCATCTGGTCTTGGATATTTTGTCTGCTTCAAGGAGGAGGTCAAGAATGTCGTCTCTTTCAAAGGTGGTCTGGTTATTAAGTATGGTGGTGCGGTCTTTCCGGTGGTGTTTTCTTATTTCGATCTCTTCTTAGATTATGATCCATATGGTGGCTTTGTTGTTGCCTTTCCAAAGGATATCCATACATTCATCTATTTGAGGCATTCGATGTTTCTGCTTTATGAAGTGTTCAGCATAGGCGGACTTGTTGTCACCGTTCAACCAAGACCGTCTATGCTCACTAAATCTTTCCTGAAATGATCGCGTCGTTGAGACGATGTAATACGCGTTGTAGTCCGGGCATGAGAGTTTGTAGACGCCTGCTTGCTTGAACCTGCCTTGCTCGGTAGTCTTCTTTCTGGGGTTCAGGATGACTCAGTTGTTCATTTTTCTTTTGAAGTCAACTCTTAGGCCTTCCTCTTTGAAGATCTTGGCCAGCTTATAGGCTTCAGGTCCAAAGTAGCTGATTGTAACGAAGTCGGTCTTCTTATCGAGCTGGTTAGCTGGTTATCGTATTGATCTTTTGGTGCTGTTGTAGATTGCATCGGTGATTTTATCGGGAAAGGCGTTGAGCCGGCTAGTTTGTAGGTGGTGGCTATTTCTCTCGTCTTACCTTCTGAAATTATGTGCTATTGTTGCATTCTTGTGGTGTGTCGGGTGGTTGGAATCAAAGGGTATGATGGTTGCCGTGGTGGATGACTTCCTGAATATATCAAATTGTAGTTTCCGTGTTCGGTGGTTCCTATAAATGCTGACATCTAAGAAGCTGATCTGTTGATTGGATTCCTTCTCCAAAGTGTAGGTTTTTGGATGGGTGAAAGTTATTAAATGTCTTCAGTATGTCATCATAGGTGCTTTTATGTTCATTAAAGATTATCAGAGTATCGTCCACGTACCTTTTGTAGAAGATGATTGTTGCGTCTTCCATTAATTTGTCAATCTTGGGTTCTTCGATGTATTGCAGAAAACTTTCTGAGATGATAGCACTTATTGGAGAGGCCATGGCAATTCCCTCTGGGATTGCAAAGAACTCATTATTGAAGGTAAAATAGTTATGTCGTTGCAAGAGGCCTAGGAGTATGAGAATATCCTTTCGTTCTTTAGGGTCAATGGTAGTTGGAGTCAGGGTTTGATTTTGGCCGTTTCAGCTAGGGGAACATTTGTATAGAGTGACATCAATCTCGTATGTGGTTCTATTTGGAGCTCTTGTAGGTGGTTAAGTAGTGCCTTGCTGTTCCTTGTAGTATATTTGTTACTGAGCGGGAAGTTGTTGTTTTTAGCGATATAGTAAAAGGTGAAGTCTTGGCAGTTCACGATCGGACGGATGGGATAGCTTGGTTTGTGTACCTTGATTTGCACTCTTAGTCTCTAGTTCTTTCAGTTAACTTTCTTCAACGACGAGAAATATACATCTGCTTTCTAAATTATAAAATTACTTGCCTTTAAAAATCAATTAAAACACTGATTTTGTTTTAACTCAGTCGTTCTTTTTTCTTTTTTTTATAAAAAAAATGGAGGTAAACATAATACATAAACCACTCACTTTCTCGGAGGCAATCCACTTTCTTATTTAATGAATCACATCAGTCTTGAATTCGATAAAAAATTCTTTAGAAACCATTTAAAGACAATAACACCGAAAAGGGCGATACTCTATCAAAATACGGTAGAACGAGGCTTTGGAGAGTAGAGGCCGTAATAACAGCAATAAGAAGTTCAACATCATATCAAAGTTTTGTTGAAATTATGGTTGCAGTGCAAAAGTATAGGTCTGCGTAACTTTTGATCACCTAGTGTGTTTTACAAACGGTGATGGTTGTACCAGATTTGGGTCAAAGGTTCCGTCGTTGTATCTCAATATTACGCCATATATGTTCTTTCTTCTCTTCATTGTCCTATTGCGAATTCCTTAAATAAAACTTATCCTATGAAGCGCATTTAAATTTATAAAAACCAAAGCATCTTTCAAATGGGATCTTATCTGTTGATGAATTTCAGTTAAGTTTTTGTGTAAGAAACGGATGACTGCCACTTCTGCCACTGCACTTCTTCCCAGCCGAAGCTGCCGAGTTTCACTTTAAAGGGAAAGTCCAGCTAAATATGAATTGGGTCTAAAATTTAACAATCTTACAGGATATTTGAAAGGTATAATTTGTTTTGCTAATAGAACGATAGGAATTTGCAAAAACCGGAAATTATTACGCATTCTTTAATGCGCGCAATGAGAAGTAGAAGCGGTGAAGGGACCTGATGACGCGTTCAACTGGCATCGCTAAGCGGTCTGATAACCATCGCATGTTTTCCCTATTGCAGCTATGCTCGTGAAAAGATTATATAAAAATTTAAACGATGGAGAATAAAGTTTGATACACCCCCATATACACTACACTGCCAAAATTATCCGGACACCCCACTCCACGTACCCTCTATGAAAATGCTGCCATCAGTAACGCGTTGGCCAATTTGCTGCAATTACTTCTGCAACATGACAAGGAAGGCTGTCCACAATTTGTTTACACTCCGTTGTGTGATACGGTGCCATCCGGTCGTGAAACGGTCCAGCAACTGATGACGATTCGTAACCGAGGGCATGTGCGGCCAGGGCGAACAATGCCTGTGTTGAACGAGCGGCGTGACATGGGGCAGATAAGGTGCAATAGAATTCCACCATCGCACCAGGAAAGTGCGTTTCCAACATCTCTTGGGATGTCGACACCGGTGATAATCCCAATGCCTATTGTACAGAACATGGCTCACATCCTGACCCCACCGCCAGAGTCCTTCACTGTGGGTACGAGATACTCTGGACCGTATTTCTCGTTTGGCCGTCTCCAGATCCACATACCACTGTCAGATTATTGGAGGGTGATGCGGCTTTCATCGCTTTGCCCAATCATCCCTAGTCCACTGGCGACGCTTCATACACCATCGTAGACGACGAACAGCATTCATCCTTGAGACGAATGGCTTCCTCTTTTCGGCTCTCCCGCAGAAGCCAATCTCATGACGGGCACGTTGCACTTTGCGCACTGATGGGCCACGGGCTGCGGCTAGTGAGTAGGGGTCTGGGTCCCCTACAAAGGCAACAATGATGTCCCACAGGGTGTCTTTGCGATGCCTCACCACCACCCAGAGAGTGAGCACATTTGTCTCTCGGGGACAGGAGTGGAGGTCGCCCGGAACGTTTTGCAGTCGTTGTTGCACCTGTCTGTGCAATATCGTGCACAGTGAAGCGAGAATGACCAGTCAAAGCGCTGATTTCGCGAAGTGACTTCCGGCTAATGCGGCACCCCACAATCATTCCTCTCTCAAAGTCGGATATTCTCGGACCTTTAGCATGCTGACTGGTGTTGTCAGTTCTGTACCACCTGAGGTTCAGGAAGGTAGCCGGCTCGCTATGGCTAGGTGGGCTAGCCTAGCCTTTTTCCTGAACGCGTTCGCTAGGCTACGCTAGCTCCGCCCCTCCGTAGCCGGCTAGGTTTATAAGCGAGCTTCTCAAAAATTGGCTTCGTTGGTCATTTTCAAGATGGCTGCGCCCACTGAAGCAAACTTTCATGAAAATATGATCGAAACACGAGTCATTGTCATCGGAAATGAATTTATTTTACACAACAGCGACGAGATATTTACGGCTAAGTCAAGGAGACATTGTAGTATTGAATATTTTCTTACTTCTGTATGACTAATAAAATATTTAACTTTTATTTTGAGATAATTAACTTGTCGTTGATTTTATTATTGACTTAATGAACAATTAGAGCTTGCAATAGAAATTAATCAAAATAAAGCAGAAAAATTTTATTCTTTCCCATTTTTTCATCCCTTCATTGTTTCTCTTCGATTTCGATCTTCGATGGCTAGGCCTTAGTCTAGCAGCGGGCCTAGAACGTTCAAATACGCTACGGCTAGATCGCAGCGTATCACGTGACGGCTAGAAGACGATACCTATAGTCTTAGCGAGCCGGCTACCTTCCTGAATTCACCTCTGATGAGTCGTATATTTAATATGCATACTGTCACGTGCATCCTACAGGTTGAGACCACATAAGAGTGTCCGGATACTTTTGGCAGGGCAGTGTATTTGAACACGAGTCCGATATTCGTCCCACTCATGAAGAAAATGTCAGCAGGGACGAAAATATAGATGAAATTTCATCGTATAATTATAGCAAGGTCGGTACTGGAGTTAACGCGCTGCATGCATTCCTGCGGATTCCGGACTAAGATAGTGCTGCTTCTCTCCTGTGTATCCTGCCGAGGCTATCGACCGCATCACAAATTACATTCTCGATTATTGGTGCTTGACGTTTTGTGTTTTTGTTAATTACTATTAAATATTTGAAGACAATTTCGCCATATCGTGAATTAGCAACTTAATTTAAAGACATCCAACCTTATTTTCATTTTGGGTGGACTTCCCCTTTAAGGCAAAGGACAGTGAGGAAAGCACTTAAGAGATAGCATTTTACGCAGTGAAGTATAATATTCAGATTAATTATGACTGGTTTTATTTTATACGCATTTTCTAACTTTAGTTTGAGTACATCATTTAAGTAAAAATTAAAACTTTATTCTTCCCGTATCTTCAATAAATCCTTAAAGTCTACATTTTATGTTATTTGTTAAGTTTAATTTCGTTAAAATAGGTAATCCAATTATTATTTCAATTTGCTCCCAGGCTGTAGAGATGTTTTACCTGTTTTCTATCTTTATCATGTAAGTGAATTTCATTTAAAATGTGAGGACTTTAATAATTAACCGCTTTGTAGTAAATCATTCATTTGCTCTTTTTTATTAGTTTTACATTTATAGTAAAAGCACAATTTTAATTTTATTATCAACTAATTTTAATAACTCTTATAAGCATTAAAAGAAAATAGCGCTCAACAATCTGATTATCTGAGTTAACATAAAATTTCAAAATCAAAACTGAAATCAAAATTACAAAATGAAATCAAAACTCTGATTTCTTAGATAAATCACTGATTGTAATTTTCTAGGAGATATTTAACAAATTGAAAACAGGGTTCACAAAGTTTCAGTCCTATTTATTTTACAAAGGAAATCGTGACGGCCTCCGTGTGTAAACACCGAGAACCCGGGTGGAAGAACTCGTTGGCCCCCTTTACACCAACGACTAATCAATTTAACGAAACGCCTGTGGATTTCTCCAGGCAATGCTCTAAGAAGTGTCACCCAATCAGAGACCTTTGCTTCATTTTATGGCGGGAAAGGTGCGATCAACTGAAAATGCTTTTAGTCGGGGGAAGTCGAGTTCATTTGTAGACGATTGCATTATTCGTCGTTGCAGGAGGTAGAGGGTGAAGGGGCGGGGGGGGCTGTGAGAAAAGAGTAGAAAAGCACTGCATACTGTAGAATGTTGCCTTAGATAAATGTCACAACAAATCCGAAACCTAGAAAATCGGAAAAAGATTTCTCATAAAGGTGCGTTAATTCTGAGAAGACTTTTGCTTTGAAAATAAAGTAGTAGAGTTGACCTTTAATTCCTTCGTATAAAATAAGAAATAACAAATTTACCAGTATGAATGCCAATCAGAAAGAAAAAAAATGTTTAGGTTCGCAAAACAAATCTCTTCGCTCTACAAAGGTTTATTCCAAAATAAAAAGTACAAAACCCAATAAATACAGTATTAAAGGAATGGCTTTCAATTACATTTACTCCTTTCATTTAAAAGGCTGGGCTTTCATGAATCGAATTAGAGGCTTTAATTATTTTTTTCCACGTGAATTTATTTAATAAGTTCTACTACTCGGAAAAAAATATGGAATAAGGTGCTTTAAGGTTCCTATTCCGTTCTTCGCGATTTAACACCTCCAAAAATTACCAAATATATTTAACAATTTTATATATTAATTTCACATGCCTGTGAAAGCAAACAACAACTAGTTTAGAATTTCATTATTTTTATTTTTTTTAAAGAAAAAAACATTTTCTATAGACAAAATAATGGAATAATCGAAAACATCCGACAAAATAACGGAATAATCCAATATTTGCATTTTAGGAGTGAAAGAAATTTAATATATATGTTAATGCAAATTACAAATGCATGTGGATTGTATACAGGGTGATTCAAAAGGTATAATCCAAACTTCGCTCACAGGTAGGAGGCATGAAGGTGAACAGATTCAGTTAATACATGAGGGGTTGGGACTCAACATTGCCAAGGTAACGTTATAGGGAAGGAGCAGTAATCAGAGTGCACATGAAAACATATGAGTAAGTATGCAGTGTGCACATTTTTATTATGGAACTGCGAATCCACTGAAGCTTTAAAAAAGATGCTCAAAATGTCGCAACATGGACTCCCATATGCGGCCAAAGATTCCGGGCATTTCTCTGATGTCGTCTGAAACAACTGCGATGCGAGCTGCTAGATCTTCAATGCCTGTCACAGGTGCTCGGTGCACAACCGATTAAATGTGGCCGCAAAAGACAGAAATCCAGCGGATTGAGATCTGGTGACCTAGGAAGCCATGCCACAGGTCCATCTCTTCCTATCCAGTGATTGCCAAATGTTGCATGAAGTTAATTGCGCCCATCACTGCTAAAATGAGCGGGCGCTCCATCATGTTGGAACCACATTTGCATGTGAATAGCCAAAGGCAATCCTCCAAAAGCACTGGGGTTAATAAATATATATACCGGTATATACAGGGTGAATACAAAAGTCTGAACCCCCCTTTTATTTTTTGAACCGAAGCAGATATGTCAATTTTGATGAATCCAATGAATAGGAAGTTGTGGGTGGCCTATCCCATGGTGCACTTTTCATCATCATCCCAAATATGCAAATTAGGACATATTCAAAATTTATCTCAAAAACCGTAAGAGATAGAGAAAAAAACCCAATTGCAAACTGGTTCAGCATAAAAACACAAACAAAACAAAAAAAAATCATCCAAATCGGACCAACCAATCACCCACAATCACGTGGTGAACTGTTTGTAGCTTACAGTCAAATTACACAAGGAAAACTGAATGTTGATATTTCCACCATGTAAAGCATGCAAATCAAAAAATTAACATAAATTACCATACTCACATTCACTTTCATGCGGAAAAGCAAATAAAAGGCATGTTTCAGCACACAGAAGACACAACATTCCAGGATGCAAGGCGAAACCTACATGCTGCAGTTAGGTTGTATCGAGACAGATACCCTAACGAACGCCATCCATCTCGTCAAACAATGCGTCACATTATTCAAAGATTCGAGGCTACAGGGAATGTTAATGCAGAACGAGGACGACCAAGGGCACAAGGCGACGAGGATACAGCAACACTAGTTCTGGCTGCAGTTGCTGCAAATCCCCACACAAGCAGCACAGCAATTGCTGCAGATGTTGTGTGCCATCAGAGAACTGTTCTCAACATTCTACACGCACATCATTTTCACCCATATCATATTCATTGTCACCAGGAGTTACTGCCATTGGATTATGTTGCTAGGGCCGCCTTCTGCAACTGGTTACTTACCTGCCTGGATGACAATCCAAACTTCATTCATGAGGTGTTGTGGACAGATGAAGCCCAGTTCACCAGGGATGGAGTTATCAACAGGCACAACCATCATCATTGGGCAGACGAAAACCCACGATGTCTGCGAGAGGCAACTCATCAAGTGAACTGGAGAATCAATGTGTGGTGTGGATTGTACAATGACACTGTGGTTGGACCGTATTTTTACGATGGAACACTGACTGCAGAACGCTACCGAGCTGAAATTCTCAACGTGGTAGTCACAGACTTCATTGACAATTTGCCATTGGCCTCGTATCAGCGTACGTGTTTTCAGCATGATGGAGCTCCTCCACATTACGGGTTGGTCGTTCGCGAGCGTCTAAGTGAGATGTTTGGACAACAATGGATTGGCCGCGGAGGACCAGTTCGTTGGCCACCCCGCTCCCCTGATTTTACACCACTTGACTTTTTCTCGTGGGGATACCTGAAGGACAAAGTTTATGCTACGCAGCCCGCCTCACTGGAGGATCTGTTTCAACGAATCCAGGAAGCGTGCCGTGGAGTGACACCAGCCATGCTTGCCGATGTTTTGGCGTCAGTTAGGTTCCGTGCCCCAATTGTGTTATGGTGCCCACGGTCGTCACATCGAGCATTTTGTTGATTAACTTTTTTTTAAACTGTTTGAAGTAACTTGTTTGTGCAGTGTGACTGTTTGTAAGCTACAAACATTTCACCACGTGATTGTGGGTGATTGGTTGGTCCGATTTGGATGATTTTTTTTGTTTTGTTTGTTTTTTTATGCTGAAGAAGTTTGCAATTGGGTTTTTTCTCTATCCCTTACGGTTTTTGAGATAAATTTTGAATGTGTCCTAATTTGCATATTTGGGATGATGAAAAGTGCATCATGGGATAGGCCACCCACAACTTCCTATTCATTGGATTCATCAAAATTGACATATCAGCTTCGGTTCAAAAAATAAAAGGGGGGTTCAGACTTTTGTATTCACCCTGTATATAGCTTGTCATTTTTCATTAAAAAAATCAAATTGATTATTCTGCCTCACATTGTGCTCTTTCTTTCCAAATATCCGACCTTTATCAAATTGCATTAAGTAGCGTAGCATGTCATATCATTTGTTCACAGCTGATTATTGGTTGAATGACAATGTTTTTTTAAATTTCCCTCCTTAAGTTTCAACTTTTCATTCTCGTAACTAAATTTGTTTCGAGGCTATCGTTATCCTTTGCCAAAGAACTGCAACCTGTTTGCGTTTGCATGCTTTATCACTTGTTATTTGCTGCCCCATTAACTTGACAATGGTTGGGTGCCGAGCCCTCATATATTAACAGGATATGTTCACCTTACTGACTTCTACTTGTGTGTGAGATTTGGATTATAACTTTTGAAACACCCTGTATATAGCGTTATAAGCAGCATCAGCAAGATTGTGAGCATTCGTGGGCTAGAGAAACGACCTTACACTATTACATAAGAAAATAATCTTCTCTCTCCGAGATGACAGAAAAACCCAAACCGAAATTGCTAACATTGTCAATTCTTCACAGTCCGCTGTATCAAAAATTCTGAAGCATGATGAAGGAAATGGATACCTCAACAAGAGACAGAATGTGCAAACATTCCACCTCGCAACGAGATGACAGAGTTCTTCAATAAATAGTGAAGAAAGAACCCTTATAACATTTGGAAAGAATAGCCAAGCTACTGCATGCAAAATGGTAGAAGCACGGAGTTGGAGAGTTGAATGTGTCTCCGCGAACAATATTACCAGGCCTCGATGAATTGAAACTGGAAGCTCCTGTGTTTCAAAAAAAAAACTGCTGTACACCATCCATCAAAAAAAAAGAAACTTTTGCAGTGGTAAGGATAGTAGACGATTGGGCTAGAGTCACCTTTAGTGACGAATCAAGTTTTTGTATGTCATATGGTGATCAGATTAAAACGAAAAAAAAACTTCAAGCGTCCTGATAGTCTCTTGGTCTGAGAATCCATATGTACGACTGGAATTCATAAACACCACAGTAAATGCTACTGTATATCAAGAAAGACTGGACAGTTTATGATACCAACATACTAAGATCTTGGTAATTATGGAGAGGGTATGATATTTCTGCATGATTTGGCTCCGGCACATTCTGCAAGAACAACCTGGTAGTGACTTGAGAGAAATTCTATCTGCTTTCGTGGGTGGGGAATTCACCCGATTTAAATTCCATAGGGAAAGTGTAGTATTTGTTCAAAGAAGCATCTTTCTGAACACCCGAATGCGACTTGTACTAAGAGCGAATTGAAAAACCGAAATAAATATGTGGTCTCAAATTATCAGAATATTTACGCGTCTTTCATTACATCAATGCCGAAGAGGATAGCCGGTGTAATTCAGATAAAAGAGGGTTCAACGAAGTACTATAATAATTGTTAATACCAATACTAATATAATATTCCATTATTTTGTCGGGCGTTTTCGATTATTCCATTATTCTGCCTTTAGAAAATATTTCTTTCTTAAATCATAAAAATAATAACTGTTTGCATCTTCCACAAGTTAATATATGAAATTGTTGAACGGTTTAATTGGTAACTTTTTGAGATATTAAATCGTGAAGAACAAAATAAGCACCTTAAAGAACACCATTCCATTTGGTTTTGTCTCGGAGTAGTATAAACATGGTAAACCGTTTACTCAAGTACACTGATAAATTTAAAGCCGACCGGGTTGGCCAATATAGTTCTAGAAAATTAAGGAAACGCAGTCGTTAAAGTAACTTTTTAGACGTCTACTTACACGTTGACTAAATCATCAGTTTTCGAACACTCTCACACAATTCGAAATATGCGATTTTCAACACGTGGTCATTTAAACAAACTTCCTCAGCAAAGTAGCGAAAATTGTTGTGGATTTTCTCCAATATCTCCGCCACATCCCAGCAGCAAATATTTTCCAACTTCGTCGGGATCGCAACACATTTTTTATACTTAAACCTATTTTATTAAAGGAATTTATTTACAGTAGTAGCTTTAATGAATAATAAGCATTGTCAGTAATTGTTCATAATTGAATTTAGCCTCTTCGGTCTTGGCAACGGAAATGTTTACTAACGGGCGAAATAATTTAGCCTTACGCAAAGGATGATCGCATGTCAGCGATTCAAAAGAGCAAGGCTGAGCATCTGTGCCGCCTCCTAATGAAACGTCTTCTATATCCTTTAGATAGGAATTAATATCGATATCCGATTTCGAATTGCTGCTACTGTTCGGGACTCAAGAGAAGACTTCTGAGTTGCACTAAAGACGATAAGAAAGGAAGACCGGACAATCCTCTGTTTTAACTGATTCGCGCAGCTTTCTTCGCGCATCACGTCATTTGATGTAGTTTGCTCCGTTCGTTCGATGGCGTAATTATCGTATATTAAAATAAAGAGAAATGATGTTCATTATTCAAATAAGTTATGTATTTAATAAATAAATAAAAATTATATGTTGCATTCCGTCAACGTTGTTACTTTTATTAAATCAAAACTGTGTGAAAACGAAACTAAAGGTGTTTGATTTCACTCAGCTGTTAGATTCATAACGGTTGATACTCATTACGAAAAGTGACAGCGGCTGGTGTGAGCTGATTCAAATGAAATACCGTATGTTATTGGGACGCTTGTGTGTAGCTCCAGGTTGTTTCAACAGACGAGTATATAGTCCTGGAAAAAATGATAGGAACTTCTGTGTTTTCAACATAACATTTTTAATAATGAATTTATTTCAACGAAATTTTACACATCTGTGCCCACACTGCATTGACATCACTGGTTTCAATTCAGTCAAAATATTTTAAAAAATTAGTTGAGCCACAACCAATTTTTGAAAAAAAGGGTGGAAAAAATGATAGGAACTAAATGAATAATCTGCGCGCGCCGCGCGGGGTGGGGATGGGTGAAAGGCTGCACATTACATATCTGTGATAAAATAAAACTTGTTCACTAAGTATCTTCAAAATGGGACGTGGTAAACAACTTACCCATTATGAGAGAGGAAAAATCATGGCATATAAAGAACAAGGCATGTCAAAAGCAGAAATTTCTCGTTTGATTGGAAGGTCCAAGCAAGTAATTTCATCTTTCCTGAAAAATCTAGAATCATATGGTACAAAGAAAACGACAGGAAGGTCTAAAGCACTTAGTGATAGAGAGCACCGTTGAATTCTTCGCATGGCAAGCAACAAGCAAATTTCTGCCAACTCCATCAAACAGGCGATTGGAACACAGGCTCATCGAAGAACTATTAATAACTATCTCAACCAATGTCCTCATCTCCAACGCCAGAAAATGAAACAGAAACCACCTCTTACCAACCAGCACAAAGTCGATCGTCTTCAGCTAGCCAAACAGCATCAAACCTGGACTTCCGAATGGAACTCAGTCATCTTTAGTGATGAAAAAAAGTTCAACCTCGATGGCCCCGATGGTTGGAACTACTATTGGCACAATTTACGAAAGGAACCAAAGCACTTTTCGAAGCGCATCCAAGGTGGCGGTTCAGTTTTGGTTTGGGGGGCATTCAGTGCCAGTGAAAGGTAGAATTAGTGTTTGTAGATGGCCGCATGAACCGCGTCAAGTACCAAGAAATGCTTCAGAAGTATCTTATCCCATTTGGACCAATCATCGGAGGCCAAGATTGGATATTTCAGCAGGACAACGCCCCATGTCACGTTTCCAAATCGACTATGGAGTGGTTCAAGACCAAAAAATGAAATGGCCTGCGAGAAGTCAGGGTTATGAAATGGCCTGCGAGAAGTCCAGACCTTAATCCCATCGAAAATCTCTGGGGAATCATGGTTCGGGCCGTTTATAAGAACGGGCGGCAGTTTGAGAATGTCCAGAGTCTCAAACAGGCTGTTCTTGAGGCTTGGGAAGAAATTTCATGCAGAACTCTTGAAAAACTAATAGAATCTATGAAGGACCGTGTGTTTCATGTGATCAACAAAAATGGTGGATTTACAAAGTATTAAATACAAGCAATCTCATGATAACTGAAGGTGTTCCTATCATTTTTTCCACCCCTTTTTTCAAAAATTGGTTGCGGCTCAACTAATTTTTTAAATATTTTGACTGAATTGAAACCAGTGGTGTCAATGCAGTGTGGGCACAGGTGTGTAAAGTTTCGTTGAAATAAATTCATTGTTAAAAATGATATGTTGAAAACACCAAAGTACCTATCATTTTTTTCCAGGACTGTATACATGTATGTATAAATCATTGCTGTCATGCTAACTTTAAGTTGTGTAATTTTAATCTTTTAAATCCATCAGTTTACATTTTTATGTTTGCTGAAGTTTCTATTGTTTTGTACTTTGTTTTGATTCTGTTTAACATATGGAGTAGATTTTATTTGTTTTGTATAAATTGTGTGGTGATTATATTTTTTATTTCTTGTAAATTTGTATCCATTCCTGGATGTAATAAATAATTTCTGTTACTTTCACTATTGTTGTGCTAGAATCTTATTAAACGTTGAAGTTATTACTCACATTACGGAGGGTTGATTCAGATAAAATGAGACGACTTTGCAGTTCTGTTACGATGGTGTAATACCATGGCGCCACCATCGGCTGTGTTCGATGAGAGAACCACGTTGTTGGACTATCGTCCGGCACCGTAATTTCCACTGAAGTAGGCTGAGTTTGAGGGACTCCATGGGAAATTTGTTCCACACCTGCTGACACACTTTCCATAGCCCATCAACGGTTCTTGGTCGGCGACTTGCGAGCCGTCGTTTCAGGAGACCAAGACAACAGAATTCCATCGGTGATGCGTCAGGAGATTTTACAGGCACATGAGAGAAGGGAATAACTCGTATGCCCGTATCCTGTTCCATCTTCCTGTAGTAAGCCACAGATGACTTGGCAGTGTGGCTTTATGCCTTGTCCATGTGGATCCAAACTTTTGATTGCTCACCAGGGTACAGACGTGGGATATCCTGCCGCTATATGTGGTCCATTACATTACTCTGGAAGTAAGCTGCACTAATTTTACAGTTTCCAGGAACTCGATGAATCGTGAGCAGTCCACGTGAGCAATATCCGGCAACCACCATGAAGCCCTTTTAAAACTTTTTCTTGCATCTTCGGACAAAATCGGACCTGGCCTTGCCCCCTCTTTCGCGATAGTAAATTGCCCTGGGTTTGTTGGTGTCATCGAGGTACACCCAAGCTTCATCCAAGGAGACAACCCACTTCCATCGGTCACCTGCAAGATGGTTTTCATACAGTTTTCTGGCGTTGGTGAATCGTTCCTGCACGTGCCTGGCCGACAGTCTGTGACCGCGCGCTTTAGGACGTCGCTCCAGCCCAAGATTGTCATGAATTATTCTGGAGACTGTTGCCTGTGAAATACCTTTCCTTTGGGCTAGACTTCTCTGTGTGGGGGGATTTTCTTTCAGACCGGATTTCTCGCACCACCTGAACTGGGCGTGTTGGCTGGGGCTTGTTTCTGGTCTGCTTCTCTGCTCGTCCACGTTCATTAGATGGTCGCAATTTGTTCCTTTTGATTATTCGACCCACAATAGCTTTGGATACCACAATACTATTTCGTTTGCATAATTCCACAATGCACGAAAGACTGAAGTTAGCGTCGGAAAGGCCAAACATATACCCTTCCCAAAAAGCTGTAATTTTGGAAGCCATGTTTCAACACGAAATGTCTCAAATAACAACAAGTGTAAACAAAGCTAATCCCCATGAATAGTGGACGAGTCATGCAAATCACATTCCGTCAAGGTCATACGCGGCGTTTAAAGTCGTCTCATTTTATCTGAATCAACCCTCCGTAATCATTAATTATATAAGTTTTTACCTTTCGGTACGCGGGCACATCTAGTTGATTTATAAATATACAATTTTTGTGATATTAATAATAATAATAATAATAATAATAATAATAATAATAACAACAATGTAACAACATAGGGGAGAAAACCTTCAGATAAACTGGAAAGTCAAACCCACTGTTGTCCCCCCAAAAGGCCAAAAGCCCAAAACGGGGTTAATAGAAAACATTTAAAAGAAAATATAATAATAGTTAACAAAGACAAGAAAGGACAACAATAATATTGATCATCTAATAATTAATGTCAAAATCCTTATCATTGCTACGCTGGCAATAACAGCCGTGTCACTAAACCAGAAACAATGAATAAAGGAGAGGAAACCACTAATCCACATAAGGTTACCTTATGTGGGTTATTGGTTTCCTCTCCTTTATTCTAACGTCTGTCCACAGTATCTGGCTCCATTTATCCAGAAACAAAGTTAAAATACCAAAAGTAAACAACTAAAAATTAATCTAGATAGAGAAAAAATCTGGGTTTTTGCTGGATCGATTATACCAATCGGCCAGTTTCCAGCCAACGTTTAAAAACTTAGCATTAGTTTTAAAAACTGAGTATTCAATCTCATACCAGTGCGACATGTCCCCGAATGCCATTTTAGTCCTACATCCTCCAAAAGATCGGTAATAACAAGGTTGCCCGAAATAACGCTATAAAACAGATGTTTTAGCCTTTTTTCAACTTTTTATAATCTTTTTTGGGCAACAAAAATTTTATAGACAAAAACTCACACCAACTATTTATCTTTGTTTCAAGTTTGCTATTTATAACACCTAATGGAGCATACCAAATTTCGATCGCAAAATTGATAATAGGAAGAACCAGAGCCTCAAATAGCTTTATAAAAGTTGTAGGGTTATTAAAAAAGTTGGATAGTCGTTTAAAAAGCCCTATAAACTTAGAGATCTTAATTATTGCTTTATTATAATGTTCATTAAACGTTCCACTTTCACTATAATAAACACCCAAATCCCGGATATGTTTTACCTTCAATATCTTAGACTGCCCAATTCGGTATTCAAATAAGACGGGAATACTCTTTTTTGAAAAGGTAACCTGATAAGTCTTTTTTACATTTGGGTTTATAGAATTCATTTCCGTCCATTTCGTCCAATTATTTATTTGATTTTGAAGTTCATGTGCGTCTACAATCGAATTAATACTTTTAAAAATTTTGACATCATCTGCGTAAACTAGAAGATTTACCTGTTCTATGTTCACATAACAATCCAGATCAATCATAAACAGATTGAACAATAAAGGTCCCAAAGGAGAACCTAATGTTCCACTAAAAGTTGTATATTGATCCGATAAATTGTCCCTAAATTTAACCCTAAAACTTCTATCTACGATTATATTTCTTATAAGATCAGCCGCTTTTTCATTTAGACCTAATGCCATAAGTTTAGAAATGAGTCTATGATGTTGAACAGTGTCAAATGCTTTCGATAGGTCAAAATAGATCACGTCCACCTGTCCTCGATCATCAAGTGATCCTGCCAAAACTCTATTAAACCTAATTAAATTTGTTGAAATTGACTTATTTTTAATAAAGCCATGCTGCCAATCAGGCATAATCGAATGAAAGTAGGATTGAAGATCTCGCGATATTATTGATTCATAAACTTTTGCCGGAAAAGGTACCAGAGTTATAGGCCTAAATTGCTCTGGTGAGTTTGCCTTATTAGTCTTAGGGATAGGGACGACTAAAGCGTTCTTCCAATTACTTGGGTAAATCGTTGTTTTAAGTATTAAACTATAAACATAAGTCATCTGTTTAAATAAAATATCCCAACATCCCTTAAGAATAAAATCTGGAATGCCGTTTGAATTAAACCCCCGAGCACATTTTACATCTTTTTTTAATTTTCAGCACCTGGTCTTCCTTTATAACCTCAAAGCAAAATTTCTCATATATTACGGAGGTTTTTCTTTGCAAAGTCAATATCTCTTCAATAGAAAGGGGATTTCCCGTGTTCTTTGCAGTTACCGATTTAAAGTATTCCCCAGTATTATTTAAATTTGTTTTATCACTCAGATAATTTTCATTATCCGAAGCTCTCTTGTTTCTCCTTAACAACTGCTTTGTACATCTCCAAAAATGCTTTGGCGCTTTCTCTAAATTACTTTCAATGCTTTGATAGTATTTCAATCGGTCTTGTTGGTATAATTGCTTAAATTGTTTTCTTAATCTTGCAAGCTCCTCGTAACTATTTTTGGTCTTAACCATTTTAAAAATCTTATGCGCCATATTTTTTGCCTTCCATATTTTAATTGTCTCTTTTGATGTCCAAAACGGGAAAGTTATACTAGATCCTTTAACTTTTCGTTTGTTACAAAATGTAGGTATCGTTCGGTTAAAGCAGTTATAAACTTGATTTATTAATAAACTCCACAGCTTCATTTGGGTTCGACATTTCATTCAGTGATTCCCAATCGATATTCTTGATATCGTAATACAGCTGTAAATAATCTCCTTTTCGTAAATTATATGTATAACGTTGGGCTGAATCTACAAAACTTCCAGTTATCGAACTCTTAATACATAATGTTGGATGGTATGTATCTTCATTCACTATTGCAGCCTCGGCTCTCGACAGTTTTCATCTAAGAGAAGTAAATACCTTATCTAAGGTGTCTCCGTAGTCGTTTAGAATGTCGTTAATATTAATGGCATCCAGAGTTGCCAAAATCTCATTCATCTTATTAAAACGAAAATTTTGATAAAAATTACCGATCCTATCCTCTTCTCCTTTAGGTTCAATATAATAATCCCTAATATCAAAAATTCACTATTCTTATCCAAGATGGCATTACTTAATTGTTCAATAAAAACTTCAAATTCATTATTTGGGGTAGTAGGGGAGATGTATACCAAGAATACCATCAACTCTTTTGAATTTCTTTCGATACGATAGTTCCAATCCGAGTTAGCATAAATCTTGACAGCTACGCAGTCAATATATTCACTTTTATAATCAAAATCATATTTTACTATCTTTAAAATACTTGGCGCAAGAATTAGTACGCCGCCCCCTCTTCTATTATTAGTTCTATCGCAGCGAAATACTTTCCTACCACCCCCAGAAATCATCTCATCAGTAATACTTTCGTCTAGCCAAGATTCGGAAATACATAAAATCATTTCCTGCATATCTCCCGATGCCACGTTAAGTTCCCTTATCTTGGACCTGAGGCCACGTACATTTTGATAAATGAATTGTATTTTCATGATGCTCAAGTTCTAACTTCCCTACTGTATTTGGTAACGCCTGTGCAGAATCCCCGCCTACGTACAATTGATTATAGTGCAACTTTCCGTAAAACTTTGAAATAAGTATTCCTTATATCTTCTATATATATAAAGAAGGATGTTTGTGGGTCTGTGCGTCTGTGGGTCTGTGCGTCTGTGGGTCTGTGTGTATGTTTTTTATACAAATGTACAGTTTTATTCCGATCTTGATAAAATTTCGCATACATGACCTTCAAAGCATGAGGAAGGTCACTGTCTACCTCAAATTTCGGAAAAATAATAAATATCGATAAAAAATCGATATTCATGGTTATGGCAAGGCATATTAATGAGAAATATCTCATGACCAACAATGCAAGGCAAAGTTTGTACAACAATAGGTATCAACAATGGTATCAACACGCAATTCACAAACGCTCTGCATGGACCAACAATCAATATCTCATGACTAACAATGAAAGGAAAAGTTTGTGCAAGTGTAATTATCCCGGGCAACGCCGGGTACCTCTTCTAGTTGTATATAAAGATATATTTTTTCACTTTGATTTTTTGAAAGTCTCAACTTTTAATTTTTTTATTGTTAGTAAATTATTTCTTTAATTATTTAGGAACTAGCAGAGGACCCGGCGTTGCTCGGGATAATTACACATGTAGGTAAACACAACAATCTCAAGAAGTTAAATTATAAGAGATGAAGGAAGGAAACTCCACTTGGTAATGAAGTGGCATACAAAGTATAGAAAACCGAGGCATATTCTTGATGTCAACTTCGAAGACATTGGCAACGTTTCCTTCCCGGATTATTGGAAGATGTGATATCACCCACCCATCCCTCTCCCAAAATTCTGACAATCGTCAATCTTTTTTTTTTCTTAATGTGGAAGACCTCTTTGGGTTAGTCAGGCTTCATGCCTATTTCAGCGTATTTCATGTGGAATTTATTCTGGTAGGGTGAGCTTCGTGAAAGCACTGCTTTCGTCCCACCCGAAGAAATGTACACTTCACTGTTCGATTGTCGATTGTCGATTCAACCTAATTCAATTCTCTACACCCAAAGACGATGGTCTGGTCAATATTACTCAAGAGGTCAAAGACGTGTGTGACAAGTACGGCAACACCCAGCGCGCTCTTGCCTCTCCTGATGTCATTGGCACATCTGAGATATTGGACATCATAAAGCGCCTGAAAAACAAAAAGGCAGCCGGAATCAACACCATTACAAACAGTGCTCTCAAGAATTTGCCTCCCAGTGTTATCTGCATCACCAAGGTCTGTTATCTGCTCTGTCTTGGGGCCAACCTAATTCAAATTCTTTATCCATGACTTTCCCAAGTTTGCAAAGTGTAATCTTTACTTGTTTGCTGACGATGGGTCCATCATGACCTGGGCACGAAACCCCCAGCACATGTTATCATTCGACTTCAAAAAGCTTTACATCAGTGCGAGAGCTGGTTCACTAAGTGGCGATTAAAGCTGAATGTCAAAAAGTGCAAAGTAGTGTTTATCATTCGCAAACGCAAAAGCCCTCCAAAGCCCCTCTTCTTATTTGGCAAGAAACTTGAGTGGGTAAAAAGCTATAAATATCTTGGTGTCCAAACTAAACTGGAACGACCCAAACTAAACTGGAACGACCAAGTCCAATACGCGCTCAACAAAGTAAAGAAAGCGAAGTTCAGTTTGATTGCACTTCTGGGTCGAAACAGCGCTCTTGGTGTGGATAACAACTCTTGATATACAAGGTTGTGATTCGTACTATTTTAATCCATGGAATGCCTGCTTGGGCTTCTATTTACAAATCTCGGTGGAAGGATCTCCAGACCTTCCAAAATGTTGCTCACCGATCCAATGCCCAACTTGACAGAAGAGTTGCCAACAACCGCTCTGTTTATGACGATTTGGGGATGACCCACATAGGCACCTTTGTCCAGACACTTATGAAGAACATGCTACCCAAGATGGAGAAACATGAAAATATTATGGTTTCTGGTATTCTGGACCATCCACTCGTTGTTAAGGGTCTCCTCAGGTTTCGAAGACCCCGCTATATGCTGGATGTTTGCTTTGATGACGTTAACAAGGCCGTCTTCCCCAAACTATTGGATCTTTTAGATCCTGCTGATTTTTGGGGACTCTATTCGTCAATCTACAATCTGACTCTCGTCCCTTCTGGGGACTTCTTCTCTGGAGGACTAAAGAAGTTTCTTCAGGCTTCTCTCCCAGTTCAGTGTACCTCCTCTGGTTTACTCTTTGGGCGAGCGTGCAAAGTGAGCTTGGCTCCTGGACCACTCGCGTCTTTCTTTTCACTTCACTGTTCGATTGTCGATTCAACCTGACGTGAGAAAATGAGCAGAGGATCATCGACTAAGGACACGCAGGACGATCAGAACAGACTAGCTCTTCAAGGTATCACCTCTATTCTCTTTTCAGGTATCATCTCATTACTTTCATTTCACGGTGCGCCCTTTTCAGGGCGATATTCACCTTCTATTACGTCATATGTGCTGGTCCCTGGCGTTGGAATTAATATTCCCGTAAGCCAGTACATCAAGACGCCCATTATCCTTCTGGGTCCCAGGGCGTTGGGATTAATTTCCTCGCAAACCTAACTAAGGACATTTTTTCATATCATCTATTATTATTCTAATCATTCACGAGTCGATCCCTGGCGTAGAATTAACTTTCTCGCAAACCTGACTTGTTCTTTTTCTTAAAGCTAGGTGCGTCCTTCTTAGGACGGCTTCTTTAGCACACACCTAGCTGCGAGGTTACTCTCCCCCCCCCCTGGTTCTATACAATTATATTTTAGGAATATGATGGCTTCGCCCAAAATAACCACGTTGAAGTCGGCTAAAGAGCCTTTGCTAGTGGCGAATGGTAAAACTGTGTCCTGCGAAAAGGCCTACCGGGATGCCTGCTTGGATGCTAGGTTTGCTGCTTTTGACCTAGTGTTCAACGAAATGACTGAAGCTTTCCGGGATGAAATAACCTCTAAGTATAGTGCACTGTAGGAAAAAGTTGAATCCCTATACAAAAGTTTTGAGGAGAAGTTCAAAGGTATCAACAAGGAAATTCAAGACTCTCGTAGAGATGTTATTGATAAGATAAGTGAACTTACGGAAGCCTTTGGGAAATGCTCCATTTCAAGATGGCGGCCATATTCGGTACATACCTTTAAAAGATAGACCACCTCACCTATACCTTACTGGAATATTCAGATTTCCTAATTCCTGCAAGGTTTTCGAAAAAACAGCGTGTACTTTGACTTTTGACTTACCCTGTATTTTAAGTTCGATTTGAAACTTTTCATTTATGCTAAGTTTTTATTTATATCTCTAATCTTTCAATTTAAATAAAGTTGTATATTAGCGTGGAGTTGTCCTTTAACTTTACAAAAGTAATAGAAGAGTGAACATCGTAAGTTAAAAAAATTGAAATCTGAAACGATAGAAGTTTCAATTCGTTTTGGGAATCACAAAGATTAAAAAGTGCCCGGTCATGAATGATATATTCATAAATTCAGAAATGTTTGTTCTTTTTCTGAAATGAGTTCTCAAACTATTTCAGTAGAAAAAAAGAGAAAAGGGAAATCTTTTTCGTAATTGAGGGTTTTCCCCCTTCATTCCCGAGATTGTATCGGATGGACTATCTCCAAGCACCGTTATTGAAATGTAAAAAACATTCCTCTTTTTCAGCACCATTCATATTTTATATTTATTTAATATGGGTGACCATACGTTCAAAAACTGTGCTTCCCATTTCTGTTCAAAGCTCATTTCCATTTGAAGAGAAAAAGCTTCTACGGAGTGTAAACATTCCAACTATGTTTGTTGAAAACAGCATGAAAAAAATGAAAGAACGAAAAAAAGAAAAGCTTCCATTTTCTCCTAGTTCTTTTTGAGAACCCATTTCGTTTTCATCTATTTTTTTCCTCTTTCTCTCACTCTCTTGTCCTTTCTCGGGTGTTTTCCTCGCCAATGACTCTCGGTTCAATTCTCTTCTCTCAGATTGCGATTGGAAACGTATTGATCGATTGAATCGAGGAATGTTGTTCGTTTTTAACAACATCCACACGACGCCTCGCCTGCTCTTTATAGTGAATTTATACACAAGTGCATTAAGCAAGTTCAGAAAAATAATGATCTCACTTGTAATCAGTAAAGACAATTAAATGAATTAAAAAACGAATCCAGTTATTTATCTACATAAGATTTAATTGATTTATGGGCAATTTGCTAATTTAAGTGGTTCTAGCGTTTGCAAATAACTACCATAAATCAGAATCACAATAAAATATGAAGATAGAACTGTTTGTCATTTGTATTATGTGTATAATATCAAAGAATCTTTTAATATTAATTTTTATAGCATGTTTCATTTGATAATTGCATGCATTAGTTTCCAAAAGATAAATCTTTGCAAAAAAAAACCAATGTAATCTATCTTGACGTACTTAAATTTGGAATTGTATAAAATTTTACTTTTAAATTTATTTATTTATTTATTTATTTATTTATTTATTTATTTAGTAAGAAGAAATAACAAAGCTCCCCCCCTGATCCGAATGGTCCACCGAACCGACGAGTTGGATCCCTGAGGGCTCGTTCACAATAACGTTCACAAATCTCAAATCATTAATTTAACAAATCGATAAACAACAATTAAGATAAAAAAATAAGATGAGTCAATTACTATAAAAAAATTATAATGAGCGAGTAAATGAGTTACAAAGAAGATAAGACGAATTAATACATAAAAAAAATTAGATAGAGAACTTAATAGCTCTTGTCAAGTGTTAAACCAGAATTAACTTAGTGTAACAGACAAATTCCCAACATCAAGGCTAAAACTAATTAGTCGATAAATGCTCTCAGCTTATAACTGGGTATCCCCAAAAAGTTGGAAGAAAAAATATTACCAACAACAAAAGTAATTAGGGAAAAGTAACTATACATCGACTTTCCAGCCTGTACAGCAAAAATTATTTAATGACCTCCTAAACTCGCAATAAGAAGGGAAGTGCGTATTTCACGCGGTTATTGTGCCCATTTTGAAACTCCATATTAACTAAGCTTAATACAACGTCGTCTGTATTTTTGATTTTACAAAAGGTAAAGTTCCTGGTCCGGGTATAATGGGTATGTCGATCACAATTAGCCAAAACAATAAGTGGTTAGATGAAGTAGGCCATTCAAGGATTTATAAATAAACATACGTGATTGTTTGAAGACAATCTGTTAAATGGAAAGATAGATTCCAGTATTATCCAAGTCCAGGACTATAAACAGATAAATTAACTGAACAGTAGAGAGCTTCTGCCAACAATAGTAA
The DNA here is from genome assembly GCA_023313115.1 of Rhysida immarginata. Taxonomy (NCBI): domain Eukaryota; kingdom Metazoa; phylum Arthropoda; class Chilopoda; order Scolopendromorpha; family Scolopendridae; genus Rhysida; species Rhysida immarginata. The sequence continues at coordinate 270,209 of JAHWFO010023621.1, forward strand.
TTATCCGAATACCGAAATTCCCATTGGACGTCCGCCTTTTTAATGAAATGCGAGAGAAAAATCAAAAAATAAAATTGAATTTATTTATTTCTTACGAACAATATAGTTAGAAAAATGCAAATATGAACATATAATTCTCAATATAGGGTGTTCTCGAATAATGTGTACAAACTTGGGAGACAGGTTCTTTATACCAAAACAAGAAAAAAGTTCATTTAAACATAGGTCCTAATTTGAACAATAACTTGTATGAATAGAAATAAAAATGGTGCCACCAAGATCAACAAGTTAACATCTCAGGTTCTATAACATCCAGGATGGTGAAATTTGGGGGAAATAATAGGGTTCATACAACTGTTTATACCATTAAAATTTGATCGAATTCCAGCGAGTAGTTTCCGAGTAAGGCATTCAACATCGTAAAATGTGCTGGTTAGTATTCAACATGTGAGCATGTGTTACATTGTTGAATGCGTAACTCGGAAACTACTTGTTGGAATTCGACGGGATATTCGGCTTCCTGCAATGCCACAAATAAATGGAAATAGCAAGGAGGAAGATCTGGACTACACGCCAAACACGGGAGAAGTTCAAATATCAGTTGTCTTAAACTAAAACATTTACACTTTTCATTGTAATGTAGTTTTCCACGTAATGTGCATTTCTGCCATCTTCTATCCCCTATATATATAAAGAAGGATGTTTGTTTGTTTGTGGGTTTGTGGGTTTGTTTGTTTGTTTTTTATACAAATCTACAGTTTTATTCCGATCTTGATAAAATTTCGCATACATGACCTTCAAAGAATGAGGAAGGTCACTGTCTACTTCAGATTTCAAAAAAATAATAATTATTGATAAAAAATCGATATTCATGGTTATGGCAGGGCATATTAATGAGAAATATTTCATGACCAATAATGCAGGACAAAGTTTTTGCAACAATAAGTATCAACAATGGTGTCAACACGCAATGTACCAACACTATGCAAGGGGATCAACAATATATGTCTCATGACCAACAATGCAAGGTAAAGTTTGTGCAATATAGAATTCAATGTATAGAATTCCTGTTATTCAGGCTTTTCTTAGAAAAGAGAATTCTTAGTACTTAACAATTTCTTGAAAATCTTTAAAAATGATCAGTAACTGGAGATAATGAGTTAGCAGACTATTGAGAAAGAGTGAAAGACGATAGAGGAAGCACTCCTTTAGCTCCGTGCTGTATTGAGCAAATGGTAAGCAAGTAAATAGAAGAATCGGCGACCGTTAGACTACACAAAGTGATGAATGGCCAATTTTTGCTTCAAGACATCGAAAGAAGAAAGGAAATTCCAACAACATCAAGTGTACATCTAAAGTAAGATTACGTGAGTAAAAATTATTTTGACTAGAAGGCATCCTTGGAGAGGTCCATCCATTGTGAGCCTTTAAAAGATTTTTTTTCGGTAAATCAAGTCCCGGTTTATCACCTAAAATGGATTTTTTCAGTGAAGAGGTAAATCCCTGTCTTTCGGATTTTTCTTAGAATGGATAGTCCCTTTGCTCTATATTGTAGTGATTGATTTATTATTTAACCAATTTGGAGGTTTAATTTAGCTTTTTGAAGTTGTTCCATTTACCTGTAATTATCCCGGGCAACGCCGGGTCCTCTGCTAGTTCTTATATAAAAATAAAAGTACAGCTTCTGTTCACTGACGGTGCAATCTACCAAACTGCGGGCGGCCATATTATTCGATCGAGGTTTATGATCACCGCTAGGTTCGCCATAATGTACTCATCGCAACTCTGTTGGCAATTTTAATTTATATTCTGATTTTCCCTCATTTTTTAATCATTATAAGTAATCATTTATGAAGCTTCAAGATTTTTTTAACAGTGAAGGGTTTTTTTATTTTTTTTATTTTTTTACATATTTGTCAATGATTCTGAACATATTAAGATGAAAAACGAAAAGAAAGATTCCGTGGCCCGGAATAAAATCAGGGACTGCACCACCTAGCTATGCCTCTACCAACTGGACAATCCAGGTCGCGTGATATTTCCTTTCGTTTTGCATTTTTATATATTTTATCTTGGAGCATTATTTATTACTTTATTAATGAATCTAAACTCTATTACCAAAATACCAAATACTTATGTGATCGGGTTGTCCAGTTGTCCGTCCGTCCGTCCATCTGTCCGTCCGTCCGTCCATCTGTAGACTCACTTCCAACAGTGCATTGCGTTGCAATAGAGAGAGTTCGTGTAATGATTTGCTGGAAGAAACAAATCATCCTTTAATTGAAGAAAAGTGTGCAGAGCACTTCGGTTCGGCTCTGCGCATGCTCTAAACGTTGCTGAGATGGTGCGCGTGCAGGTTGCACGTGACTGACAATTATTGAAAGGGGAAATCGGTCTCTAAATCGAACTTGTTATTCGAAGGGAGCTTATTGTTTATTACGATAACTTGAAAACGAATTAACTTTTTCACACTCTATTTTCACCAATCCATTAATATGGGAGAGCACGAACAACTTCGAAGGTGAGATAGCCGGAATAGGTGCAATAGCACGTGCTCTAATAGTACCATTATGATGCCCCCTTAAAAATTTCCAATACCACATATGGCATGTAATATATCAAGCAAATTGTCACGACGACGTGTCATGAACGAATATTTTCACATGGTAAAAGCAGATACTGCTTTAGTGGCACGTGTAAGTGTAAGGACGTCTCTTACTTACTTACTTACTTTCCAAACCCGCTTATCCGTTAGGGTCGCGGGGGCAGCAGCCCTATGGAGGATCTCCAGCGATCGCAATCTTCCGCCATCAGGCGCATGTCCTCCCTGGTAATATCCAAGCGACTCGAACCCAGATTCTCCAGGTAGTCTAGCCACCTGGTTCTAGGCCGACCCCTTGGTCTCTTACCCACCGGCTTGGAAAATAACAACTGCCTAGGAAGACTAGTTTGCGGCATCCGAATCACGTGGCCATACCAGCGCAACTGAGACCTCTCAATGCGGAGAAGTAGCGGCTCAACACCTAAAGATTCCCTTATTGTATTGCTGTACACTCTATCTAGTAGGGTAACACCTGCAACACCTCTCAGAAATCTCATTTCGGCCGCTTGTACCCGCGATCGCACTCTTTCGGTCATTACCCAAGCCTCATGACCATAGGTGAGAATGGGGACAAAGATGGATTTGAAGACGGAGAGCTTAGCTTTGTTACTCAGCTCGCGTTTCGTTACCACGGATCGCCACAGTTCACGTCTGACACAGCTTGCTGCACCGATCCGAGCATCCAATTCTTTCTCCTGCCGTCCATCACTCGTGAATGCAATCCCGAGATACTTGAATTTCTCCACCTGTCTCAATGAGGCTCCACTAACATGGAGAGCGCACTGAGCAGGCTGTCTTGAAAGGACCAGAACCTCGGTTTTAGCCACACTGATCTTCATCCCAGCTTCTTCACATTTGGCTGCAAGCCGGTCTAGTGCATGCTGAAGGTTCGTGCGAGAAGACCCAAGGAGGACAAGGTCGTCAGCAAAGAGCAACCTCTCCACCAGGCAGTCGCCCACACAAACACGCTCATCGCCTCGGCTGCCCCTGTCTCTGGGTTTTTTTGTGATTTGTCTTTTTGTCTTTGTTCTCGGTGCTTGGTGGGGATTCCTTTGTGGACCGAGCTACCTTTGTTCCTTTCTTTGGTAGCAATAAATCAATTCAATCAAGGCAATCAATAATTACATATCACCGTGGAAATTTCTAGGAAGTTTATGCTTTATTTTATAATTAGAAAAAACATTCATCTCATTGGTTTATTTGTTTTGATTAATGCACAGTTCATTTTTCTTTCTAATTATTTTATCACATGGAACCAATTATAGCAACTATATATTCAATAACTCTAATGCGCAAATATTAGATCGTTCATAGTTTGATAATAATTTACTATTATGTTGTCGCATTAACAACAACCGTAGAACCATTACAATGGAACAGAAGCAATTAAATAGATCATAAAGTTGAGCGGAAATAATTCTAATAGAAGTGTATCGTGGCCAGGGTCGAATAACAGTTTTTACTAGGTAAGCATAATAGTTTATGAATAACATCTAAGATAAATTCAAAATTATATAAAATAATGACGTGGTGTTATTCAGTTGTCAATTGTGTTATTACAAATAGGATTAGAATTTATTTTGTAATTTACTTGGTTGATTATGGTTTTTTGTCGCGAAAACTGCATGGCCACTTGCGCCCTTTGCAAGATTAAAATGAATACAAAAAACGTTAAACGAACACCAAACCGAACAAACGATACCTTCGAAAAATGCATAATACGAACACAATAATAAATAAGAGACCCAGACAGAGATTAGCAGCATAAAATAAACAATTCCAAATACAGGGATTGGACAAAATAATATGAACACCTTTGATTTTAGACGTTTTGTCGAATATATATATAATATACTTCACGAATTTTCCTGAAACTTCAGGGGAGTAAAGAGCATGTTACTTATCATAAATTTCAGCGAAGGTTTTGTCCCGAAGGCAAATAGGGGACCAGCAACAAATTGAAAAAAAAATATAATGTTTGGGATCACCCTGTGAAAAATAATGCTTGGAATCTATTATAGCTGTAGCATATTATTATGACGTTTCTTTTTACTTATCTGTGTTTATTTCATATGAGAACAGCAAGTATCTTTACTAAGTTTTTGTATATAACATACACAGTTTTTAACTTAATGCAATGCCATTTTCAAGAAACTTGACATACACCCAGCAATCAGAATATAAAAATATTAAATATTTGATGAAATATGAGCTTTATTTTTACTAAATAATGTTTAACTGCGCAAGCGCAAGCGTTACCAAAATGTGTCTTGCATAATGTATTAGCCAAATGCATCAGTTACTCTTTTAAAAAGCCCAAGAAAATATCGTGAAAATTCAGAAAGATGTTGCCGCTAGAATGAGTTGAATTTCGGTTGCTCTCAAAAATAAATAAAAGGATAAGAGAGCAACAAAAAGTTTTCTCCAAATATTTATTTTTGGACCGGACACCAGTATCAACTTCTTCTCCATACGCTCTATGAAGTCAATATGCCGTATTGACTATAAATGAGAAACCACACGGGTATAACTTGAGAAGGGTACGTCGGGCAGGCTATTTAACACTACATAGAGTACCAGTGAAAGTCATGGTCCTTGGTTCGAGTCCAGATCATGGAATTTTTCATTCCGTTTTCTAATTCTTACTGCATAGAGGCAAACAATTTCATTGCCAGCCTTTCCCTCTTATGACCCTAAAAATTTGGAGAAAATCCCGTATCGTTATATTTATTTTTGAGAGCAACTGAAATTCAACTCACTCTATCGGTGATATCTTCCTGAATTTTAACGATAATTACTTGGGCTTTTTATAAGAGTAGCTCTTCACATTTGGCTGATAAATTATGCAAAAGACATTTTGGTAACGCTTGCCCAAGCGCAGTTAAACATTATTTAGTAAAAATGCTAATATTTCATCAACTATTTAAAATTTTTATATTCTGATTCCAAGTTGTTGCCTCTACTGTATTTTGTCAAGTTTCCTGGAAACGGCATTTCATTGGGTTGAAAATCCTGCATGTTACAAACATAAAACTTAGAAAGAATTTCGGTTTTTTAAAAGAAACCTTTATATCTCCATGAATATACTTGTTATTCTCATACCAATAAACATAGACAAGTAAAAGATGCCTCATAAGCATATGCGACAGCTACAACGCATTTTAAGCATTATTTTTTTACAGGATGATCCCAAACATTAATTTTTTGTTAAATTTGTTGCTGGTCCCTTATTTGCCTTCGGGAGAAAACTTCGCTGAAATATAAGAAGTGTAACATGTTGTTTATACACCTGAAGTTTCAGGATAATTCCTCGAGTATTTTTCTAGATATTCGACAAAACGTCTAAAATCAAAGGTTTTTATATTACTGTACATATATTTTGTATTGAAAAATGGAAGGAAAAATTCTGCGACCTGAATTCGAACCAGGAACCTCGACTATCATGGCCGACGCCTGTCACGTGTCAAACATCGTCGCTCGAAGACGTTTTCACGTTCGGTTCTCCGAGACGACGATAGGGGAAAAGTACGATTCGTCGACAATCCGAGAGATCGACGTTTTGGATCGGGATTGGCCGACGGTGAACGACGTCAGAGGAAAGCAAGCGGGAAAGACGAACGACGACAGAATACGACAGAGAATCGTCAGGAAAACATCGTTTGCCATGTTCGCTCGACGTTAGAGCGAAACGACTACAAGCGACGGCAGGAACAGCGGCTCGTTAATAACCCGTCAGAGGAAAGTGACGGACGCCGACGACGAACGAACTTTCGCCGTCGCCAGCATCAGGCAAGCCGACAGCGACAGCGAGCGAGCTCTCGCCATCATCGGCGCCAGGCAATTCCCCGCCACGAGGAACCGACGGGAGACGGAGCTTCACGTCCGCCACTTATCGCAGCAGCCGAAGCGGTCGCCGACATCGAAGCTTGCCAACACCAAGCGCAACCCCTTGTAAGCGCCCTTGCCACGTGTCTGTATCGACTACTGGAGCCCTTGGCTTACGACATCGTGGAGCAAGGAGGCGAGCGGCCGACATTATCGTGCGCGAACGACGCCCGAGAACGTCGGAACGAGGGCAACGACAACGACGAGTCGCCGGTTCCATTCCCTCGTCAGGTACGTGTGCTAGTGTTTAGACATTTGACTTTCTTCCACTGCCACTTACGAACTAAACTATTCTCGTATTTTGAAGCGGCGTTTCCCGAGGCGGCTGGAGCTGATCGAGTTGACAGCGTCTGGGCTGGAGTGTTTCCGTTTTCTTTCGCCCTGTACCACGAACAAGGAACAGGGGGAATACTCCGCCTTTTCGCTGGCTTCTCCGTAAGCTGCATGCTTCAACAAGACGAATCTCTGCATCTACCTCTCCGACCGTGAATTTGTGAACTTTGCTTTCTTAATCCCCGAACTGTGTCTTACTTTCCGAACATAACAGTACCGACAACCGGACAGTGACTTTTGTACTTAAATCCCACGACATTTAATATTAGAACTGAGTTATCTTTTTGGTATCGTCACTCACCTCATCTATTGATATTCACCCCTAGCTCAAGAGTGGACGCAGTCCCGTCGGTGATATTTTCTCGCCGAGAAATTGACTGACAGCGAAGTGTGCGACGAACGAAAGGCAAAGTGCGTCGCTTGGTTTATTATTTAACTCAAGTAGAGTCTGCTTCGCCGCTCTTCAGGACTGTGGACTGTATTTATATTTATATTTTTTTTTTGTTTGAAGAGTTATTCTACCAGTCTGTTATATCTCCATATAGCGACAACATCAGAGGTGATCCTCACGTCATCCATGAGCTCGTGCCTCGTGTAGATAAACTTTGACTTTCTCTTGATAAATTCCACTGCGTCAACTTTATTTATTTATTCATTTTATTTTTCAATAAATTTATTTGCTTAACATTACCTATCGATCCTTTCTTGTTCACATTGACACGTGACAACGCCTCTACCAATTGGGCTATCTGCGGGCCAGGTTCCCGTCTCCCATTGGGTTTTCAACCGTGACAACTTGGTTGTCTTTAAGACAGCTTGGCTGTCCAGGTGTCTGCGATAGCCCAATTGGTAGAGGCGTCGACCATGATAGTCGAGATTCCTGTTTCGAATCCAGGTCGCAGAATTTTTCCTTCCATTTTTCAATCGAAAAATCATTACCTATACTTGGAGAGCATCTCCAGTTTATAATCATTATTATTTATATGTATTTTGTAGATAAAAGCAATAACTAAAAATAAAAAAATCAAAAGTTCAAAATCTAAAAATTCTCCAGTGTATTAAAGAGAATCTAAAACCATTCTGTTTTTGGATTTTATATTGTTTAAGAGAAAATAAAAGCAGCATGTCACTAATGTATTTAAAAAATACAAACTGTTAAAACGAATATAAAACTCGAACTTTTCAGAATACTTCAGAAACTCTTAAACAATATAAAATCCAAAAAGTATTTCAAGAAACCCACACGAACCAACTAGTCAACAAGGCAGGCAGGCTTACAGCCTGTGAAATTTATGTTTTGAGGATCGGAATTGTATACGTTGAAAATACGTTGAAGGGAACAGAAACTCGTGCACCGGTATATTCGCTTCTGTCGAGTTATAAACAAAAAATAATTGATATTACCGTAAAGGCATTCATGTTTTGACCATTATATTAGGCTTACTTTATTCTTACTCACAGAGCAAAAGAGCTGTGTAGTGTATTCTACATTTGAGCATCATTTCATTTACCTTAGAAATATACGCCAATGTTAATTTACAAATAGATATATATTAATTATCTTAAAAAAATTTCACGGAATACTTAGTTATAAATATTGCGGAGGCCGTGGCCTGGTGGGCTTTCACTGAAACACAACTTCTGTGAAGTTAAGCAGCATCAGGCACGGCTAGTCACTGGATGGGCGACC
>JAHWFO010023621.1:286635-320656 GCA_023313115.1 Rhysida immarginata
CCCCCCCCGGCCCCTGGGGGTGGGGCGGGGGGCAACTTTAAAATTTCAAATGGGAACCCCTATTTTTTATTGCAGATTCAGGTCCTACATAAAAAACTACGTACATTTTGTCTGAAACATTTTTTTTATTTTTGGTAGATGGCGCTGTAATTCAAGAAAATCCATTTTCTCATTTTTGCGTGGAAATAACTAATTTATTATTCATTTCGATTCCTACATTGTTTTAACTACAATGTAATTTGAAGACATTTCGTCAACAAACAAATAACGTAAACATTGGCATTTTTTTCAGAATGTTTACATTTTAAATTCTGATCTTTAGAAGAAAAGATTGTAATTTTTCAACTGTTTTTGTGAGTGTACAACGCCGTATTGCTTTTGAATTTACATTATGAATTATCTTTCTGTGGAAGAAAAAATTGAGATGGTGTACATTTATGGAGAAAGTGGGAGAAATTTTGATAATGCAGTCGCGCTTTATGCTCAGCGTTTTCCTGGCCAAACGCGATCACGGTCTTCTTTTGTTCGAGTTATTAAACAATTTACTGCGGAAGGTAGTGTGAACCAGAAAAAAAGAACCCGTGCAGCTACTGTTTGTGGAGAAAACAATCAAGTGTCAGTCCTAGCTGCTGTGGCTCATAATCCACATGCGAGCACAAGAGAAATATCAAGGCAATCAGGAATTTCACATATGAGTGTTTGGAAAATGCTGAAGCTCCACAAATTTCATCCATATCATGTATCTATGCATCAGGAACTACATGGCAATGACCACCAAAACCGTCTAACGTTTTGTCACTGGGCACTTCAGCAGATGCAAACAAACCAACATTTTTTTGCACGAGTTCTTTTCTCCGATGAGTCAACATTCACAAACCACGGGGAAGTTAATCGACATAACATGCATTACTGGAGTGAACAGAACCCACACTGGATTCGAGAAGTCAACCATCAGCGACCTTGGTCAATTAATGTTTGGTGTGGGATAATTGGCGATAAACTTATCGGTCCATATTTTATAGACGGTAATTTGAATGGCAACAAATATCGTAACCTACTTGAAAATGAACTACCAGATCTACTTGAAGACCTGAGTATTGAACTTCGACAACACATGTGGTTTCAACATGATGGTTGTCCAGCGCATTATTCATTAGTAGCGCGCGAAGTACTACATCGACTTTACCATGGTCGCTGGATCGGCAGGGAAGGTCCTGTGAATTGGCCAGCCAGATCGCCTGACCTTACATCGCCAGATTTTTTCTTATGGGGTTACCTCAAAGATATCGTTTATAAGGAAACGCCAACCACTCGCGAAAACATGATTCAAAGAATAAGAGATGCTTGCGCTGCAATTACACCAGACATGTTATCAAGATGTGTTCAGGAATTTACAAAACGAGTCAATAAATGCATCGAAGTTGGAGGTCATCAATTTGAACATTTAATTTCATAAAACGGCGAGATGCAAGGGATTTAAGGACAACAAGCAGGCCGAAAGTGAGAGGCGAGGGGACTCACTGGAAATACAAGCACCCCGAAATTCATTTACTTGCAAGTATTTGCAAATAAGAAAAAATAAAACGAAAACAATCGGTCCTTTTAAGGACCACCAAATCTTAAACGGGAATAACTTCATCTTTACACAGTCTTTTACTTTTTTACTCTGTTAGTTAATGAGTTCACTCGTTAGTACGTAGGATGTTCGGTTAGTTAGTTAGCTAATCAGTTGATTTGTTTGATAATTATAAAGTTGTGTGGCCTCATGACCACGAAACAAAACAAAATTATCCTAATCCGCGGCAAAAAATAATAAAATAATAACTTTGCGGCAAAATTTACGAAGTAAATAAGTATTTTTTATTTCTCCGTAACCATTTCCACGCAAAAATGAGAAAATGGATTTTCTTGAATTACAGCGCCATCTACCAAAAATAAAAAAAAATGTTTCAGACAAAATGTACGTAGTTTTTTATGTAGGACCTGAATCTGCAATAAAAAATAGGGGTTCCCATTTGAAATTTTAAAGTTGCCCCCCGCCCCACCCCCAGGGGCCGGGGGGGGGTGGGCTAATTTTAGCACCAGCAGATGCCCCCTCGAAAATAATCAACTTTGGATTCTACGCATTTTTTCGTGTGAAGCTTATTTTTCGAGTTATTCTGCTTTGTCAACTTAAAATTTACACCCTGTATATATAGATATAAAGATTATTAATTTCTATGTTTTTGAGAGACATTATCTCCAATTTTAGAGTTTTTCCATCATTGTCGTAGTATTATACGGCTGTGTGTTAAATTTTAACTTTATACCTTACTTCTAAGTTGCCTTTTAAAACCGGACAAACATACTTACATTGCCTTTTATATGTATAGATTAAATATTTATGACGAAAATTTATTAAAATATTAAGTTTGAAGCTTGCTGTCTACTAAAACAACACTTCATCAAAGCAGAACAAACGCTTCAGAGAGTTATTTAAGAAAATTAAACCAAACACCAGACATGAGCAGCACAATCAACACATTACAGAATATATGGACACATTAAAACAAAAGTCAGCTGCAAAAACACCAACGCCTGAAGAGATACAAAACATGCACTCAGCGCAAACAACAAAATAAATTATTCACAAACAATGAGAATACATTCTATGAGCAGTTAAATAAAGACTATGCACGCACAAAAAAAAACTAATCTGCCAACACAAGCAGCACTCCAACATTATTGGTCGTCTCTTTGGTTTGTCTCAGTTGAACATAATAGGGAAGCTAGCTGGATCAGGGAATAGGAGTAATCAGCATCCACACTCAACAGTGAAACCATTACGACTGACAAAATACAGATAAACCTGGGCATTTTCCAGGGTGACTCAATGAGCCCACTTTGATTTTGTCTTGCATTAAATGCACTTTCAAACAGACTGAACAGCACAACTTACAAATATTGCAGGTATACAAAAAAGTAATATAGGTCCCAGCAGAGCCCCAGAGGCCCCAAGCACAAGCAAAGTGTCACGGAATTCGACCTCCATCACGAATTCCGATGACGCTGGCGTACACTTTCGCTCTCGTATCTTCTATCCGTCGGAGAAGAGAGCGTGGCGGCGTCAGCAGCGACAACAACAATGTCAACACGCATCAACCAATGGGGAGGGAGAAAGGGATTCGAGCGCGAAGCTCGAGTGGAAGAGAGAAAAAGAGCGAGAGAGATCATCAACACGGACGGTTATAGAAGGATCTGCGGCTTATGGAACCGATAGCCGATATAACCCGGAGAAAGGATTGTTCTGCGTGGCCAGACTGGAGCGAGGAGGAATACATTCCCTGCCTTCACGAGAACGCAGGCTATGGAATACGGACGCCGTGAGAGAAAGGAGCGGACCGTGCAGTGAAGCCAACCTGGCGGTGAATTTGCCAACGTCGCAGAAGGAAGACGAGAGCAGCAAACTGGTTCCGCCGCCTCAAGTGGCTACGACTCCGAGGTTGGTTATCAGGTCCGTCGCAGAGTGCTCCAGGAATCTCGTAAGTGTCAATTATGTTGTGGGCAGTAATGCCGTCTTAACTAAATGCAGTTTTATGGAACTGACCTATATAAGTTTACGCAGTGTCTCCAATGTAATAGGCTTGTGGCCTTTCGGAATGAATGCTTATCTCAGTGATCAGTTAGGCTTTATGATAGCACGAATCTGACATCTTATTGCTGCTTTAATCTTAGCTTCCCATTAGCGTGTATGTATCCGCTATTTAAAGAGCGGTTGGTTTTCATAATTATTGAAACTGGTTTTATTTTAGTAGCACGTTCTTGTCAGCGCTATTAATTTATATGTTCTTTTGTATTCTTGCAGTGTGTGCTACCGTTGTATATTTCGGTCTAGCCGTAAGAAATTATTTTTGAACTGAACTGATAGAACTTTCGGGTTCTGCGTGTTTATCCCGTTGTAAAAGGAAATATAATTGTGTACTCGGACTGGACATTTATCTGAATACTTTGAACTTGAGAATTCGCCTTTTGTTAAGTGTCACCTCGTTAGTGGGAAATTTATATAACGTGTTTTTGAGCCTTACTGTTTTCTTTTGCCTAAGATTGGGCATTTATGTTATTACAGAGATAAATATAAGTTTCTATTTATTTGGTTATTGGAATTTATTGTGGTTTTAAAATGAAATGCATTTTAGCTATTAATGTATTTATCTGGTAGTGATTTGAGTGCATATTTATGTTCACGTCATCATTGTAGATAATGAGTTGTTGTGATACGATAAGGATTACGATTATTACGTTAGCATTTAGAAATGTCATAAATGTTGGATACCGTAAAATCTTGAATACACGCCCGGGCGTCTATTTGTTTCAATGGTCCGGACTCCCCCCGGCGATTAATCGAGACCCGGCGTTTATTTGAGACCCGGTGTTAAGGGCTATTCCCAATAACGGGGTGTCAAATACCGTGTCCCAAAACGATTGTGTAAAATTCCCTGACCTATCCCGGTTGATCATGTAATTATCCCGGACCAATTTTTCGTTCCAATTTCGCATTTTTTTGTTGATTTTGTAAAACTTCCTGACTTTTCCTGGTTACAAAAAAATTCCCTGACTTTTCCCGGTTTTCCCGGTCGCTAGGCTTTAAATTACCGCCAGGCTTTGTGTACTCTTAATCCACCTCCCGCCATCCACTCATCATACAGTTCAGTCATGCGTGCTTTAAAAGGTTTGTTCCAAGAAACAGCTGGGGCCTGATTGTATTCCGTACAACCACCGGGAATGACAGCAGTAACTGTGTAAATTGGATATTCCCGCCAAATGGAGGTGTCGAAACAGAACTATACATTGTTCGTTCCTTAAAAAAATTGTGGAAAAGACAAAAAAAAAAAAAAAAAAAGAAACCGGGTCCTATACCTGACCCCTCATTTAAAAATGTATATAAAGTAGAAAAGCTGCTTAACGTTAAAGGAATGAAGCCCAAACGTTTATTCCTGGTAAACAATTTGTCCCTCACAAGCTGCTTATTTACTACAAACTCAGTCCTCTTATCTCCTATGAATACTTTTAAATCCTAAGATTTGCATATATCATCCGAACTTTCCTGGAACAATCGCATAAATGAAAAGATTATACTTAATTTCTCAGCATCAATATCTCCCGCCTGAAATATTGCTATTACTATACAATACGCTGATCCACTCAACGCTCTGTTCTGGTGTTCAATTTTGGGACTCCGCTACTAATTCTAACTTAACCAGAATCCGCATACAAAAAAGGTTTTTAAGATTATTATTAAATCTCCCAAATATGATTTCGGTAACTTATTATTTTGGACATTTCCGAATAATAACAATATATCAAATATATATCCAGCAACTGCTATCATTTACTTTTAAGATAACTAATGGTTATATATACATACGTAATTCCCCATAATTCAATTTCAATATGACTTTCACCCTTGCTCTACCAGATCTGCTTCTTTAATAAGTCCATTCGCCCGGCGGAATTATTAAAGTAAGTGAATCTCTCATGCAGGAATAAAGTGGTAGGCCATCTTACCTGAGAACTTACGACATGCCCCAACCCTAGCCTCCTTTAAAAGAAACATAAAATTGTTCCTCAAATCAATTAACCCCCACCAGACCCATAATTTAAACCAACCCACTATTGTTTACTCCCCCCTCTAACTCATTTACTTGAAAATTATTTACATGTCAATGATCTTAAATACTTTTAGTTTGCCAATAGTATTAATAAGAATCTATTTAATATTTCAAAAATCGAATTATCATTATTCAATTTTAACAGGTGTATCTATTACTAAACAAGTTTTTACATTTAGTATTACTCCCTTACACATGTCGGCCTATAGGCTCCGGATAGGGTAATTGGTAAAATTTTTATAATAATAAATAAATAATAATAAATAATAAATAAACCGTCGCGATATTTTCAGAAGTAACTGCAGATTTCTTGGGGCCAACATTTATTATTACGTATAACGCCACTTCCTTCAATATGCTACGTACAGCGCCAACTGTCGGCAACATCTGTAAATAATTTATAATTAATCTTGAAACTTCCATATCAGATTTTTACGGCTTTCGAAATAAATATGCCACTTGTTTCATTCTTCTATCGATCTCTGTTTCTGAGATATTTACTCGTAAAATTAGGCAATCCTTTGTGGGACACCCTATAGCTGAAAAAATATTTATTTGAATACTAACTGGTAGAAATTAATGTGTTAAAAGTATACATAGGAAAAATAATGCAATATAAAATCTATTTAATGTGTTCATTATAAATTTAATTTCTTTTGAGAAATATTTAGGATTTTTAAGAAAGGATATCATGGTTGATATCAAGTTAGTGAGAATGGAGGGTTAAATCTTATCTGGTAATATTAACGAATTAAGCTAAGTATAAAATATACCTAACCCAAACCATGTAAAAATTTAGATATAAAATGATAAGAGGTCGGTTTTTATTTGTATTCAAGGATCCAAATTAACTATTTTTAAGCTGCATTCATTAGTGTTTCAACACTGATTGCTCTACTTTCATTTTAGGTACACAAATTTTATATGAAATACTCGTAATAATCCGTCGCAATATTTGGAATTTATAATTTATACTCTGTTTTGATGCGCCACATTAATATTTCAACTTAATATATAGGATCTGTACATAGTCCATTAGTATTAAAAATTACGTTTCAATTAGAATCTCGCTTCAGTAATGTTCTGCAACATTAAAAATTCCATTTATTAATACTTAGCAAATTTATGTACCAATTCTAAATACGTTCACTGATCAAAGTTTGGTGAAAAATTCAGCAAAATAAATGAGCATTTGCAAATTCTACTTAGGATATATGCCATTACAACATATTATCGCTTCTCCTCCTAACAAAAAACAAATTTAAAAACCGCTTGATCTCAACATATTTAAATTGTCAAAAACTATTTTTCTCATATCTATAATGGGAAGCAGTATATACATCGAAGGTTACTGCGTATTTTCGGGAAAGATCTAAGAAAATGAAATAATGAAACACAACATTAATAAAGCAAAATAATTAAACGAACTCTTCATTTCATATGAATGAGGCACTTGAAAAACAGTAGTTCGTTATTATCTTGTTAAATGGGAAATGTATTGTTGAAAACTCGGCAGTACGTTAACTGTTGCTAAGCGCCACAAAAGTAGAGATGGCCAAAAATAGCACAGCCAATCCAATTTTCCATCCAACCCATCACATTCGAACCAATCGCATTCTTTCAAGCCATCTGCTCGTTTACCAGATAAAACGGGATCCCTCAGTTTTGCTAGCGGTCGTGAAAATCTTTTCATGGTAAAATTTTGGCTATAAAACGTCTGGCCGCAAGCTAAGAATTCTTAGACTGGAGAAGAAATTTACCTTAATTAAGTACACAGAAAAAAGTCTTAATTTAAAGAAAAGGAATTGGCGAGGTAATAACTTATAAGGGATTTGACCCATTGCACTGTAAGGATTACAGAGATCTGCGATGGTTTTATTGTCTGAATAATTTTTTGTAATTCCTACTAATTTCGATGTGCTGATTGCGATTTTGAAAATCCTTTTTCGCCATCACGTAATGTTTGTTTACAAACTGCCATTGTCGCTATATCAATGTATAGTATTCAGTAGTATTACACAGCAAACCATATTGAAAACCAGGCCTTTTTACTCTTATTTGTACAAATTAATGTTCTAATCCATTTTCAAACACACATTATCTTGTTTGAAGGGGTTTCTTGCGCATTCAATTTCAAGCTTGTGTTAAACGGTTAGTTCTGCTATCTGTCCGGAAGGTCAATGTCTACCTCAGATTTCGGAAAAATAATAATTATCGATAAAAAATCGATATTCATGGTTATGGCAGGGCATATTAATGAGAAATATCTCATGACCAACAATGCAAGGCAAAATTTGTGCAACAATAGGTATCAACACGTAATTCACAAACGCTCTACACGGACCAACAATATTATCTCGACCAACAATGCAAGGGAACGTTTGTGCAACAATAGGTATCAACAATGGTGTCAACACGCAATGCACCAACACTATGCAAGGATCAACAATATATATCTGATGACCAACAATGTAATGCAAAGCTTGTGCAATATAGATAAGTTTCAATCTGTAACAATGCATAGAATTCCTGTTATTCAGGCTTTTCTTACAAAAGAGAGTTCTTAGTACTTAACAATTATTTGAAAATCTTTAAAAATGATTAGTAACTGGAGATATTGGAAAGTTAGCAGACTATTGAGAAAGAGTGGAAAGACGACAGAGGAAGCACTCCTTTAGCTCCGTAAGCAGGTCAATAGAAGAATCGGCGATCGCTAGACTACAAAAAGAGATGAATGGCCAAGTTTTGATTCAAGACATCGAAAGAAGAAAGGGAATTGCAACAACATCATGTGTACATCTAAAGTAAGATTACGTGAGTAAGAAATTATTTAGAAATTGCATCCTTGGAGAGGTCCATCCATTGTGAGCCTTTAAAAAATTTTTTTCAAATTTTTATTAAGAATTTTTATTGTATTAATTCTAAGCGTTTTCATGTGTTTATTTTGAAGATATTTCAAAATTTATTTCAAAAAAAAAGTCCGAGCCACGCCGGAGTTATCACCTAGCTTATTTGGTAGCACAGCAGGTCCAAACATTTCCTAAAAATGTATTTTGACTATATTCTGTGGGAAAGTGTATATTTTGGAAACTGAAATGCTGGCAATGCGATGACTGAACGTTCGTTTCCAAGAATTTTTGATAATGAGCATAAAATGAAGATGCAGTGACAGAACATTAATAAGGCAGCGTCTATTGATTAGGCATAGGAGTCACGCGTGTCTCCCTTGAGCTCCCTATCAAACGTCCAGAGTACCGGCAAAAATTTGTGTCTGGAAAGGAAAGAGAAGGAACGAGTGTTGGTTAGAGAAACTCTGCAACTAAAACAGAAAAAGCTATACGGGCGTTTGTAACAATGGGAGTTTCGAATAGAGCAACAGGCTAAAAGAGCTTCTACGTCAAGGGTAAGAAAAACTTGAGTCTAAAGTATCTGGTGATGCTCTGCAGCGGTGAGGCAAGTCAAGAAGAATTTAGTTAAAGTCCCGGTATATCACCTAGACTTCCTGTTTTTCGTATTTTTAGTAAACTGGATAATCCCTTTGCTCTGTGTTGTATTGATTGAGTTATTATTTAACCAATTGGGAATTATAATTTAATTTTTTGAGATTGTTCTCTTTACCTACAAGTGTAATTATCCCGGGCAACGCCTGCTAACTCTGCTAGTAAAGAATAAGGAAGAAATTCTTAAGTATAAGTGAGTTGGGTATAAATCCCTGGTGTAAAAAAATGAAGACTTGTCTCTGTACCGAAATAAAGGGTTACTTGTTAAAGCGGTTTGAATTTTAGGAGTCAGAATAGCCATATTTTTATAAGCGGTGAAATACTCCGATAGAAAACCGATGGTCTTCCAAAAAATTCGAAAGAAAAATTAGCGCTCGAATTAGGTCTCAACAACATCGATATTTCACGAATTCACTGTATAGTATAAAGATGCTCTAAGCTTTACGTTTTTTGGATGTGATAACACAGCAAATGGTCGACCAGCATGATTTTAGGGACTTCCAATATATATGGGTGTTTCGAAGGGTGGTAGTTTGGAATTATGCATTTTACATTCCATAACCTTCTAAACATTCACGTACAACAATGTCCAGAACTTAAATGAATGGTGTAAATCAGAGAAAACAAGCAGCTTGAAACTATGGATGAAAAAGGATCATTGGTAACAAGAGTCACAGAAGCTTTCCAAATTCGTAATATTTGGAAGAGGAGTAAAGCGACTCGACTCGGACATGATGGTAGATAACATCTTGGGTAACACTGCAGGCTCTTTTGGTGAACGTTCACAGAGCACAAGTTAGATTCCCTCACCAGGAGAGCATACAAAACTTTTATTTTCTAGAGGTAGCATGGATCAACAGGCCTGCTAAATTACAAAATTGTTAAAGGAACATGACAGTGAGTTCACGTTGCTCAGTAGCTTTCACAGCCACCACATGTCAGCCCAATAGATCATTTAGGAAGAAGTAAAGTGGATTGTTTTACTTTTTCATCGGCGAATCGATAAGAGTTACTTGATACAGTTTACTTGGCGTGGAGTTGGTTTTCACCAGAATGTTTTCAACAACTTCTGAAGTTTATGGTTTGTATATAATGGATGCAAAATGACGACCTACAAACGTCCCTATTAAAATTGCTTAAGTTAAATGTGTTCTTTTCCAATGCACTTATTCACAATTAGTGCAAATTCGATTCAGTGAAATATAAGTTTAATTTCTCGTTTTCCTTGGGTAGTATTTGTTTCTTAAAATGCTCATACAGAGGTTCGTTCACGTTTATGGAAATGAAATTTGAATGCTTTGTCTGCTATTGAAACACCATGCACCATCATCTGTTATTTTTGTCTTGGACTTGCATCTTTACTATGGGACAACGTTGGAATTTCCAATGCGTGCTGATGAGCATAGAGCAGAATGGTATCCTATGCTTCTTTTCAGGCATTCTATAGACCATCTAATGTTCGAGGTCGTCGAATTTCGTTTTAGTAGACCAAAAACACGGTTGCCTCTAGAAGTAGCATCTGGCGATTTCAGCCGTATCCCAGTGAAGCCAAACCTGATTCGTTACTGCACCGTAGAGAAATGGGCTAACCGAGCGATGAATTGGTATCAGGATGTATCAGTCTGATAGAGACGGTATTAAATTTTGCTTTTGGTTAGACTTCGCACGGCGATAGTTCCATTATAGCTAAATCCGGCGACAAGCATAAAGCATTGAGACGTTTCCTTGGATTGTCACACAAAGTCTCCTTTGGATTCTATTTTGCGATAAAAGATCGCTCGAATCATGTTGTCGTTGATTAAGTAAACTCATGCTTCGTCTAAGGACTACAATTCTTACTTCCATTTTTCCCGCCAGGTGTTGGTCATACAATTTCCGCACTCTGCCATATGGCATGGTAGTAATTTGTGAATATTGGCCTTGTGCCGTCGTTCCAGTTTCAAATTTTGGTTGATAATACTGGTCAACAGCCAAAATGCTCAAGGAACTAAATTAAATGAAACTGATTACAAAAATGAAAACGAATTTTTTCTATCACCCACCAATTTTTAGAAATTGCCATATTAATTATTTCCAATTTCTACGCCTATTTCGCAAGATGTGCATATTACGTAGAACACTATCCCCTGTTAAAAAATTTCAAATATGTTTTGAAATGCGGCAAACAATTTCACATTCAGCTTTCAGTATTTTGGACCCGTTTTGCCCAGGACTTTCTTTTGTAATGTGGCATCTGGAAGGTTCCGAAGGAGAACCAGTACTAGTCTGCAAGAAGGGGTCCATTTTTCCTGGTACCTCCTCTCCATAGTAGAAATATCCTGGGGGAATCTTTCTCCATGTTCATCATTGAAGTTACTAAGTTTAGCAGGAAATGAATTTTAAGTGACATATTGCATCCCAATTCATAAAATGTTTGTAGAAGCTCATTAACAAGTTCGACGTAGTTGGATTCATTGTTCTTTCCCAAAAATATGCGCTACATCCTTCAGAGCTTTACATGTTCCACTGGGTTCAATACGGTTTCAAACCCATTATCGGCTATTAGCTACCCGATTTGAGGGCCGTAAAAATGCCTTCCTTTATTTTCTGTTTCAGATGCTGGAATCCCGCACCCTGCTTCTCCATTGCCTTTACAAAGTTTTTCATTAAACCCAGTTTGATATGAAGTGGAGGCATCAGGCCTTTGTCCTGTAGTGGAAATCTTTTGCTGGACCATCTCACTCACAAATGAAACAGCAGTAGCACCCGCTCTGCATGCGTAAAGAAGTCCCATGACCTTTAAATTTCCACAAATATACCTTTTGAACTGGCCAATATCGAATGTCAACTCGCTTTATCTCAAAGTAGTGCGTATTAGTAAAGTTTTGCTATTGAGTTTTGTTAATGAAAGGTCTGATGCCCGAGTACGCGGGTTCGATCCTGGCCGAGGACGACGAGGATTTTCAGGGGGAAATCCTGAGATCACGCACTTCCTTCGGAAGGGAAGTAAAGCCGTTGGTCCCGTGTAGTCGTTTGCCAACTGCACGTTAAAGAACCCTTGCGAGGCAAAATTTGCGGCCCCTATAACGCCGTCCTGAAATGACCATGGCAGTTGAAAAGGACGTTAATACCAAACAAACCAAACCAAACCGTTAATGAAAGGTCGTTATCAAAAGCTTTTTACGATTTTCTTCATCGCATTTTATCTGACTGCAAAAAAAGGTATGTATGTAATTTTCTATTCATAACAGCAAGAATAAAAAAAACTTTAGAGGTCCTATAATTTTTTAAAAAAGATTTTATTACATCTAATTTAGGGAATCCAATGAAAACCATTCATCAAATTTTCAAATATGACAAAATCCTTTTTATTTCAAACTATTTTGAATAAGAGTTCCGTTATAACAACCTTAATTCATATAGCTCACGGTTGTTTTATTTTCTCGGGTTGTTTTTTTTGTTTTTTTTTCTTTTCGAAAAGAAAAAAATAGAAAAACGTTTAGTGTAAAGGACTTGGAAATTAAATTTCTTCATAAAAATTTCTCCAATTTAATAAACGACATTTTGTCTCCGTTATGATTGCAATAGTAAACAATGGATTTGGCAGTTGAGTTTATCTGCCGCTAGGGAACTTAGACAACGTTTGAAAACGAGAGTGGACAGACTTCTCATCATTAGGCTATGGTTTTAGGATTTACGGTTTCGATACTAGCCTTGACTTTCCTCACCACTTTAATAGTGCTCTTGGAGGTAGAGTCTTGTCTTGTACAGAGGGCAGATTATCGCATAACGATAATCTGAGGCACTTACTCCTTCGAGGGAGTTTTGTGCCATCCCAGTAACTAACGACTGCTAAGAGATGACAGTAGCAGCTGGGACCGACGGGTTAACGTGCTCTCCGAAGCACAGGGGGTTCTTGATGGAAGAGCTGCAGGCGGACGAACAAACCAGTGGCCATCACCAGCTGCTGAACATCCAGCGCTGGTCATTCAACAAATGGGTCACACTAAAGTCCCCCAACAGCTGTGCGCCAATAGCCGTCCCACCCAGCAGTGGTCCTCAAGCTGCTGGCTGTCACCCAGCCAGCAGCTGACCGCGCCTGAAGTTGCTTAACTCCATCGATCAGCAAGCCAACCAACGAGACAACCAGGCCATGGCCACCCCCTGGCGGTAGGGTCCTTCTTACGTGGTGGCGGTGAACATGGTTCTTCTGCCAGTCAACATTTGTTAACCCGGCTTAATATGTTATGCACGGCTGTCTTATACATAAAGTTACAACTTTTAAATTGCTCGATTATCCGAGAATATGAAAATCCTAGGTCGGAAAGGGCATTTATAGGCCCTTCCAAAAACGGCGTTATTCTCTTAAGCCGAAAACTAAAACAGGATTTTGCTCCTCTCGGAAATGGCTTTACGTGACAATAATAACATGGACTCGCGATTATAATCAGGCAAACCTTACGCATTCCAATCTCGTTCACATAAACGTTAATCAACCTTTAAAGCAAAGAAATTAAAGGACGAAAAAATATTATAGCTTAAACACCGTAGATTTAATCATATTTTAAGAAATATATTTGCGCATATAATGGGAATATATTAAGGCTTAACGCTTTCTTCAAAATATAAGATTTTAAATTAATATGTTAAAAAATTGGAATTAAAATTGCTATTTAAAATGCGTGAAACCAAATGAATACTTTTCCTTAAATTTAGCTTTAAAATAAATTTTTACCCACGAAATTGCGAAAAATTAACACTATTTCGAAAACGCCATTTCCCGTTATCCCCTTGAAAGGAATCCAGTTTCTGGGTGAACTTCTTTTAAAAATAAGATTAACATTTTGGCTAATTAATCGCTGCGTCGGCTGATGTATTTAGTGCTTTTCTCCTCAAGTTATGTCAAGGCGTAGGCATAATTTACAGTCCCCAAGGAGTCTTTTGTCATATTTACCTCTCAAGTAAGCAATACTCGGAGCCTTTCAGCGGTGATATTAATTTACAGTGACAGCTGTCATCATGGGGGAAACATAATTCACCGGTTTTGATTTTTGGCACGTTAAAACTTAAAGTGACAAATTGCATCGATAGTGGCGATATTATGAACGCTGCTTATACAACTGATTCGATTTTTATTAAAGTTTTTGATAGAAGTGTTAATATTTGACAATTATTTCATTGTCTAATTCGATTACATTTAATGTTATGAAACATAAAACTGCATTATAATTGAGACAGAACGCGAATGCAATAATTTGAGTGTATATAAATTTTGAATACAATCAATTAGTCGATCGTAATATCATATCAGTAGCATTTGAAATTAAGACGACTCTTAATGATTAGGTGAATATGATATTCAAATTTGATAAGCCAAACCCATTTGTGATTTGATTATTATTAGTTATAATATAAATAAGCATTTAATTAGTATAAATCTTAAAATATTAATTAGACTACGAGTCATGAATTTAAGCTAATAATTATTCTCTTTATGTCATGAAGTACACTTCGTTTAGGTGTCAGATTGTTGTGTGTGAACATTTCCATATTATTAATTTAAATTCATGTCTCGTATTCTAATTAACATTAAATTTTTTACTAATTAAATGCTTATTCGCTTTTAAAATCCGTTTCCCATTCAGCGAAGTCGCGGCGTGAAGCAACCGCCCGCATTCCAGGCGTTTTCTAGGCGTGGCAAAGCCGCATGTGTTGAATTCTAGAGCCGTTTTATATTCAGCGAAAACAAAGCGGTTTCCAGTCGCTGTTTATATACAAGGTGTTTCAAATTAAAGTAAGATATTGTCACTCGCTACAGTAAAAAATATTCATCAGAAAATCATGAAATTCTGGGAATGCCGTTATTATAAAATGGGGGCAGTGAAGAAGTTCCTAGAGCAAGAAAAAAAAAGTTAGAGGGCATAGTATAGCTTTGTAGAGAACATAATTATGAACTGCACAATTATAGTGTAAAATTTTTTGAAAGATCCTTTGGACAGTTGCACGAGGCTGGTCTACAACTCTTACAATGCGCCAAACATTAGTGCTGCCCATGAAATTTAACATCCTATCTTGAATCACTTGTGTCGCTACATCACACACCACCTGATGATCAGAACACCTTCTTCCTGGTTGATCAATCAATAAGCCTATTTCTTCAAATTTCACAATCATTCTTCTTAATCCGTTGCCATTGAGTGGAACTTTTTAAAGAAACTGCTTCAAAGAATGAAATTTTCGCGAATCTTCAGCAATGTATTCACCATTTGGGTAAAACATTTTTACCCTCAAAGAACGTTCTGGTAGAGTTAAAATCATATTCGTTGACATGCTAAACAGTTATGACTTTGGTTCTGCATTAGCAGCTTTACCTAACCAAAATTAGCATCTTCCAGTATTTTATCTCGAAATGCGCCCTTTATTGGTGGTTTTTGGAACTATTTTTTTGCTGTGGAAAAAATTCCCATCATGTAATTAAGGCATTTCCAAATTTCATGATATTCTGATGAGTGTTTTTGCTGTAGCAAGCTACGAAATGTTCACTTTAATTTGAGACCATATACACTGAGTGGCCAAATTATTATGACCACCTGACAGTTTTAGGCAAATGAGCTATCGCTTCACAGCGCTGCCACTAGAGGGCTAGATGGCTATAAAACAAGAATGCAGGTGAGGTGAACCATCAGTTGCACTGTGTTTTTTGCGACGATATGGGCAAAAAACGTGATTTAACTGAGTTTGAACGCGGGTTGATCGTCTGCGCGCGCAGTGTCGGAACCAGTATCAGCAAAACAGCTGAACTTGTGAAGTGTTCAAGAGCAGCAGCTATTAATGTTTACAGAAAGTGGTCTACCAAGCAAAAAACCGGCTCTCAACGTCAAGCGTATGGTCGTCACAGGCTCCTCAATGCTCGAGCTGAAAGGAGATTGGCCAAGTTGTCCAGGGCGACAGAAGAGCAACAGTGCATCAAATAGCGGCAAATCTTAATCAAGGACAAACTGTGACCGCCTCTGAACGAACTGTTCGCCACTCATTACACCGTTTAGGCTATGGAAGCCGACGACCAGTTCTACTGTCAGCCTTGAACGAGAGAAGACGTCTCCAGTTCGCCAAGAAGCACAAGGATTGGTTAGGTTAGGTTAGGTTAGGTTAGGTTAGGTTAGGTTAGGTTAGGTTAGGATGACTGGAAAAGGGTTATGTGGTCCGATGGGTCACGATTTCAAATGCACCATGCAGATGGCAGGGTTAGAATATGGAGAAAACAACACGAAAGCATGGACCCCACCTGCATCGCCACAACACTTCAAGCTGGTGGCGGCAGTATTATGGTTTGGGGATGTTTTCTTGGCATTGTTTGGGTCCTTTGATTCCTCTGCAGGGACGTGTGCGTGCCCAAGATTATTTAAGTATTGCCGCAGATCAAGTACATCCCGTTATGTTAATTGTGTAATTGCTTCGTTGGCCTGCACAATCGCCCAATCTCAATCCCATTGAGAATTTGTGGGATGAGATCGAACAATCGAACAAATCTCAATCAGGCAGCATTTGTGATAGACTGCAGGAATTGGAAGTTGCGGTTCTTCAGAGTTGGTCTCAAATTCCTCCTACATCTCATAGAATCTATTTCCCGAAAAATGCAAGCAGTAATAAGAGCGAAAGGTGGCCCAACACTGTATTAAGGGGGTGGTCATTATAATTTGGCCACTCAGTGTATATCGTTTAAACATTGTTTTTTCGGCATCGTGAATATATGTATCCTATACCGTTTTATTCTGAAAAACGATATAAAATAAGGCACACCCGCAAGAAGAACACGTTATCGGAGAAATTCAATATGGCGGACTTGACTGGCAGCATTGGGTTAGGAACCGTACCTAAGGTTTCTGGAAGTGAAGAGATGCTCACTCGTAGCTGACTGGCTGCGCATTCGGGGAGACTTCTGAAAATTCTCTTTGAACTCCAAAAACCGCGCGCTTGTCGCCTCTAAGCCGCTCGCCGCACATTTAATGTCTGACGGCCTTAATAGGAAATATACATGCCTTTTTCCGAAGCAATGTTCCCATCTCCACAGTTGCTCAATTGGTTAGGGCGTCGGCATGGAATTTTCTATCCTATTTTTATCAATAATTTAAACATCTTAAGGGCGGTTCACATTCAGCGACTTCGCGGCGTGAAGCGTTTTCCCGAATCCAGGAGTTTTCTAGATCTCACAAAGCCGCGCGTGTTAAAATGCGAAGCCGTTTCACATTCAAGGGGAGCGAAGCGGGGAGCTACGCGAACTTCCTTCTTTGCCTTCAGCCTGCATCCTCCCCGTCCACCCAGCTAGGCGAACTCCGCTCTGATTGGATGTTCGATGAGTCGCTATTTCATCCTGTCTCTGTTGCTTTCGCGACGTTTGTGTTTGTCCCGGTCTGCGTACAGATAGAACTTGTGTAAAATGCGCAAAATGACCTTAGTAGTCGACGCCAATAATTCTAATAATAAACCTTTCTAGATATCGTGTATATATACCGTTATAACATTGCTTTCTTGGCATCGTGTACATATATATTATTATATGGTTTGTTGGGAAAAACGATAGAAAACGAGGCACACCTGCATGGAAAAACGCTATCGGAGAATTTCAATATGGCCGAATTGACTGGGTTAGAAACAATTGCTAAGGATTCTGGGAATGGAGAGAGACTCCCTCGTAGCTGATTGGCTGAGCATTCGGCGCGACTTCTGAAAATTCCAACACGGTTGGAACTCCAAAACCCGCGCCGTTGTCGCCTCTAACCCACTTTCCGTCGGGAATTCGCTAAATGTGAAACGGCTCCGTCAATCAAAATCGCGTCGAATGCGCCAGATATGCGAATTCGACGCGAAGTCGCCGAATGTGAACCGCCCTTTAGGCATAGCGTTTAATAAGAAAGCCTCATAGAATGTTCACAAACTTAAATTGTCACTGATCTTTAAATTATTCTAACTCACTTTGATAAAAATTACACAGGCCAACGATGAAAAAACTTTTTGAATAAATTTGCCTTATTCTTGTGGTTTTTAATATACCGATTCCGAATCTGCTTTTAGATTTTCAATCACGTCAAAAAAACCCAAAAAAAAACAAAAAAAAAAACAAAGAAAACATAAGAATCAGCTCTTAATATTAAAAAGTTATTAAAAAGTTTTAAAAAGTTATTTTTGTTGACCTATGTTATCAGTATACCGTTTGAAAATTTTTATTGTGGTTAACAATGATGCTGTAGGAATCACAAAGTCAAAATTTCGATGGAAAATATATGAAAATTGTGATTTTTTTCTAATTAGATAATAAAATAAATATTTTATTCAAATTGGTATAAAACTTATTCTTCTATTTTTTAATGATAACTTTCATTTTAAATAATTTTACAGATTGTAATTAAGATAATAAGCGGCACTGGTATTGTTCGTATGTAATAGTTATTAATTAAAAATACAAAATGAATAAACAATAAGATATAATAAACAAAAATAATTAATCAAAATCAAAATAAAAAGCTGACGTTTCGGATAGAGACTACCCTTTTTTGCTACGAACAACTGGCCAGGCACTGTCTTCCACTTCTCCATCACTTCGGAATGGCTTCTTTTGTTGCCACCGTTTGTCGAACAGTCACGATCATCACTTATTTCCATGGACTCCAGTCCATGCACTTTGTTAGCAAGCGAGATAGGTTGAAAATTTTCTCTTACCTTATTATCTTCCGTGGAGTTTCCCGCCTTTGGAGTCCCGGAACATTTCTCAAAGGCTTTTCTAAAATCATTTATCTTGTTGATGACGTCTGTACGAGAGTTTTGAATTTCCGTATTGTTTCCATTGAATTTCTCGTCAAAACTTGTTCGTAAGGAGTCGACCTTCGCCTCCAGTGCATTGTCATTAGAGTTTATATAATTCCTGAGAGTTTCTAGCATTTCATTAAATACTAGGTCAAATGCAGCAAACCTAGGATCCAAACACGCATCCCTGTAGGCCCTTTCGCAGGACACACTTTTACGGTCAGAAGCTAGCAAAGACTCCTTTGCCGACTTCAACATGGTTAATTTGGACGAAGCCATCATATATAAATGTATAGAACCAGGGGGGGGAGTAACCTCGCAGCTATGTGTGTGCTAAAGAAGCCGTCCTAAGAAGGACGCACCTAGCTTTAAGAAAAAATGAACAAGTCAGGTTTGCGAGAAAATTAATTCTACGCCAGGGACCCACTCGTGAATGATTAGAATAATAATAGGTTAGAATAATAATAGATGATATTAAAAAATGTCCTTAGTTAGGTTTGCGAAGAAATTAATCCCGATGCCAGGGACCCCGACGGATAATGAGCGTCTTGATGTACTGATTTACAGGAATATTGATTCCAACGCCAGGGAGCAGCACATAAGGCGTAACAGGAGGTGAGTATCGCCCTGAAAAAGGCGCATCCCTGAAATGAGAGTAATGAAATGATACATGAAAAGAGAATAGAGTGATACCTTGAAGAGCTAGTCCGTTTTGATCGTCCTCACCCTAGTTTGGTGTATGATCTGTGAACATCCCCTGATCGACCTGCACTTCTCACAACCTAATTTACCTGTTACATTGCAAAGTATGTCAGAATCAGTATCTTGGTGAGACTGGCAATACCTTACGTGCCAGGTTTGCCGGACATAAATTCGACATCCTTAGCAATGCTGACACCCCTGTCGCTAAACACTTTAATTCCCCTGGCCACTCTTTACAGGCCATCAGCCTTTATATTCTTCGTAGTAACTTCCATAACAAAAAAGAGAGAAAGCAATTCGAGTCTTTTCTTATTTGGAAATTCAATTCCCTCACCCCTAATGGCATTAACCTTAGCAAAGGCACCATTCCTTCATTACCTTTCCCATATCCCTCTCCAACTTCAGCTATTCCTTAATTTGTCGTAAGCTCTCTGGGCCCTTTTCTTTTTCCCTTTTTTCTTTATCTTTTATTTACTCTTTTTAATGTTCTTTCATATTTTTCTACCTCTATGTTCATTTTGTGTCCGTCCCTGCACACTCTTTTTTCATAGGCTTCTTGTACTCCTTTATTTCAGTGACCTTTGACCCGGTGCTCTTATATGTGGTACTATTTTACAGGGTGACTAGCGACCGGGAATGGTCAGGGAATTTTTTTTTTGTAACCGGGAACAGTCAGGAAATCATAAAATCGAAAATTTTGAACAATGTCAATAATATTTATTCATGATAGCCTTTTTTTGTCTGCTGATGATCAGGAAAAATCAAGGGAAATTCAGGGAATTTTACGAAATCTTTTTGCTAGGCACTCTATTATTCCTAACCTTTTTTATAATTTTAACTTCATATGTGTTATCCTATTGCATTTTTCTCGCCGCCCTCTTATTATTTCCTATTTGCCCTCCGTCATGGCCTATCCCAACAGGTCTTCTAATTAATCTCATTTGTTCTTTTCAGCCAATACCTTAATACTATTCCCTTTGCAAACTATATATAAACCCATCCATTAGTACTTCTTTCATAATTCTCTCTGGAGTATGGCCTCGATGTCCAAAAGGCCTTTGATCAAGTCTGGCATGATGGGCTCATTTACAAAATGATTACCTACGGGTTCCCTGACGATCTAATTGCTCTGGTTCGCTCCTTCCTGTCAAAGAGGACTTTTCGTGTTAAGGTTGGGGACTGCTTGTCTGAACCCTGCGATGTTAATGCTGGTGTACCCCAAGGCTCTGTCTTGGGGCCAATCTTATTCAACTCCTTTATCCATGACATCCCCAAGTTTGCAAAGTGTAATCTTTACATATTTGCTGACGACGGTTCCATCATGACCTGGGCACGAAACCCTGCACATGTCATCACTCGACTACAAAAAGCTTTACATCAGTGCGAGAGCTGGTTCACTAAGTGGCGATTAAAGCTGAATGTCAAAAAGTCCAAGGTCATGTTTATCACTCGCAAATGCAAAAACCCTCCAAAGCCCCTCTTTTTATTTGGCAAGAAACTTGAGTGGGTAAAAAGCTACAAATATCTTGTTGTCATGATCGACTCCAAACTAAATTGGAACGACCAAGTCCAATACGCGCTCAACAAAGCAAAGAAAGCGAGGTTCAGTTTTATTGCACTTCTGGGGCGAATCAGCGCTCTTGGTGTGGATAACAAACTCTTGATATACAAGGTTGTGATTCGTACTATCTTACTTCATGGAATGCCTGCTTGGGCTTCTATTTGCAAATCTAGGTGGAAGGATCTCCAGACCTTCCAAAATATTGCTCTCCAGTCCATTGCCCAACTTGACAGAAAAGTTGCCAATAACCACTCTATCTATGAGGATTTGGGGATGACCCACATAGGCACCTTTGTCCAGACTCTTATGAAGAACATGCTACCCAAGATGGAGAATCATGAAAACACCCTGGTTTCTGGTATCCTGGACCACCCACTCGTTGTTAAGGGTCCCCTTAGGTTTCGAAGACCCCGCCATATCCTGGATGTCTGCTTTGATGACGTTATCAAGGCCATCTTCCCCAACTATTGGATCTTTTAGATCCTGCTGATATTTGGGGACTCTATTCGTCAATCTACAATCTGACTCTCGTCCCTTCTTGGGACTTATTCTCTGAAGGACTAAAGAGGTTCATCAGGCTTCTCTCCCAGTTCAGTGTACCTCCTCTGGTTTACTCTTTGGGCGAGCGTACAAAGTGAGCTTGGCTCCTGGACTCCTCGCGTCTTTCTTTTCACTACACTGTTGGAATTGTCGATTGTCGATACTTCTTTCATAACTTCAGGATAATTCTCTAATATTCTATTTGCTTTTAGAGAATTATCCTTTTTGCTTTGATAAAGGATAGTCTCTATCCGAAACGTCAGCTTTTTATTTTGATTTTGATTAATTATTTTTGTTTATTGTTTATTCATTTTGTATTTTTAATTAATAACTATTATTTATTGTATTCCAGGGTTCTTGTGTCTCGTCCTTCTCTAAATATATATATCCGTTTATTGTTCGTATGATAATAATTGTGTTAGGTTAGTGCAAAATTAATGGTCGATGTGTAGAGATTATTTTAAAATGCAATAACTCGTTTCAAACAACACTTTATTAATCGAAGTAACATCCAGCAGAGTTAACACATTTTTTTCTAAAGAGACACAGGTATGTTTATTCCGGTGGCTTAGAATTCTGGATTTCTGAAGGCGACGAAATTGTCGAGATGCTTAAAAAAGTGGTAAAGTCGGTTGGCGAAAGATCAAGTGTGTATGCTGGATGCTCAAGAATTTTGTAGTCAAGATCATTTAAATTCTGTCGACATGCAGCCGAGCGACATGGGACCTTTCTGTATTGACTAATGCTCGTCGTTGTTGTTGAAGTTTCTGGTGCAATTTGTTGAATGTATGACCGGATAGTGATGGTTTCACCCTCCCGCGACCATCCTTATTTTCAAGGGTGGTATTGCCGTCACGAAATTTTTCAAACTAGCTGCGCGTTATACGTTGAGAAGTTGTCCCGCACCCCATGCTCTGATGACATCTCGAGTTGCTTCAACAGCATTATGGCTAAGTTTGAATTCATGTAATAAAATGATGCGTTTCTGTTGTGTAGACAACATTTGCAAAATTGATCTAATTGTAATCTAAGGGGTTTGAACAAGTTTTCTTAGCATCAGCTTAACGAGATGAACTACAGCTTTTAAATGATGTGCCACTTGCTGCATTACTCGAGAAATAATTGCATACCGACTCACCTGCATCGACAAAACGGAATCGGCTAATAATTTTGTACAAACCTAATAATACGATGGCCGGCTCGGTGGCTGAGAGGGTTCTTTACGCTCTCGAAACGAGTTGCGGGTTCGAATCCCGCTGAGGGCATGGATGTTTGTGTTTGTACCTTTTCATTGTCATCCTTTCGTCATGCGAAAGGCAAGGGGAAACCACCACATAATCACTTATCCCAAGAAATCTCCTGATGGCCATAGTCACAAATGAATACACCAACACACAAATAATACGATAATTGATATCTGTAGTTATAAATTAAAAGTTAAAAATTCTAGTAAGGCGTATGCTATTAATTATAGTTGAAATAGTTTCAATAAATGGATGAAATTAAGCAGAAAAGTTGTAAAACTGTAATTTTCATTATACATCGACAACGTATAATTTCATCTTTGAATTATTCATTTTTAATATAGAAATGACATATATTAAAGAGAATTAATTTATTCTTAGGATTTTTAATGCTCCTTTCCCATTAGAAATGGCTTTCAACTGCAGAATTGACATATTCATTGCCTTGTAAGAACAAGTTTGGCTATCAACTTGCTCTGCATTTACTAGGTAGTTCTACAAATGCGAGCAGCGTTTCCAATGCAATTCGCCAATGTCATTAAATAATGACATTGTTTGCGGAACAAAGCGCCAATTATAAGAAAGAAATAAATACAGAAAGAGGGTGGAAAAGCAAATCGAACGAACTTGAAGCAATTAAAAACAAGCAGGGGCAGAAATACAGAATGAGCCTGTGGTGAACACAGTAAATGAAACGACATCACGACATCAAGTGAACGTGCAAGAGATAATTCAATCAGATGACTTCATTAACCACTAAACAATGAGGTTGCTCGTAATTTAAGCCTCCGCTGCCCACACTTAATTTCAAAGTCCATCGACATTTTCCGCTTTCCACTCGTATTTATTCATTTCCTTTAAGCGTCGCAAATGGCCCAAGTGGACGATTCCGGCTAGAGACTAAATCTCCTCCTATTATGGGGCTTTGCGTTTATTGTGAGGGTTGACAGCAATAAAGGGGTCGCCACGAAATCAATTCTCGTTTCATACGCTGTAATTGACTGCGAGACGTGCATGGAATCATAACCCTTTCTCTTAATTATCCCCGTACCCTATTAAATTTGACCAAAACACATAAGGCAATCAAAGAGTTGTCTCTCCCGAAAATGTTCATTTCAATATGTTCATCGTGCGAACAACATCGACAGGAAAGCCTCCTGTACATTCGCTTTATATCTCACTCCATTTTATGTCCAATTTCAGAGAAGATAAGGCTGCAAATGGCTTCACGGTTCACTGAGCGTTACCATTAAATTTTTAATGGCAATTTTATATTTGATATCGACTTATCTTAAGTAACTGGATATAAACTATCTCCCTTTTTGCTCTAAATCATCTTATTGTAGACACTTAGATTTAAAGCTGAAATTAATTTTTCTAACGATAAATGGCTAATAACAGGTTTCTGACTATGAACATAGAATTACTTACTTGAGCTCCATTTCTTTGTAACAAACTATCAGTACACATTATATTCTACATGTAATCATACGAAGCGTGCTGTATACGTTAATTGGAGCTATATAATCGAAACGTGAAATAATTTCGATGCGCGTCGAAGGATGGCAGTAGGTACTTGTTTTGTGAGCTAGGGTACGAAATTCTATGAACAGTTCTTTGCCGTTGTATAAAGAATTCGTGCTCATAAGTCACACTGTCAATTCACAGTTATATCGCGAAGTTTGCGGCGCCTTCGTGATGATTTCAGAAGGAAACTGCCGGAATTGTGGCGAGCAAAACTAAGTTCTTCATCACAATAAGGCGACCGGCCACCTTTCATAGATAACACAGTAGTTTTTGACCAAGAATTCGGTGACCTACCGGCACGAATTCTTTATGCAAAGTCAAAGAAATGAAAATTCGCAATGCAACGTCAACAACGTCAATCGCATCTATACAGGCGAAAACTGCTTCATCCAAGATGATATTTCGTATCCCGTATAGCTCCAAAACTAAAGCTCTAGATAAGCAAAGTACGGCAATGCTAGCTAACCAACTTCCCCAATGCTAGCTAGAGAATACAGGTCATGAGTTTGAGGTCACATGAGTTTGTCAGCCATTTTTGGCCCAAACACTCATAGAAACGCATGTGGAAAGTGCAGTTTAGAAATTTTTTTTAAACGAAGTATTCGTTGATTAATACAATTTTTTTAAACTCAAACATAGAAATTTGGATGGATAACTGAGTTAAATCGGCTTAAGGAAACTTTAAGCTTTTCTCGTTATCTGGAAGCAAGAATTAATTTTTAAACGGTTAAAAAGCAAAACCACAGGTTAAAAATTGATTTCAAGTCGGAAAATAAAAAAAATACCACTATTTAAGCACACTTTAAAAATGAGAAACTGGAAGGGACATGACCAACTGACAACAACCTCTTGTCTACAAAAGAATTTTATTAAGCATATACGTATTTCGAACTCAATGACGAACTCAATGAGTTCGAAATACGTATATGCTTAATAAAATTCTTTTGTGGACAAGAGGTTGTTGTCAGTTGGTCACACTTTAAAAACTTCACTAAAAAGTAAAAAATAATTGTTTTGGTGCCTCATTTAAAATTAAAAAATTTAAGTGTGGCCTAATTCAATATTTTATACGAATAATATAAAACGTGGCCTAATACGAGGGAGCATAGTGAAAAACTCAATTTTTCATGCACTTAATATCAAAATAAATATTTGCATTCATAAAAACATCATAGAAATGAACATATATTTTACTTACTTAAAAATTATGCATAAAATATAAGTTTACCTTTTTTAATTTTATGAATTCCTTTAAATGAGCGGCACCAAAAGGCTATTTACTTTTTAAGTACACCAAGAACAGATGAAGGGGAGGGTACCTTCATCTGTTCTTGGTACACCTTTTTAAAGTTCTTTGTTTAAAAAAGCTTGTTTTTTTAAAATACTTTTTATATACTCTAAATTAAGTATCATTCATCATTAACAGCATACTATATTTACTTGAATGTAAAGTTTGATATTGAATAAACGAATTTCGCTGTTTGTTTGAAAAAAAAAATTTAGGAAAATTTAACTCTTATAGATTTTAACTCAAGTTTTTGGCTAATTTACAGCTCACCATAATAAACCAAAAATTTAAAATCCATTACCTGTATAGGTTTCTTATAAATTTTTTATCAAATTAATTTTTACATTTATATCAAAAATATTTTGCTTGATCCGTCCGTCATGAAGCGACAATGCATGAGCAACAATATGTGGACCAACAATTTATATCTCATGGAAGGCAAAGTTTCTGCAACAATAGTCCATAATAAAAAAAATTACTGGCGTTAAATTTAAATCAAATTTACAGATTCGACTGTTGTGGTACCCGTCGTACGGGCTTTAATGCTAACAAAAGTAAATGATGCGACAAAAGAAAACAATATAACACCAATTTAACACCAATTATCTATATA
Source organism: Rhysida immarginata (assembly GCA_023313115.1). NCBI lineage: Eukaryota > Metazoa > Arthropoda > Chilopoda > Scolopendromorpha > Scolopendridae > Rhysida > Rhysida immarginata. Next base: position 313,039 of record JAHWFO010023621.1, read on the forward strand.
ACACCAATTATCTACTTCTCCACGTGTGGGAGATTGGAAAAATAGCTCGATGACAGTTTTATGTGAATACCAACTGATTGTGTTCAATCACATATTAAATGCGGTATGCAATGAGACGCCAGAAAGGAGACTCTATTCTTGGACGGTCCCGGCGAAACCGGTAAATCATTTTTCCTGGAAAAACTGCTGGCGACTGTTCGATTGGAAGGCAAAATGGCCCTGGCGAGGGCAACGAGTGGAATTGCAGCACTGTACTTAATGGTCGGGCGAACGGGACATTCAATTTTCAAGCTAGGCCTGGGTCTAAATGTAACTTCAACCTGTAATACCTCCAATCAATCGCAACATGCAGAATTGCTAATCAAAGGCAGATCCTGGACCTGCGTAAATCTTCGTATAATCTATGGGTGTTTAATATTGCTTACTGCGTCTAGGGTAGGTGGGGGTAAAATGGATCAGTTCACAGATAACAAGTAATTAGAAAAAAACTTTGCTATGTACATGCTCAGCAATATTACTATGTTCGACATACAGTCCAGAAATATACGTGTACAGAAATTGAGAACTGAAATGTGAAAAGGTTTTTTTATAAAAATAAAATTGTTGACCCCCCGCCTTGATCCACTTTACACGGAAAATGGAGGTAAAGTGGATCACTAAAGAAAATATGGATATTCACTACAGTTACACATTTAAAGTATGCTTTATTTGATTTTATTGACATTTCCCACAGATAAAAGTATATTTGCCACTCATACCAACACACAGCTCATGGTACCATACTTTACAACTAGTACATTGAATCCACTGTTTGAATTTGCTTGTTGTCGGCTCGTAGAAGTTCTTCCCACAAAGGCCACAATTGTTTGATTCATCAGTATCAACAGCATCTTCTGATGGAGACAATTTTCTTTTCTTGTTTGATTTTTTGTAATTTCTAGGCATGATTCTACGGTAAGGGGAAAAAAATTAGTAACTAAGTAGCCTAAATATAAAAAATTCAATTTCAAATAACATGATCAACCACAACATTTTATGCTCAACATTTTCAGTGAATATTTAATAATTATTCTTAGGCACCTGTAATAAACAAACAGATCATCCTGCATCTCGTACGTTTTTACTTTAAAAAAAACATACAATATTAATATGATCCACTTTACCCCCCAACCTCCGGTCCATTTTACCCCAACTCGCCCCCTCCTAATTAACTCGCACTGAAAAAAAAAAAACCGAAAAGCTAACGAACCAAGCAAGGTGCCATCGTAAAATTTACCACACAACCTCTGATTTGTTATCTATACGGTGGTTATTACATGTTTTTAAGTTTACAAATCATTATAATAACTTACCGTCAGCTTAGAGTGGACGCCTGGCAAGCGAGAGTCGATCGTGTCCTTTCCAGCGTTGGAATTTTTTCTCGTTATCTGAGCGACCGCATGGTCGCATTTCCGGGGTCCACAGCACATCGAGGAAGGGCAGTTCACTGCCCCTTAGTGTCGATTAGCTTAACTAAAATAGTTTCAGTTTTATACGAACGAAATCTTAACTTGATCCACATTACCCACCGAACCATTTTACCCCCCCCCCCCCCTCTTACCCTACTCGTTGCGCCGGGCACATCACTTTTTTAATAAAAAAAACTTACATTTTTGCAATGCTACTTGGGCGCTTTGGTTACATAGCATGTTCGACAGCCTTAATATTGTGAGTACGAATCCTTCAGAATACACTTTTTAAACAAAAACAAGGTTTTTCCCGTCTTCGTTTTGCCTGATAAGTTCGGCGAAGACGAGAAGGTACGATTTTTATTAAGTATGTCCGTCTTCGCCGAGCTTAAACATTTACATGACGAATTTGAAGATCGTAAGCAAAAAACTGGTGTGGGTAACACGTTTGGTATGAGCATTGTTCTTCGACTGCACAGAAATATGCCACCCTTGCGTTCCGTATGGAAACATAAGCAAATATCAGATATACCATGGGTAATTTTCTAAAATCCGACGAACTCTACTTTCTGTGCGCTACGCAAAATAATATCACCATAAGCAATGACTCCCTACCAGGTAAAAAACCAGAGCAACTTCCGAAGTTGTCGGTAAATTGTCGGGTCGATGGTCATTAGGTTGAACGTTTTGGGTATTAAAAAATACAACACCCAATTCCGAATAATCAGGTTCAATACAAGCTACAATACTCAGCGAGGATAACCCAGACAATTCGTTTTAATGCTAAGAATACCGTTACAGGCGACAGATCATTTTGTAGAGTTCAAACGTCGACAATTTCCCGTAAGCCCAACTTATGCAATGACTATTAACAAGTACCAGGATCAAACCTGAAACAACATTGGTATATACCTAGAGTAGATAGATACTGATACCCCGCCTTCGTTTTGCCTTGAAAAGCTCGGCGAAGACGGGCATCTCAGCTAGTCTAAATCAGGGCTGTGGAACGAATTGATTTACGTTATGTTATAACGTTACGTTACGCATTTTGTTATTAGGTTTCGTTACGTTATGCTTTTTGTTACTTGATTTCGTTATGCTAGGTGTTACGTTACTGAATATCGTTATCTTAGAAAATAACGTTATCATAACGTTTTAAAGCAAGGCTATGGAACGAATTGATTTACGTAATATTATAACGTTACGTTACACATTTTTTTTATTAGGTTTCGTTACGTTATGCTTTTTGTTACTTGATATCACTATCTTAGAAAATAACGTTATCATAATGTTTTAATAATAATATTTTATTTTTTTGTATGAGAAGGAGTTCATGCTTGAATGACAAGATATTTTAATGTCAGTCACCTCCCTATTATCAATGGGCTCCTCCAGAACCCCAACACTCCTGATTATATGCATTGTATATTTCTTACGCTTGTTTCCCGCAGCCTAGATTTTGTTATGTTTCCGTTATTATCCCGCTTTAAGAAATTTCGTTACGTTATACATGATACCGCTATTAATATCGTTATTTCGTTACGTTTTAGTTACGTTCCACAACCCTGATATCGTTATTTTGTTACGTTTCCGTTACACTCCGCAGCCCAGTTTTGTTATGTTTCCGTTATTATCTCGCTTTAAGAAATTTCGTTACGTTAAGCATTATAATACCGCTATTAATATCGTTATTTCGTTATGTTTCCGTTACGTTCCACAGCCCTGGTCTAAATATATATTTTGCTTGATCCGTCCGTCATGAAGCGACAATACATGAGCAACAATATGCGCGGACCAACAATGTATATCAAGGCAAAGTTTCTGCAACAATAGGCCTTAATAAAAAAATTACTTGCGTTAAATTAAAATCACCACTGCCGTCCATATTGTTTTTGCTCCTTTATGGATCACCTCCTCGCCTTCTTCGGATTTGTGTGCAAAACAATTTGACTCTTACCTTAGTGCGGAATTTAGTGCGGACGCCTCTCTTACTCCAACTAGTCTTACAGGCGGTATTGGTATTTACATGAAAAACAAGTTTTTAATCTCTCATAAAATCACTCCAGCCACTAGTTCCTACCAACTTGAACTTATGTCTATCCATAAAACCTTGCTCCTGATTTCGTCCCTCCCTCCAGGAAATTATCTTATCAGCACAGACTCAAAAACTGTTCTCTCTTCCATTCGGGGAGCTTTGGGAAAAGCCCGATGGCACTTCAGGGAACTTTTGGGTTACATTGTGACTCTATTACAACATCTCTCTTCATCATGTGAATATCGCGTTCACTTCCTCTGGATTCCTGTTCATCGAGGAATTCAGGGGAATGAACTAGCAGATAAGCTGGCTAATTGGGCAAGGTTAGGCCGGAAACCGGCCTATCCTTCCCGTGTTGATTCTACTGTCCTCGCAACTCTTATCCGTAGAAGGATATTTACGTTATGGAATACTCTCTGGGCTGCAGAGTCTAAAGGCGAGCACTATAAGTCTTTTTTCCCTAAAATTGAAACTTTAAAAAATCTTCTCCGAAATGGATTACCTTCCAACAAAATTCCATCTTATTCAGACTTAGGTCTGGACATGCCCTCCTAAATTATTTCTTTAGAAATAACTGAAAATCAGCTCTACTGATCTTTGTGAATGCGGAAAACAAGAGACTGTGGAGCATGTACTAACTCAATGTCCGCTTTATCACCGCCAGAGGGAGACGCTGCTTAAAGGTCTCTCTAAGCGTAATATTGTCTTCTCTTTAAAACTTATTCTCCTAGCTACGCCTTTGAAACCTCGTCTGCAGCGCGATGTCGTTAGACTTCTTACTTGTTTCCTCCAAGGCACAGGGCTATATAGGAAAATCCTAGGCCCTCTTTCCATCTATCGTCAATCTTCTTAAGATCATAGACTAACCATTTGCTTTCGCTCCCATCGAAATCAGGTGGTCTCCTTTCTCTCTGGAGATGAAGGCTATGTGAAGAAGAAGAAGAAGAAGAAGAAGAAGAAGAAGAAGAAGATTAATTAAAATCAAATTTACATATTCGCTTTAATGCCAACGAGAGACAGGCCAAGGCCAACACCTCCTAAAGAGAAGGCCTGCGGACAAAATGTGTATGCATTGTTACATCATCATCAAGCGGCCAAATTTAGGGCTTATGGAAGTCGACAGCATCGATTGCTATGCTATGTTCGGGGTCCAAAATCATTTGAAGATCTTCGAAGAGTAGTTGGTATATTGCAAGATACTTTCCAGGAAGCTTTAAAAGCTCTAAGGATGCTAAAGAACGATGAAGAATGGCATCGTTGCATGCGATGCGTGTGGCAACTGTTTTCCAGATTTGACAACTCAGACATCTATTTGCAGTCATTCTGGCAAATCCCCAGGAACCTAAGCGAATGTGGAATAATTGTGCAAACGCGTTGTCAGAAGACCATCAACATCAATTCAACTCGGAAGGAACAAATCTTCGAGTGCTGTATCTCACATTAAGAGATTTCGGCTAATATCTGACGAACAATGAACGCCGACTCAAGGATTATCCAGGGATGCCTCAATTGCACCAGTTCGCTGATCAAGAAGTTGAAGCGTTCCAGGATTCAATCCACTGGTATCGCTGGAAACTACATACTTTCGGGCAAGATTCCAAGAGTTAGTGGATGAAATATCACTCTTAAATGAATAGCAGCCGATTGTGTACAGTCACATATTAAATTCGGTATGCAATGAGACGCCAGAAAGGAGACTCTGTTCTTGGACGGTCCTGGCGAAACCGGTAAATCATTTTTTCTGGAAAAATTGCTGGCGACTGTTCGATTGGAAGGTGAAATTGCCCTGGCAACGAGTGGAATTGTAGCACTTCAATTAATGGTCGGGCGAACGGCACATTCAGTGTTCAAGTTAGGCCTGGATCTAAATGTAACTTCAAAATGTAATACCCCCATTCAATCGCAACATGCCGAATTGCTATGTAAAGGCAGATCCTGGAGATGCGAGTTACTAAGTATATTTCTTTTCTTATATTTCTATGGGTGTTTAATGTAGTTTATTTCATCTGCTCGGTTGCGCCGGGCCCAATACTTTTGTAATAAAAAAATTACTTTCATTTTTACAAGGCTACTTTGGCGCGTTGGTTATATGGCGTGTTTGACAACCTTGATATTCCGGGTTCGAATCCTTCAGAATACACTTTTTAAACAGAAACAAAGACGGGAAGATAAGATTTTTATTATATATTTCCGTCTTCGCCGAGCTTAAACATTTATGCGACGAATTTGAAGATCTTAGGTATAAAACTGGTGTATGTAATACGTTTGTTATGAGCTTTGTTCTTCAACTGTAAAGAAATATGCCACCTTTGCGTTCCGTAAGGGAAACATAAGCACATAGTGCAGAGGATCCTACCACGGATGATTTTCTAAAACCCAACGAACTCTACTTTCTATGCGCTGGCGCAAAATAATATCGTAATATGCACTGAATCCCTGTCAGGTAAAAAACCACAGCGACATCCGAAGTTGTCGGTAAATTGTAGGATAGACGGTCATTGGGTGAACGTTTTGGGTATTAAACAATACAACAGCCAATTCCGAATAATCAGGTTCAATACAAGCTACAATGCTCAGCGAGGATAACGCAGGCAATTCGTTTTAATACCAAGAGTACCGTTACAGGCGATTGATCATTTTTAAGACTTCAAACGTCGACAATTCCCGTTCGCCCAGCTTATGCAATGACAATTAACAAGTTCCAGGATCGAATCTTAAACAACATTGGTAAATATCTAGAGTAGATAGATCTGATACCCTATCTTCCTTTTGCCTTGAAAAGCTCGGCGAAGACGGGCATCTCCGCCAGTTTATTAAAGAATAATCATAAGATTTTCAGTGAGGGTTTTATTATACGCCAACCTCAGCATTAAATTTATTATTTCCTATTTTTATGATGATGTAATATTATAATTATATATGTAATAAATATAAAACGTATGGTTAAATTGAAGATATTAATTGAATAATTTCATGAGTTTATTCCAATTTTATAATTTCCTTGGTTCCAAGTTAAGTTATGTGTTCAACCCCAAAGTAATACTTGTAAATTTAATCTTTTCAAAATTATGTCTAAATAATTATCAGGCTAATGTCGAAATTGTTATCAGTCTAAACTTAAAAATTATTTCAGTTTGAAAATTAATGGTGTAGGCTATTAAGAAAATTTTAATTCATTTTTGAATTTTTATTAAACCTATCATGTTGTGATTTTTCTTGTTTTAGTTTTGTTTATTAATTAATTTGTTGAAGTTTTTAAAATTCGTGAAATTATTCAATTAATTCACTTCAACGTATCACTTTAATTTGTAATGAATTTATTATTCTATATATATAAAATCAAAAGTCTGTTTGTTTGTGTCAGTGTAAAGCACTGTATGAAAAAAGTATGGACAATTATTGTTGCAGGCAGCCATTTTGACTCCTATTTCATTCGTGGTTTTTATGATGATTGTTTCTTGTTTTGCGATAAATTCAAACTTGCAGATTGAACACTTCCTTTTTGATAAAAGTTAGAAAGAAATGTACCTCTGAAGTTTGAATTTGCGGCAAAACACAACCAAACATCATATGAAATAGGAGTCAAAATGGCTGCCTGCAACAATGAATTGTCCGTACTTTCTTTATACAGTGCTTTATGTCGGTATAGCTACAAGCGATCCTATTAGCTAATCGAAAAGGAATTGTTTCGATTGTTACGACAGTATTATTGTTAAACTCAGGATGAGCAGAAGAATTTTAATTGTTGCAATATTTTTATTTGGATAGCAAAGAGGTTTTTTCTTCCTTTCATTGAAAACATGGTTTTTACATTTGAAAAGTAAAATCATGTATCTGAACATAAAATTATATGATGACTTCTCTGATTTTTGAAATATCAATTTTCAAATTTTAAAAAAATTTATTCATTCAGTTATTGCAACCTAATTATCTTAAACCATTACTTAGAATTTTTATTATTCAACACAGTTTTCAACAGTGGCTTAAAGAATAAAGGCAAATAGCGATTAGATAAATTAGAGATAAATACCCCTTTTTGGATAGGTTTGCCCAATATTTTGTGAAGTGACCAAACCTAATAACTTTAATGTTACCATAATAACACTTTAGTTCTGAACTTTGTCAATAGATGGTG
>JAHWFO010023621.1:330656-345946 GCA_023313115.1 Rhysida immarginata
ACTAGATTAGAAAATTTTTTAATAATTTTTAATCATTTTTATCGAGTTATCCGAAAATTTACTGTAGTTTTTACCTTGTCTTTTTAATTTACTGAATAAAAAAAAATTTTCTAATCTAGTTAATTGTTCTTATTACGGGAATCATGGGTACATTCGGAATAATTTGACATTACGCCACATGGTCTTATGCGCAAATATAAAAATAAGTCGGATAATGAATTGGTCACATTATTGTATTTCTTAATGAAATTAATGGACGCTTTAGGCCCGTTTCACACTCCTGCGGACGGTCCGCGCGGGGACGAAGTCCTATTATAACTGTAGGCGCTTTCAGAGTAGTCCGGATCGTCCGCATGGCCCGTCCGCATCAGTAAATGCCATTAAAAGTAGTGCTGCTTTTACAGTCACGCGGAGTCCGCGGACGAAGAGATTTGGAAATGAAGAGGTTATCAGCTTCAGTATACTTCTACCAAATTGGTATATTTTTGGAGTTTTTTCCATCTAGTAGATTTTTTTTTTAGTATTTTTGATTTTTTGTTAGATTTTTAGTATTTTTAGGTTTTTTTTTAGTAAGTTTTTAGCATTTTATTTATTTCCCCCCTATTTTATGGAAAATAACTAGTGTTTTTCTTAGACATTCGATGTATCGATATTATATGTAAACATCGATTAATAAAGATGCATTCATATTCTAAATTTTGCGGTTTTCTTTAATAAACGACAATAAATTACAATCAGTCGCTATTAGCTAATATGAAAATAACTTCTCGAAAATATGGCAACTTCAAAACTGCTTCGAACTGAGGGACTTGCACCTTGTCCAGTTGCTTTTTTTCCCGATCATGTTTCATTTACTAATTAACAGATGAATATTTAAAAGGCCCCGATATTAAATTGCTCATGTCTTTATTCAAAATTGGATACTCTACAACATAAATATCAACAAACAATCTCAATGTGTTCCGTTTACCCTGAACTATTTCAGTTTGCCAGAAACTATCCGATTATTCCAGCAACCAAAACCTTCTCTGGGACAGCGAATTTCTTTTTCTGAATATGTAATAGGCTGCGACAGTCTTTAATTGCAGCAGCCCATCGTGTATTTTCCCAACAATGTGGATTTTTAAACTCTCAAACCGGGCTGATATTTTCAGCTGCATCCGTCCGCATAGTCGTCCGCATGACTGTGAAAACATCACGTGCGGGTACGGAGCCCGCGTGCATAGCGTCCGCAGCAGTGTGAAACGGGCATTACAATAAATGGTTGAATTGCTGTGAAAATTTTAATAAACGAAAATGAAAACATATGTCAGCGCCACTAATTAGTACTATACAAATATCTTTAAACATTTTAGGTCTTAGTTTGTAAATATAAATAGATAGGACTTTTTATTATAAAAATATAAAAATATATAAATAGATGGGTCTATTCATATTACAGAGATGAGTGTAAAGTCATATGTTCCTCTCTTGACCTTGACTCCTTATTCCATTAACTTTTTTCCCTCCATACACCCTCTCCCATGTTCTTTTTCTTTTATCTCTTTATTTGATTGTATGTTATCAAGAACAGATGAACCATTAATTTGACTCTATTTAATTTTTAACTCGTTTATACTTTTGGTTAATTTTTGTGTTAACTTCTGTTCTAAGGCACCAATATCATTCAACTTTTAAATTATTATACGTACGTATGTCTAAATAATTTTTTTTATTCTATATTAGATTTATTAACGAATAGCTGATAAGTGGTCTGATAGGCTTTATTTAAACGTCATATTCCAGATGTTTAAAGGCGTTTAAATCAATTATAATTGAAAATAGGAAAGAAAATGAAAACTCCCTGGGATCGAAACAGGAACCTTTGGCTAATCGCGCCCACACTGATCAATTAAGCCATTTTTGAAATGTAGGCTCTTGGCTTAATTTTTCATTTAAATCTAATGTCATATCAACCGGATCCACGGCAATAATAATCAAACAAACAAATCAAACAATTGTTTTATTCAAGCAAATACATTTTATGAATATAACAAGAAATTAATCCTCCCGAGGAAGGTATAGGAAAGTAGCGGAAGCGCTACGGCCATCTATTTTTACCAGAGACTGTTAAGATAATGAGACTGGACAATTTTCACTTTTCCCATACTCAAATCTGTAACCGTTTTTATTGGTGGCTCCTCCTGGAAAATATTGCTCAAACTTAAGGGGTTGTTATTATATGACGTATACCAGCTATTATTATGTGACGTGTACCTTTTCCAGTTGCTTCCATCCACTTCGTTTGTTTTAGTCCATCTTTATATATTCGTTAGATTTATTAATTTTTATTTATATATTTTTATACAATTAATGGTGAAAAGGAACTTTCATTTTTTGGATTTCCATTAAAGGAAGAAAGGTGAGTGAGAATTAATTATTTTTAAAATCACATAAGCAAAGAATGACTGTAAGTCCAGATTCGTTTCCTAATGTTCTCCGATGATGTCTAATTCATGCTCTGAATTTATTTGCGTTATTTATGTAGCATATTTCTCTTTATCATTTGCGTTAATGTCTCTATGGCCATCTGTTACCTATATTCACCATCACAGGACTTACGTGATTTTTTTCCGCGTGAATTTCTCAAACAATTAATTTCTAAAAAATATGGTAAATCATTTACTTATTACGTAGAGATCACACGCTAATAAAATTAGAGCATGAATGCGACATGACTGACCAATATCATCTGAGAAAATTAGGGAAGGCTACTCAATCTGTGCTTATGTGATTTAGAAACTTAAATTCTCACTCACCTTTCTTCCTCTAATGGAAATCCAAAAAAAAAGAAAGTTCCTTTTCACCATACCGATTGTTACAATATTTTGCCGCACAAAATTTACTACCCATTTAGGGTTGTTTAGACTAGAGGAGAGCAAACTAAGCACGTATCAAGATAGTGGTAGTGAACTCTATATAAACTTGAGTTCATTGATGCTGTCGGCCATCTCTCATTTTTCACGCAGCGTTTAAACCAGAGACAGTCGGAGAAACAGTCTCTGGTTTAAATCGAAACAAAAACTGTAAATTCGAAACTCAAAAGCGCCACCTGGATAATGTTGCCTAAGCTCTAAAACAGGAAATGGTTACACAAAAAATGATGAATTGGCCAGTCTCCTTCTCCGACTGTCTCTGATTTTTACCCTGTTATCTGCACTTTTTAACCCCCCCCCCCCCACACACACATTTTTTAAATCGAAAAATTGGTTTTCTCGAACATAGTAATTAGAAAATGAAAAAGAGTTCTATTTTCTTTCGTTTCTCATCATTTCCAATCGAATGATATATCACATGCATAGTTCTAAAGACCAAATGACTGCCACCCCACAACTCCGACCCTATTGGGACAATTTGGGCCAACCTTTACAGTAATGTTGATCTTGGTTAGAGGAATCTGCATGCCGAATTTCACTCCTTTATATGCATAAATACCCGTAGACCTTTTGGTTCCCTCTAATTTCCATCCCCGAAACTCCGACCCCAGTGGGCCAATCAAAACCAAACTATGTAGTGAAGATGCACATGCCCATAGTAAGCTACATTCCGAATTTCAATTTTTTACCTCAAAAAATGTGGAAATTATGAAGGGAACGGACGGACAGACAGACGGACATTGTGAAAACAATAAGTAGCTACTTAATAACTCAATCAACACAACACAGAGTGAAGGGATTACCCATACTGAGAAAAATCCGAAAAACAGGAACTGTAGGTGATATACCGTCATTTTATTAAGTAGCGGAAGAATGGAGCTACTTATTGTTTTCACAATGTCCGTCTGTCTATCCGTCCGTCCGTCCCCTTCATAATTTCCGCATTTTTTGAGGTAGAAGGCTGAAATTCGGAATGTAGCTTACTATAAGCATGTGCACCTTCACTATTTGTTTTGGTTTTGATTGGCTCATTGGGGTAGGAGATTTGGGGGCGGAAATTAGAGGCGACCAAAAGGTCTATGCATATTTCTGCATATAAAAGCGTGAAATTCGGTATGCTGATTCCTCTAAGCAAGATCAACATTACTCAAAAGTTTGGGCCAACTTGTCCCAATGGGGTCTGAGTTGTAGGCGTGGCAATCACTCGGTCTTTAGAAATTTGGCAACCTATAGCATGCGATATATCAATCGTTCGGAAATGATGAGAGACGAAAGAAGATAGAGCTCTTTTTCATTTTCTAAATACTACGTTCAAGAAAATCAATTTTTCGATTAAAAAATGCGGGGGAGGGGGGGTTCAAAAATGTAGATAAAAGGGAAAATAGATGTCGTCAGCGCTTCCGCTACTTTCCTTTACCTACCTCGGAAGAATTAATTTCTTCTTTAACCTCTTGTTGATTTGCCTCAGATTAAAATAATATCCATCTTCACCTCCGGGAAACTGGATACTTTAGACCAGGGCCGTCCAAATCGTGCACGTCGCCCGCGTGCAACATAAAAATCTCGCGGGCAAAGCTCACGGGCAAAGCCAAGGAGATAGTCCAAAACTCAGGAGGGGAGTGTATACAGTTTTTCTTATGCAGTGTTGCCAGACTTTAGGGGACGATTCCATTAAATGAGGTATTATTTCTTTTGTTACTGATACTTGCTTGTTTTTCGTTTCGCATAACATGGCGCACATTCCGAAAAAATCACTGAACCAGTTTTAAACAGGAGTGGGAGAATCTGTTTTTTTTTTTCATTTAACACAAAATACTAAATATGAAATCGTGTCCTATATGGAAAAAGAAAATACAATTCTACCTGATATCGAGAAAATTTTCATATTAAAACGAAGGAAATAAATTGGCAAACTGCCTCGATTTGTTTTTGTTTTTATACAGTATCGAATTGATAATTAGCAACTCGACTTTCAGGAACTGATCAGCGTAATGTGCAATAGAGGGGGAAGGAAAATTACCCGCGTACACGGGCGCTTCCCGCGGACAGAAATCTTGGACAGCCCTGCTTTAGACCCAAGTTTTTATTACCCTTGACATAGAAGCTCTTATACCCTCGCTCTGTTCGAAACTCCCGTTGTTCAGATATTTCCAATGCCCGTATAGCCTTTTCTGTTTTAGCTCAAAGTTTCTGTGATCAATACTCGTTCTTTATCTTTCCTTTTCAGACACATAAATTTTTGCCAGTCGTCTGGAAGTTTGATAGGGAACTCAAGGGAGACACGTGTGACTCCTTTACCTCCTCAATAGACGCTGTCTTATTTATGGCCTGTCGCTGCATCGTCATTTTATGCTCATTATTAATAATTATTGGAAACGAACGTTCAATCATCGCATTATCAACGTCTCAGTTTCCAAAAATTTCACATTCACATAGAATATAGTCAAAATGTATTTTTATGAAATGGTTGGATCTGCTGCGCTCCCAAATAAACTAAGTGATAACCCCGGCGTGGCTCTTTGTTTCTTTTTTGATTAAATTTTGAAATATCCTAAAAAAACACATGAAAATGCTTAGAATTAATACAGTAAAAAATCTTAATGAAAAGTCGAAACAAATTTTTTTAAAGGCTCACAATGGATCCACCTCTTCAGATATGCCACTGCTAGTGTAAATAATTTCTTGATCACGTAATCTTACTTCAGATGTACACTTGATGTTGTTGCGATTCCCTTTCTTCTCTCGATGTCTTGAAGCAAAACTTGGCGGTGGCCGATTCTTCTATTTACTTGCTTACCATTTGCTCAATACAGCACGGAGTAAAAGGAGTGCTTCCTCTGTCGTCTTTCCACTCTTTCTCAATAGTCTGTTAATTCTTCATTATCTTCATTTACTGATCGTATTTAAAGATTTTCAAGAAATTGTCGATACTAAGAAATCTCAATTCTAAGAAAACCCTGAATAACAGGAATTATATGCATTTTCACAAATTGAACCTTATCTATATTACACAAACGTTGCCTTGCATTGTTGGTCATGAGATATTTATTTCTTATTAATATGCCCTGTCATCATTATGAATATCGATTTTGAAAAAGTGATGTCGTTTCCTCCTCAGAGTTGCACGAAATTAGTGTTGCAAGGAATGTGAATAATGTGTAACATTTACAGTATGCCCTTCGCACATACGTAATCGTATGCAACAATAAACATGATTTTAACGTTTGTAGTGTTCACATGCATATTCTTTGGACGTGGAGAGCTGTAATGGCACCACTCAATGGATTGACGTTTCAGTTTAATTTCATACAAATGTGCACATTTTTCATCCAAGGCAATGAGTTTTCCGAGGAATTGGTCCCCTTCACGATCGTTCCGCTAGAAACCCAGTGCCCCGATTTTATCGCATTAGTTGCCGCTTCTGAAGATTATAAGGATGATCGTCTGACTGGGACAGATTAAAGCAGCGAACAATCCACCGCCGATCACAGCAAGTCATAAACGGTCGTCACTTGGGCATCTGAAACGGCACGTAACCCAGGCCTAGCGTCGTCTCTCAAGTTCTGACGTCCACGCTTAACTACATTCACCCAATTTCTCACCGTATAGTACGGTATTGCATCAGCTCCACAATCCTCCACAAGTCGACGATAATATTTCTTTGTAGTATGGCTCTTTGCAGATTCCATTTTAATTTCAAAACATATTTCTCCACCGATTTTCTGTTCTGATCAGAATGTGTAATGTTATTGCGCACACGCAGCGTGTGTAAAGGCAATGCCCATTATATCGTGGGGAGGAGAAGGTATGGCTTTGCATATGCCAGTACAGTTAGGATAGCACGCATCACCATTCCACTGCTTGTAAACTACCACCGTGACATTTTTCCAGATATGAGAGAGGAAGGGTGTCTTAAAATATTACACATATGAGTATTCGCCTACAAAAGTTATACTCAGCTACAGTTGACATTTTGAACACGTCCTGCACAAAAGCTAACCATGGAAAATCCAATGAATATTGTAATACCAAATCTTGTGAACTTTTGGGTATATTAAGCATTTTTAAGCACATTCTTTTTATGACATTTTGATGTGGCTACTCTCTCAGTTGTATTTGTTGATTTCTCCAATAGGATCCTAATATTAATCAAAAGTCATGGCAGGAATATTAAAAATACATTATGAAAATCTGAAAGTCCGAACTTTGCTTAAAAATATCGTTATGTTTTTTTCAACTTTCAGGAGCCAAAAAGATCAGGAGCCAGACAATCAAACAGCTTTGAACGAGAAAAGACTTATCCTATCTAACGAATGATCAACTCCTCCTGCCCCAAAAAAGTTTCCGAATTAGATTTGATTGTTTGAATTGTATTGCTAATAATATAAATCTCTATACAGATGAAAATGAAATTAATGTATTTATCAATAATATGTCAAAATATTCCTCACCTGGTTTTAATAGGATTACCACTAATATTTTACGCAGGAATGTTAATAACCTTTCATAACCCGTAGCTCATTTAAAATACTCATTTATACAGGGAGAATTTCCTGAACCCTTGAAAATAGCAATTGTTATTCCACTGTAAAAAGGAGGGGATATAAAAAACATTGCTAATTATAGACCTATTTCTTTACTATCAAATATATCTAAGATTTTTGAACAAATGATTAAAAATAGTTTGTTAAATTTCGTATACACAAACATAGTATTATTTCCTGTAAGCAATACGGCTTTCAAAAAGGTAAAAGTACTGAAATGGCACTTCATAATTTAGTTTCACTAATAACGACTTCACTTGATACTTATTTCTGTCCTATTTCAATTTTTCTTGACTTAAAAAAAGCGTTTGATTCAGTTAATCAGAGTAAATTGCTTGGAAAATTTTTTGGTTTTTTTTATGAGCATCTATTGCTCTTTCGAGATACATCGGTAAGCCTTATTAAGTACCGAAAGGTGCTTTATGCCATCAGTGTGGGGAAACGTGTCTGTCTGTCTGTCTGTAACTCAAACTCCTCCGAGGTTATGAAAGACTTTCAAAATCTGTTTTCGTCAGTCGATAAATATGGTTCATGGCACGAACCAGTTACAAATATTATCTAAATCGGTTCATTGGCACGTGCACAAATGGTACCTCTATTTTCCCGCCCAGCAATTTTCAATGGGAAGATATATTGAGTAATATATCAAACAAATCGTAATGAAGAGATAGATGCGGTTATTCATTACTATTTTCGTCAGTCGATGAATATGGTACATGCCATGAAAAAATCATAAATTTTATCTAAATCGGTTCATTAGCACGTCCACAAATGGTACCATCACGACCCGACCTAGCAATTTTCAATGGACAGATATATTAAGTAACATGTCAAACAAATCTTAATGACGAGATACAAGCGAATATAAATTACTATTTCGGCCAATAAATATGGTTCAGGAAATGAACCATTTTGAAAATTGTTGCAATCGAAACATTGGCACGTGCACTAATGGTACCTTTATGACACCTTCAAAAATTTTCAATGATAAGATATCGCATGTAATATATCAAACAAATTGTGATGATGTATCATAAATGAATATCACGTAAAAGTAATGATAGTCCAAATTGGTTTCAAGGAATCTGGTTTAGTGGAACCATTCTGGTTTAGTGGAACCAATATGGTTCATTGGAACTTTCAATACCAAAATATGGCATGTAATATATCAAACGATTTGGAATAAGGTGCCATGAATGAATATAACGTAAAATTAATGATAGTCCAAATTGGTTTCAAGGAACCTGGTTTAGTGGAACCATTATGGTTCATTGGACCTTTCACTGCTAAAATATGGCATGTAATATATCAAACAACTTGGAATGATGTGTCATGAATGAATATAACGTAAAATTAATGGTAGTTGAAAAAATTTCAAAGGTACGGGGTTTAATGGTATCATAATGGTCCATTAGAAACTTCCAATGTTAACATAGGGCGGTTTAAAAATATAGTTCCGCGAATGGTTTAGTTTAACCTTTCGGTACTTGGTTATGTCATTCCTTAATGGTTTATTAATTTCATTCTGAAAATGAAAGATACTGAAGCGGTATAAATAGTTTGGGGCATATGTCGTCAACAAGATTAGATTTATTGTGGCTACTATATCACATTGCTTACAAAAACTGTATATAGATACGGAGTTTTAACAGTAACGGTATTTATTTTTTACCTTTCAAGTAAATAAATTAGTAACAAAAAAAGCTTCAATCAGTAGTGTGTAGGACAACCCGAGCTGCTATCACTGCCTTCACCCTACATGGCATACTATCCACAAGTTTACGGTATGTGTTCACAGGTATTGACCTCCATTCCTCGAGGAGTGTCGTGGTCAGTTCCTGGACAGATGTAGAGCGAACCATCCTGGATCTCACACGTCGTTCCAATTCGTCCCAAAGATGTTCGATGGGGTTGAGATCAGGACTCTGGGCGGGCCAATCCAGTTCTACAACCCGCATCTCGTCAAACCAGTCGGATATGGATCTTGCTTTGTAGCAAGGCGCATTGCCATGCTGGAAAAGGAACGGCCCGTCACCGAAGTGTTCCCACAACGCTGGAAGTGCCACGTTATCCAGAATGGTCCTGTAGCCATCAGCATCGAGGTTTCCGTCTACCTTGATGAGCGGGCCCAGTCCAGTCCAGGAGAAACACCCCAGGTGTTCACAGGGCTGTCCCAACTTCTTTGACCATGTGAACACTTTACTTTTGTTTGTAAGGAACAAAACCATAGCGCAATTTACTCGTCGCGACATCTGTTGACATTATATTTTTGCTAGAAACAGTTGTTGTTTTTTCCCGTGGGAAAGAGACTTTTCCCGTAGAAAAAGGTATCCTATATGTTGATTCAGGCACTAAATAACCTTCATACGAAATTTCAACTAAATCCCTTCAGTAGTTTTGGCGCCACCCTCTAACATATAAACAGAGATACTGACAAACAGACAAAAATCCTAAAACTATTGTTCGGGCTTCTGTATCGTTTATAACCACACAAAAATTCTAAAAACTGTTGTTTGAGCTTCAGTATCGTTTATAATACACGAAGCAATCACTTTTTCCTCAAAAAATTTAATGTGCATTTTTCGCCTCGCTACTATTTTATTACATATATAGATATAGATAAGAGTACAAAGATGAAGATATTTTTAAACATGATAAACTACTTCAATTGGATTTAACTGGTCATTCGATGAACATGATGACCATGCATCTTCGTGATTTTCTAAATACTGATCAAGAAAGTGCTTTGTGTAGTCCGTTATGAGGCCACCACCTCACGAACGGTTCATTTTTGTCGCTAAAGTAGTTCTGCGAAAAATACCGTTGCGATAAAAATTGCATAAAAAACCTGTGAACATTTGCTGCAGGAAAAAATAAGTAATAGCATTCAATTTGGGAAATTTTCCGTACGAGTTCTGTGGCACAAGCCTTTGTGTGGGCGTTCCTTAAGGTCGTACAGACGCCGCAGAAAAACAAGGTTTTAAAGGGAAAAAATTTACAATTTTATTTAAAGGTTTATTTTATACAAGCAGAGGACCTGGCGTTGCCTGGGATAATTACACTTGCAGGAAACCAGAACAATCTCAAGAAGTTAAATTATAACTCCAGATTGGTTAAATAATAACTCCATGAATATAACACAGAGCGAAGGGACTATCCATTCGATGAAAAATCCGAAAGAAAGGATTTTTAGATGATATACCAGGACTATATTTACTTCTTGTTGACTTGCCTCAGATTAAAATGATATCCATCTTCACCACCGGGGAAATCACTGGATACTTTAGACCCAAGTTTTCTTAACCGTGACGTAGAAGCTCTTATATATACCCTCTCGCTCTATTCAAAAATCCCATTGTTCAGATGTTTCCAATACCCGAATAGATTTTTCTGTTTTAGCTGCAGTTTCTGTGACCAATATTCGTTCTTTCACTTTCCTTTCCAGACCATAAACTTTTGCCAGTCGTCTCGAAGTTGATAGGGAAGTCAAGGGAGACATGTGTGACTCCTTTTCCTCCTCAATACAGGCTGCCTTATTTATGTCCTGTCACTACATCATCATTTTATGCTCATTATTAAAAATTCTTGGAAACGTACGTTCAATCATCGCATTATCAGCATCTCAGTTTTCAAAATATTCAGATTCACACAGAATATAGTCAAAATGTATTTTTTTAAATGTTTGGATCTGCTGTGCTACCAAATAAGCTAGGTGATAACCCCGGCGTAGCTCTGACTCTGTTTTTTTGATTAAATTTTGAAATATCTGAAAAATAAACACATGAAAACGCTTAGATTTATTACAGTGAAAATTCAAAAATTTTTTTTAAAGGCTTACAGTGGATGGACCTCTCCAAGTATGCCACTCCTATTCTAAATAATTTCTTACTCACGTAGTTTTACTTTAGATGTACACTTGATGTTAAGTTAAACTCCAAATTGGTTTAATAATAAACCAATCAATACAATACAGAGCGAAGGGGCTATCCATTCTACGAAAAATCCGAAAGAAGGAATTCTAGATGATATACCGGGACTTTATTTACCTCTTGTTGATTTGCCTCAGATTAAAATGATATCCATCTTCACCATCGGGGAACATCATTGGGTACTTTAGACCCAAGTTTTTCTTGCCCTCCACGTAGAAGCTCTTATACCCTCTTGCTCTATTCGAAACTCCCATTGTTCAGATGTTTTCAATGCCCGTATAGATTTTTCTGTTTTAGCTGCAGAGTTTCTCTGACCAATACTCCTTCTTTCTCTTTCCTTTCCAGACACATACATTTTTGCCAGTCGTCGGCATGTTTGATACGGAGCTCAAGGAAGACACCTGTGACTCCTTTAACTCCTCAATAGACGCTGCCTTATTTAAGGCCTGCCAATAACGTCATTTTATGCTCATTATTAGTAATTATTGGAAACGAACGTTCAATCATCGTATTATCATCGTCTCGGTTTCCAAAATATTCACATTCACACAGAATATAGTCAAAATGTATTTTTACGAGGGCAAATTGAAAAGTAATGCCTCCATGGCTGTAACTTTTTTATTTTTTAACTGATTTTCAAAATTCTTTTTGTATCTGATACTTACATTTGTCCTCTATGTAATGCACTATTTACTTTTCGACATAGTCCCCATTCCTTTCTACGCATTACACCAACGCGTGGACTAGTTGGGTGAATCCGTCGGAGAGGAATTCCGGGGTTGTCGTCGCCACGAGGATTGAATGGCAGCTTTGGATCCTCTTCTGCAGCACGATAACGCCCGCCCGCGATCGCCACACTTCAGCGGGGGTTGCAGCGCCTACAATTCAAAGATGAAAAACTGCAGTTCAAAAATGAAAGACTTTGCACCACTTCCCAAAGAGGAAAGAGCACCTTAAGGAGCATGAGTTGCGTTCTGACGACGAGGTGAAACCTGCTGTTAGGTCCTGGTGTCGACAACAACCCCGGAATTCGTCTCCGACGAGTTCACCCGACTAGTCAAGGGATGAACTTTGGCGCAATGCGTGGAAAGGGATGGGAACTATATCGAAAGGTGAATAGTGCATTACATAGAGGACAAATGTAAGTATCAGATACAAAAAAAATTTGAAAATCGGTTAAAAAATAAAAAAGTTACAGCCATGGAGGCATTACTTTTCAATATGCCCTAGTATGAAATGTTTGGATCAAATAAGCTAGATGGTAACCCTGGCGTGGCTCTTTGTTTTTTGTTTTTTTTGTCTTTTTTTTGATTAAATTTTAAAATATCTTAAAAAGAAACAAATGAAAACGCTTAGAATTATTACAGTAAAAATTCTTAATGAAAATTCGAAAAAAAAATTTAAAGGCTCACAATGAATAAATCTATCCAAATAAAAATTAATTTCTTAGTCACTTAATCTTAATTTAGATGTACACTTGATGTTGTTGCAATTCCCACTCTTCTCTCGATCTCTTGAAGCAAAACTTGGCCATTCATTACTTTGTCTAGTCTAACGGTCGCCGATTCTTCTACCATTTGCTCAATACAGCACGGGACTAAGGGAGTGTTTCCTATGTCTTCTTTACACTCTTTCTCAGTAGTCTGCTAACTCTCCATTATCTCCAGTTACTGATCATTTTTAAAGATTTTCAAGAAATTGTTAAGTACTAAGAACTCTCAATTCTAAGAAAAGCCTGAATAACAGGAATCCTATGCATTGTTAAAAATTTAAACTATCTATATTGCACAAACTTTGCCTTGCATTGTTGGTGATGAGATATTTCTTATTAATATGCCTTGTCGTCATAATGAATATCGATTTATTATCGAAAATTATTAGTTTTTCGAAATCTGAGTTAAACAGTGACCTTCCTCATGGTTTGAATGTCAAGTGTGCAAACAAAATTTCATCAAGATCGGAATAAAACTATAGATTTGTATAAAATACAAACCCACCCTCCCACCCACAAACAAACAAACAAACATCCTTCTTTATATATATAGATTGTAAAACTTCATGAAATACAATTTTTTAAACTTTTTTTTGACAAATATTTCGTCAAATGCTGACCTTTAGTTGATTTTTGAATGTTAACATCACCCGGTGGTATTGATGCAGTTTTTTAGCCACTGTCTTCATTTTGTCAACTCTTGTGGTTCAATGTTTGCAATCCTGAACTCTCAGATAGCCACTGTTAAGGTTGTCGATGCTAATGGAATAAATAATCTATCCAGAGTATTCTGTTATCCGGCTCATTTCCATTCTTTAAAAAAGATTCGTGCCTGCAAATCTTAGATTTAAATTCCATGTAGATTGAAATAGTTCTTTCATCACTGATATCTATGCTTTCAATAAAATTTACCACAACAGAACATCCGAGATATGAAATGCCAATTAAATATTTCGAGGGCTACGCCTTCATTTATATCGACAAAAATGAGACTCTTTGAATCATAGATACGGAATCTCTAATTTTCTGGGTTTATTCTTTTTCATCATTTCTTACTCACCGTCTTCGTTGTTCTTTTCTTGGGACAATTAAATTAGATAAATAAATTTCTTTAACGTCAGTGGGGTTCAATAAGGACGTTAAAATGAATTCGCCTAAATGGAGACCGCCTTAATTGCAGTAATTGCTAAAGCCTTACTTGTTTTAATAACCTGGCTTATGTTGATAATTAAAAACAGATAGCATGATATGGGTATAACTTAAGATAGCAAAAAGTGGAAATCGAATTTACTCAAAATTTGGTTATTTACTAAACTAGCTCATAAACTTGCCAGCGTTTCAACCTCATGTTTTGTTTGCTTATAGTCATGTAAAACGTAATAATCAATAAAAGATTAACTCAAAATTCAATTAAGAATTGATTTGAAAATGCTCTTTAATATATTTTTCATTTTAAGCCATTAATCCATTATATGTTGTTAAACAACGCTCTCTTTTTCCTGTTATTCATTTCAACCATAAGCTTGTGTTAAAAGATTTCTACGGTTGTAAATCGCGATTAAAATTAAAGTCGACTTGACACTGAAAATAATGGTCATACGTTTTCTTACTTCATGCTAGAATAAATTTGAAATAAGGAACATTTTACGAGCAATAAACCAATTTCTTTCTTTAAAGGTGAAGTGGAAAATGGTAAATTAGAAAATCATTAAATGAGCCACGGGCTAACACCTAAAGTTAAATAAAAGTTGTAAAAAAAGAAATGAAAAATAAAAATAGCTCTAGAAGCTCTAAGAAATATTGAGCGTTGTAAATGTAAATTTATAGAATGTAAATATTTAATAATTTTTAAAATGAATTTCAGCGTATGAGTTATATTGGTATGCTATCTCGCATATGAGAAGGAATTTACAAAATTTAATTTACTTGTATCGTCTTTTATAAACTCTCATTTCCACAAATGCTTACTTTCTTCTCGTATCCTTATTGTATCTTTTAAACTCTTCTTCAATGAAAACAAACTCAACCAGCTTTGAAAATGTTGAAGTAAATGCCTTGCTCTAAAGGGAGAAAACTTATCAAATCATTTCCCTGCCCCGAGTCTTTTGTTATTTCGCTTTGATCAAACATTATCAGCTTTTTCAAAATTTTCAACGGATATAAAACTTTTGAAGATTCTTAATTAATCTTTTAATTAATCTTTTAGACGATGCGTTTAATTAATATTTTTTTAAATGTTGGAAAAATAGGCTGTTCACGTTAACAGTTGCGGTACCTTAATGAGAACTTTAAAAGTTCAGATTATCGATCTAAGGAAGCTAAACAAAAACAAATGATTTTGCTATGGGATTTTTTCTTGAATCTACTGAGAAGCATAAATTTAAATAATACTGAGAAGCATAAATTTAAA
>JAHWFO010023621.1:345956-382996 GCA_023313115.1 Rhysida immarginata
TACTGAGAAGCATAAATTTAAATAATACTGAGAAGCATAAATTTAAATAATTCATCTGAAGAGTTTCCTTTTTGTGAAAAACCATTCAAAGAAATGCAGATTAAATGAAATAGTTTCTTGGACCGAAATATGGAAGATTTCGATAAGATGTTTACAAAATTCTTCAAATGCCTCTCTGTAATTTAAAATACCGAAGCCTCTTTAAGATCGAGGTGGGTAAATAGCATAAATTCAGTCTAATTCAAAATGAACATTATAGAGGATATTCAAAAGCCCCTTTACCCTAAAGATTACAACTCAGAATGCACATATACAGTCTAATGAAATATTTGAGCAACGTTCAAAATATTCTCCGACGTATACATTTTTGTTTGAAAAAAATTGCAAAATCAGGAAGTGATGATGATAAATATGTGAAACTTACAGGAAATGCAAAGCAGAGAATGACATGCAATGGCGCCTGCTGAAATATCGTCAGTGATTATAATTGTGAAGTAATTTATTGTGGCTACCTGCTGTAAATCGCTGTGCTTCCTCAATATCAAAGGACGCAATATAAACCAACGACTAAGTTCGAACGCGGATGACTGATCTCTATATAAAGGTGGATTGTCGTACTGGGCATTGCATTGCTGCCTCTACGGAACATAACGCCTCATGGCAATGATAGACCATGCAGTTTGATCTTAAGTGTAACGAAATGCTGGAGTATTATAGCATAATCAGCATTCACAATTCGGTGGTGTCGCATTCCTATAAGGTAGAATCCCTTGATTCTGAACCATCGATGCCTCATGGTACGACATCAAAATAAGAAATAATAGCTTGCGTACACGTGCATCAGCAACATACATCTCTCTTTGAGTGGCCTCACAAAAAAAAAAACACGGGCAAGATTAAGTCATACATTGAATATACTCCGCTTCATCTCCTGGTTACCTTCTTTATGCGCTCAATGAGAGCAAGTTTTTACGAGCACGTACCGTTCGTTTCTTTCCTAAGGTATTTCCAGAGTTCACAAGAAAATCAGATCCATCATCTGTTCCTCTGGTATTTCCAATTCACATGGAACCCCCAGTCTTTGAAGCACCACAGAAAATGCCATAACTAGCGATGTTATTATACAAATAGTAAAAAATATCCGTGTATACACGATTAATAATTAGTTGATAAATAGTGAACATGGACTATGTTAAATATTTATCAACTAGCCTGTAGTAAGTTAATTATTTCGGGATGTTATTACCAGTAATACCTGTTTTCTTTTAAAATACCGGTTTTGATAACAACGGTAATAAAAATTCATAAAAATATACTTACAATCACTCCTTATCTGAAATTACAAGGAGTCTGCAAATGTATGATAGTATTTGGCTTGATTTACTCGTTACTTTTCATTAAGCGTCGATAAGTGACGACATCGAGCAGCGTTGTTATTAAATATGTTCATGTGAAAGAAAGTGGGTGTAACTGTGCATAGAAAGCGAAATATTTTAACTGTATGCAAGATTTGAGCGTTATTATTGTTCAGAGAGAATTTACACGATGTGTATGAAACAAAGACCCTAGTCTCGGAAAAGAGCATTCATCGCTTGGAATTCAATGATTAACAACAATTGGTGAGGTCGAGTATGGACAACCGGATCCTCCCAATTCCCGGACCAGACCCCGCAAAATTTCTTTTTGTGGTATCATTTCATAAGCATTGTGTACGGCCAAAGACCGACAGACCTTGACGATTTAAAGAGGAAAATCATCGCAGTCATTGAAAACATCACCTTGGAATACAACACGTAGGAAGCAACTCCCTCAGATGTGAACTTTGTGTTGTGCGCAACGATGGACAAATTGAAGTTTAAAAAACGTAATGACTTTGAGAATATGTCTGTAAATTTTCAATGCAGTTGAGCAATAAAAACACGAATTATAAGCAAGCAAAATACCGCCATACATTTCTAGGCATCCTGTACATCTTGCGGTCAAGAATGGAGTTGTCAACTATATGTTATCTGTAGCTGTTGTAAGTACGAAGGAAGTCAGTAAGAAAGTAGAAATGAAACAAATATGAGTACTGATTTGAAGACTATTTTTATTTCTCCGCATAATCTCCCTGTACGTTAAGGAACTCCGCATAATCTCCCTGAAATTTGTTCAGTCTTCGTTAAGTTGTATTAAATTTAAAATATAATAGAGCTAAACAGTAACAGCCCTAGAATATGAATAATCCATTTGCTGGAAGAATGTTCCTCCTACGAGAAATCAAAATTATCTATATTATCTTCATTAAATATGCAAAATGATTATATAATAAGCAATGAATATATATGGCAAAATGAAAATAGTAAACACCAGTCTTTAATAAAAAGACTACATCTGAAGTCTTTAATAAAAATAATCGTTTCACTGCCTGAACCAAACGGTGACTTCACTTTGTATAGTTTCATCGATGCTTCGATTAAGAGAACCGAACAGCTTCATCGTAGGGAAAGTGCTCACCAGAAAGATGATACATAAGAGGGTGGAACAAATGGTTGGTTGGTTGGTTTATTAACATTTTTGGCGTCGACTAGTAAGGTCATCTTGCGCCTTTTACAAAAGTTATATTTGTACGCAGCCCCGGAGAAACACAAACATCCATGCCCACGGCGGGATTCAAACCCACGACCAGATGGACTCGAGAAGTAGAAAGCCTACGCCCTAGCCCTCTCGGCCGCCTGGCCCGCTGGAACAACTGGAAGTCGCTTAGAGCAAGATCAGGGCTATAGGGAGGATGCCCGATGACTTTTCACTTGAACTTCTCAGCAGGTCAGTTGTCTTGTTGACAGTAAGAAGATGTTCACAATCTTTTGGGATTACGAGGGCATACTGCTTATCATAAACCCTGAATTTTTTTCCTCGCGACTTCCATTTGGTCGATCCTCTTAAACATAATTTTTCGGCCGACGATGAAGCTGTATAAAGGGAAGTCACTGCCTGGTTCAGACAGCAGCCCAAAGAATTTTATCATCTGGTTTTGA
Source organism: Rhysida immarginata (assembly GCA_023313115.1). Taxonomy (NCBI): domain Eukaryota; kingdom Metazoa; phylum Arthropoda; class Chilopoda; order Scolopendromorpha; family Scolopendridae; genus Rhysida; species Rhysida immarginata. The sequence continues at coordinate 348,974 of JAHWFO010023621.1, forward strand.
GGGGCTTTTGAAACGATGGGACAAGTGTCTCTATGTACAGGGAGATCATGCGGAGAAATAAAAGCAATTTTCAAATCAGTACTCGTGTTTGTTTCTTTTTTATATCCACTTCTAAGCTACCGTATTTACTCGACTATAAGACGAAGTATTTTTACAATTTAAAGGATCAATAAAAAGGGCGTCATCTTAAAATCGCAGATTATACAAATATGCCGACTTTTGCAAGTTAATGCTAAAATCCTCCATCTCGGTTGTAGTGGCGCTGCCATTTACTGGCATTATATATCGCAACGAAATCACACGAAATTTTACGACAGCGCTCGAGAGATTGGAAAAATATCATTCCCATTCACATATCGCAGCAAGTTTTCAAGCTTAAAGAATGTATCGACGTGGTACCAGTGGCTTTATTTATTTATTTTTTTGCAATCAAAAAACATTTCAATTAAAGTTGTTCTAATTTTTAATTAAATAATTTTGCTCCCAAAGATTTAACTCAAAAAAATGGGGTCGTCTTTTAATCGAAGTCGTCTTTTAGTAGGTAAATACGGTTCTTACTGACTTTCTTTCGTAATTTCACTGATGAAGACGACAGTGCTTTGGGTCTTACTTTATCTTGTGATCTTTCCTGGGACTCTCATTTGAATTCTCTTCTGCTCAAGCTAAATGAAACAAGGCCTGATCTCCAGGTTAAACCTTTTTACCACGCAACATTTTACTGTTGCTGTATTATTCATGGATCCATTCTTCTTTTTGTTTTGGAGTTATATTCTGGGGCTCTACTAACACTTATAATTTAACTAGGATCCTTAAGCTCCAGAAGTGGTTTCTCCGTACCTTTCTTAATGTTCCTAAGCGGTCATCTGTAACCCACTATTTCTCTAGTTTGCGTATACTGACTGTGCAGCAGATACATTTTCTTTAGCCCTGTTCCTTTGTATATAAGATTGTCAGTTCTTTACTTACTGTTACTACTCCTTTAATTATATGCTATAATAATGATAGGCATAATTATCCGACCAGGAACGGTCATGATATTTATTTTCCACTGTCCCGTTTAAATTACAGAAATAGATGTATATCTTTTGTCAGTGTTAAGTATTGGTTGTAGGTGCCACCTGAAACTCGTCTATTGTCTCCATATCATATTTTTGGCAAAACTTTAAAAAAATACGTGTTTACTTAATGTTTATGTTAGCTTTAAGTTAATTTCTGCATTTATATGCAGAAGTTTTTTTGTAGTAGATTATTTATTTGTTTAAATTATGATCAGCTTTGTTCACAACCATTTAAATTTATTATATATGCTTGATGGTGTTATGTATTTTTTCTGCGTTTTGTGCTTTATTGTTATTTTTTCACTTACTGTTGGCAGTGCCAACATTTTATAATGATATCTTATATTTATTATTTGTTGCCTAGTTGGAATTATTGATATTTATTATATTACTTTTCGATATCGATTATTTGCATTGTTGCCTTATTTAATCTTAAATTAATTTCATAATACGGGCCGTCTAAATTATGCCCTTGGCCAATCTTAGTTTGTATCAGTTTATATTTTGTTTTTTGATTGTTGATTGTCTTATTCTATTGTTTATTGTTGACATTTTTTTACTAACATTTATTATTTTTTCTCTTGTTATTTTTTTTGCCCCCAGAGTCTCACCTGTCGGTCTTTGACCATTCTGGCTCTGGTGGGCGTTGTTGTTTTTTACCTGACCTATTTAAATAAATAAATAAATAAATAAAGATACATCTTTGGCTCCTTATTAAAAATCTGAGTGGTCAGGCGAAAACGGACCTGAAGGGAAAATAATAGTTTGTGATAAAAACGCATTTAAAGTTTGAAGATGTGTACGAACATGGTATGCTGGTCTGCCAATGACGCGAGCGCAGGGGAGGGGCAAGTCAACGCCTTCTAGACATAAGGCCTCGGAACAAAAGACCATGGCCTCAAATTCAATAATTCAGTTGTATATTACGTGGAGCACAGGCTAGGATCTATCATTACATGTGTCCATTTTTTTTTGTCTTTTTCTATAATTTAGATTTCTTTATTAACATGATAATAAGTTTCACTAAATATATGGTGGTGCCATTCGGATATATTATTTTTAATATTGTTTGAACGCTAATTAAAACTTTTCTTGAAAGATTTCTTAAAAAGTAAAATAAAGATTTCCTTTAATACTTTCATATATAGTATGTTTTTAAATTTATATCTTGGGGTTTTATTTAACAGCGTCCATTAATATTAACTCAGTTGTCAAACTCAAGTGACGACGTCTGGGAATTGAGTCAATATTGAACGTAAACTTTAACTACAGGGTTCTGTCTTCGCTCTTGAAGTGCTGCTGAATCCAATTAGGTATTTTAATAGGGTTTGGCAGCTTTAAATCATTAGAGCCTGCAAAATAAATTTCGAAAGTGGCAGTTTTTTTTCTGAAAAGCTCCGCTTATTGATTGGATTAAAACGAAACGTTACTAAGTGACGAGTATGATTTATGATTCAGTCTCTTAACAGAACGGATAGAGTGTTGGTGTTTGATTTATATTAGCAGCACCGAGGAAACCCTGCAAGTTGTCAGACCGAATAAAATGATTAGTCCTTTCCAGCTGTTAAATGTAAAGTGTACAGTCAATGTTAATATTTTAAATTTATTGGATTGCATCGATACAAAAATGAACATTAAAATGAAAGGGATACTATATACAGAATCATTAGCATCGTTTTCCTACTTAAATAGATGTCAATTATCTTATGTGGGTTGGGTAGACGGAAGAGTCTGGCGATTATGTTAGTTTTCCGTTGAGATTTTGTACATAATAAAAATATTAAAAAAGAAGACTCATGGCCCCCTCTCAATTAGAAGAATAACGAGACGCATCTTGATGAGCTAATTATATTTATCTGAATTTAAGGAATCCGTAGTTCATTTTTGTATATCGGTATAAAACTCATGTGACTGAAGTCACCTTTTCGCAAACGAAAATATATGCGAGTAAAAAAAAACGTGTTCCGCACCTGCACATAACTGAAAATTTGAAAAGCTTCAGCCATTTTATGTCAAATTCCATTTCAAAAATAAAAAAAAATAAGATCACCTTTTTGAAGTTTTGGAAGGAATAAAACAACGAAAATAGAAGCAAGAACTCAAAAAAGTCTGAGACATTTAAAATAGGAGGCATTTAAAAGTGATATGTAAAGGGACTACTTTCTAAAGAGGTCACTTTAGTCACGTTAGTTTCTCTACCGATGTAGAAAATAGTGTAAGGTGTGTTAAGAGGCTACAACATATGCAAATCAGTTCATGATACGTCTAAAAGGCAAAACACATAGTTTTGTTTTGTTTGCAAACGAAAATTCTACAACGCCACGTCGTACAGAGTTAAATCCAGCAGAAGTGAGAAAAGTTTACTTTCTGAAAGGACAAGGGAAAACATACAGATATATTGCAGCAAAGTGGGACGATCTGTTGATGCCATTCAGAATATCTTCAAAAAAGGTGACTAGTATGGGAAAAATAAAAGGAGTGGACGAAAGCCAAAACTGACAGAAAGGGCCAAGAGCAAAGCTTTTGATCTACCAAGCAGAAAAGGAATGTCGACAAGATCAATTGCGAGTGAAATAGGTTTTGAAGCGTCACATGTTACGGTGGCAAATGTATTGAAAAGCAACAAAATAATGCATACATCGAACTTCAAACCAAAAATAAGCTGACTGCGAAACATAAACAAGCGAGGCGGAATGGGCCAAAACACACATGGACTGGAAGGATAAATGGAGCTGTGTACTTTATTCTGATGAGAAAAAAACTTAATTTAGATGGGCCCGATGGTAATAAGGGATATTGGCACAATTTAAGAACAGAACCTAAAGAACATTTCAGTAGTCAAATGGGTGGTGGCGGTGTTGTGGTTTGGGCTACATTCGGCTCGAGTGGTAAGATATTTTGCAAAGTGTTGCTTCATTAAGTATTATCAGCATTAATTCAATGTGGTAGGCTAAGTTTTGACGGGTACATTTATAATTTCTTAACAGCAAAATTCTGCATTATTTCTATTTTTTTCCATTTATTTGAAAACTATTTGTGATATTTTGTTTATTTACTGTGCAGACATTTAAAATGTAATTTTTGTTCATAAAACTATTTAGTTCGAAATAAATATTTCAAAACCCTGATTGCATTCGTGTATTTATACTTTCTTAACATACCTTATAGAAGTTACTTATAACTATATTAAAATAATTTTTATACTACGGCTTTAATTTCGCAACATTTAAATTATTTAAAATACGCATGTTGAAACGAGTTTTTTTTTTACTCATAATTATGAGCTATAAAACAATAATACTGTTAGAAATGCCGAGAACCAACCATTTTCTGCTAGTGTTATCTTTTGCAGTTATTTGAATAAATCTATCTTGAAAAAATGCTTCTATGTAAGAAGACAAAGAGCATGATATGACTGAATAAGACTAAAATGGAGTAAGGGAATGGATTGTGCATTTAGGATGAGAGAGCAGGTAATCTTACCGCGAGATTTTAAGTCGTCACCATTCTGGAATCGTAGCCCACGAGAAAGACAGGCTCTGGCGCAGCAAAGTCACCTGATCATCTTAGTCCGAATAACAATGTAACCTTCATTGTTTCCATCTTGGATTTTAACAATCAGCAATTTTTCGTTTGTTGGAAAAAATGAAGATTGGATTGTTACTTGCACTAAGATGCTCAGGCAACACCACGGAGACAGAAGGCCTGTGCACAGAAATGTCATACATTGTTACATCATCATCAAACGGCCAAGTTCAGGGCTTATTACTGGTAGAAATACGATTAACAATAGCCGCTTTTGTGTGATATAACAATGTATGACGTTTCTGTGCGCAGGCCTTCTGTCTAGGTGGTGTTGGCTCAGGTGACTTTTCCGCGCCAGGGGCTGTCTTTCACGTAGATTAGGTCTGGAATGCTTAATATACACTAATCCTATACAAACGAACTAAAAGCGAAATCCGTTAGTTTTTTACCGTTTCACCATGTCGCTCCAATTCACCGTAAAAAATAAACTCTTTCTCTCTGGATATTTGTTTTGTAAAAAAACATGAAATTACTAGGCTACATCAACGTCTGTGTAATAAGGTCTCGCCATGCGCAGGTCCCAGTCACGTGATCTGACGTCATTGCCACCGTCAGATAGTAGACACTTGCGTGCGTGCATGTTAGTACTATCAGTTTTGTTAAGACCTAATTATTTATTAGAGAAAGAAAACTAAACTAGTTTCGAATTTCAAATTTATGTTTAATATGAATAAAATGGTACAAGAATTAAATGAAAAAATTAAATACAGGGTGATTCAGTCAATTTCTGATCATTTCAGTACTATGATTTATTGACCCATTAATGTTTACAAATTTAGCATTTCAGTATGATATTTTAGGCAGTTCGGAGTGTTTATTCCCGTGGAAAAGTCTTGATGATATGCTCAATGTGGCCACTACGAACGTTTTGAACTGCTCGCAACCGAATAGTGAAGTTGTTCATAACTCTATCCAGGATTTCTGCATCCACAAGAGTAAAGCAGTCGACGATGCTTGGTGCTGTAGTGAACACACTGTCTTTAAGGAACCCCCAGAGATAAAAATCACATAGGTTTAGGTCAGTACTCGTAGGGGGCCAAAGAAAGCCACCCCCGAATCGATCTGGAAACCTGTTTGAAATGACACGATTTCCGAATTTCTGATTGAGAAAGTCTAGCACTTCATTAGTGGTGTGAGGCCTAGCCCCATCCTGTTGAAACCATTGATGTCGAAGCGGTATACGCCTCCTTCGCAGCTCGGGGATGAAGAAGGTTTCCAACATGTTAAGGTAAGCCTGTAACGTTATGGTGCCCTCAAAAAAGAACGGACCAATGATGCCTCTTTTGGAAATCGCGCACCAAACCATAATCTTTCGTGGATGAAGAGGTGACTTATGGATCTCATAAGGGTACTGGGAACCCCAAAAACGAACGTTGTGTTTATTAACGTCACCTGACAGATGGAAGAAGGCCTCATCTGGCACCCACAGGTTGTCCACAATGTCCTGATTGGCTTCCATTTCCGCTCCAAACTCCATCGCAAAGTGTTGTCGCTTCTGTCTTCCAGTGTCTGTTAACTCCTGATAAACATGGATCTTATACGGGAACAGGTGTAAATCCTTTCTCAAAATTCGCCACGTCGTGGTATACGACAGCCCATCTTCAATGGATAGGCGGCAAACAGATTTTTTGGTAGGGGAATCGACCAACCTTGTGCGAGCATTTTCGACAACTTCGGCCGTTCGAACACGAGCTTCGCTCCCGCCTTTTTTCTTGCCTTTAACACATCCAGTGGCACGAAATTGCTTGACAAAACCCATGATTGCTTGCCTGCCTGGTGCATCTCGACATTTATACTCCTTCCGGAACTTTCTTTGCACGGTTACAGGTGATTTTGTCTCGAAATACCATTCGACAACCTTGCATTTCTGCTCTGTTGATAAAGCGGGCGCCATTTTTCAACAATACGATTTTCATGCAGCGCCGTTGCAACAATACAAACTCCAACTATTTAGAAATTCGATATGGCGCTCATATTCTTTCAATTGTTTATCCCGAATGCACGTCATTCGAGTGAAATGGTCAGAAATTGACTGAATCACCCTGTATGTTCCACTAGCAATCATAGATTTAAAAAAAAATTAAAAATGAATAATGAAAACATTCCTCTTAAATATTTCAAGTAGTAACTTTCTTTAATTTTTTTTCCCTTTTTCTTTCTGTTCACATCCGATAACTTTTTATTTACTCTCTAAATCGGTTCTATTTATCTGTATTATTTATCTAGAAAGAGTTTAAATGATAAATTTAAGTCTGGGTATTCTCCTTTTAATGGGGAAAATCGTAAATTAAATGTAAAAAAAAACCAAAATAAGATTGGTGACTTTATATTTATTTTGTTTCTTATTATATTTAATTTATGATTTTCCCCATTAAAAGGAGAATACCCAGATTTAAATTTATCTACTTATCTCGAATATATAGGTTGTAAATCGAATATATTTTTTAACCATTACAGTAGTAATTTTTTCAATACTTGGCAATGAAGTATAAGCAACATTGCTAGTAAAAGAAATAATATTTTCATCTTTCCCTTGCCGTGAAAATTTTCAAATATAACATTGCATTTCTCTAATGGAATGAGTAATTCATCTGATGGATACATTAAGCACCCTTTAGACAAGCTAGTGAAATGGTTTTCTCGGTTGCAGTGATGTCATGCGCAGACTCGGACGAGTTTTAGAAAAGTTTCGGCGAGATCTTATATACACTGACCTTGGACTACATGATGCTATTCAGAAGTAAACTTGTTATACGTATTTGTAACGTTCTGATTCATTTTGGAAATATAATTCGCTGATAGTGTTATTTCGATTATTTCGCAACTAAATCCTAAATTGGAGAGGTTACTAATTCGATTAACAGCAGCGCCATCTCTTGACGAGATATATAATAAACATTTCAGCAAATGTGTTGGTTTTTGTTACTAAAAATTGTGCTTTTTTTCAATAGTAGGAGGTTTCAAATACAATCAACCATGCTGATGCCTTAGAATATTTTCAGTTTCTTTTTCAACGCGGTCTGATATCAGCTTGAGCATGCGTGCTGCATTTCTCACAACTAGTAGTTTATACATAGCGAGACTGCACTATAAGTACGTGCAACAATGACAAATATACAAGAGTCTTGTATAAAACGTTAACTTATTGCAGAGAAAATTCGAAAGCCCAAGACACACTTTAGTGCATTGGTGGTGAAAAATTTTAAAAGCTGAGGCAGGCGATGTTCCGAATGACAGTGTAAGAAATAGGCGTGAAATAAAGAGAATTGTAATGGATATAATACAGATGGTTGATTGCGTTTTAACTGAATTATTTTAATATGCAAATACTGGAAGAACGTAAACATAACGTGAGCGATGTTGACGGAGACATAAACTAGCCTTAGTGCAATCACGCCAATTTCTGAAAGAGTTTTTTTTGCGTGAAATAAGCGATCAACAATTCATCGATTTTGGGGAATATACAGATATTTTCTAAATGAAATGACAATAAGTACATGGCGTGATTCCATGCAAAAGGTTCCTTATCGAAAATGTCGAAAACTCAAAATTGGGGGTGTAAAAAATTGCATCGTTGCGTCTTTTATGAACTTTGACGAAAATACTGCACAACACTGCATAATATTTTATTTGTTTTTGTTTTTAAATTTTGTCCGCCCGGTTATTTTAGCTTCCCGCCCACCTGATGAAATTTGATGGAAAAATACAAAATTTTAAACATAACAATGATATACAGGGTGTTCCTAAATAGAAGGACAATAAGTACCTAGCGTGATCCTTTGCATGATGGTAAACTTAAAATTCCTTATGCAAAATGTTCAAAACTCTAATGCTAAGGGTCTAAACTTCACACTATGTTTGCTGAAAACCTAGAGAAAACTTCATTTAATCTCAACAAGTTCATTATTTTGATAAGTTCATTATTTTTGACTGAAATGGTCTTTGATTAGGACATTGTTTTACACCTTCGCAAGCATCTCGAAAGGTCATGAAACCTATACTCTGTTTAACCAAAGAAAAACTAGGCGTGTGTAATTAAATTTCCGATTTCAATTGTTAGACATTGTTGCTAAGTAAAATTAACAATCGCTAACAACTGAAATTGGAAATTTAACTGGACACGCCCAGTTTTTCTTTCGTTGGACTTACCAGCTCTATAATGTTTTAAGGCTGGACACCATTCTACAAAAAATGTGATGCAAAAATCACCAAAAAGCGTTACGGAAACTGTTTTGCATTGTTCTTGCACGTTTAAGCATTGCTGACGCCGGCTTGAAGCACACGCCGGAACTGAAAAGCCACCTGATCATTGTTGTCTGAGGAGTTTTTATTTAAATTTTACTGCAGAGATATTATGAAATATATTGAAAGTGTGGTAACAGATAGTGCCATATACTTCAGTCAATTCATGTAATGGCCTATCGTTTTTCTTACAAGAAGAGGACCAGGTTTGTTAAGCTTGGATTTAACTGAAATTTAATTATGTTGCTATGCACCCCTTCCACTAATATATGGCATAATAACTCATGCTAATGGACATTAGTTTACGAGATATAATCATTTAAAGTTAGTTATGTAGGGTATTGATGTATATTTACAAATTCAGAGAATGCGATATTTAAGTAGTCAACGTAGTCATGTGGGTAAGTCGATGGATTCCAATGCTAAAGGTCTCGGGTTCAAATCCTGCTCCTTTTCCTATTTAATTTAGTTTTTTTTAAACGTGTTTTTAAACAAATTGTATATGAAACTAATTTTAATTATAAAAAACATATTTTTATAATTTTTTGCATATTAAATTTCATTAGAGGAAGCATTTGAGGTTTAAATCTGGCGAGAGCGCTGGCCAGGGTAAAACAGACGTTTTTTGGGTAGCAAACCACTCAGATACTGCTTTGGCTGTGTGTTCTGGTGCATAGTCTTGCTGAAATATCCAGTATTTTCTAGCCATTATTGAACCATATGCAGGGAAGTGTTTAGATAGAATATGAATATACCCTCCTCTTCTATTCATCTCTCCAGTTATAAACACCAGGTCACTTTTTTTCATTCCAATGGCCCCCAAACCATTTGATGATCCACCATCCATTTGCCTGCGACTCAAAATCTTCTCCTCTTTACGGAGATCATGGAAATAAAAAAGAAAACCATCGGGCCCATCTAAATTCAGTTTTTTTTTTCATCAGAAAAAAATCACGTTTTCCCACTCTGATGTCCAAGTCATGTGGTTCTTGGCAAAGTACAACCGGGCGTCTCGGTGACTTGGTTTTCTAATCATTTTCTTTCTTTTTAAATGTGCCGTGGTCTTCAAAAATTGCTGGACAGTTCGACACTTGCTTTGGCACCCGACTGCGCTTGTATCTGACTGGCAGATAGAGTGAAATTTGATCCCATCCTCAAGATCTTCTTTTCATCACGAGCGGTCATCATCTTTGGTCGGGCTGATTGTTGCGTTTTCTCATAGGTGTCCCATTGCGTTGTTAATGTAATTGTTGATGACCTTTGTAGTCTACGAGCTATTTCCCTGTTAGAATTACCTTCTTTATGCAGTGCTTTTATTTGTCCAATTTCTTCATCACTCAATTGTGTCCCTCGGCCCATTGCTGATGCTCTAAACACTTTTCTATGGTTTTGAGAGCGTATGTTAATGTATTGAGTTGTAAGATAGATGTCAGTCTCTTTATAAAAAAATTAAGGAACGACTTTATGGCCATACTCATTGATTTATTGGGTTGGTTAGGTTTGGTTTGTTTGGTATTAACGTCCTTTTCAACTGTTTTGGCCATTTCAGGACGGCGTTATAGGGGCCGCAAATTTTGCCTCGCAAGGGTTCTTTAACGTCCAGCCAGCAAACGACTACACGGGACCAACGGCTTTACTTCCCTTCCGAAGGAAGTGCGTGATCTCAGGATTTCCCCCTGAAAAATCCTCGTCGTACTCGGCCAGGATCAAACGCACGTACTCGGGCATCAGAGGCGATCACGCAACCACTGAGCCACCGAGGCCGATTGATTTATTGGGGGTGAGGCTAAACTTTTTGCATACTCATTGATGCACAAGTAAGTGCTTTTTTGTAAAACTCTGATTGCAGCATTAAAACAATGTGTTTTTGGTTAAAAACATTCATTTGCATGCTTAGTTATCAGTATTAAAAATTAGAGTTACAAAGTTTCAGGAATTGAGGCTAACTTTCTGCACTGACTGTATATCAAACAATTGTAATGCTGTGTCTTGAATGAATATAGCGAAATATTAATGATTGCCAAATTTGATTCAATGGTACGTGTTCTAATGGTACATTAGAAACTATCAATGCTAAGATATGGGATGCAATTACTTAGACCTTATATTATCAATAGCTAATATCGGTTAAGTACTAGTATATTGCTGTCAATATCTAATCGTTCGCTTTAGCAATAGTTTATGAAGAAATATTAGATGCTTACACAGAACGCTTCAACAATTGACGCTCAAGTAAAAGTATATTATAAAAGACAGACTCCTTCCACTCTATACTTAAAAATAATGTTCCGACCCAAAAAAGCGTTACGGGTGATGAAATAATCATGTCGGATTTCATTCAATAATAAATTTCATTTTTCGTCGTACAAAATACACTCGTTTTGTGATTTTAGATACTGCACGTGCCGTGTTTGTGGTCCCACATTCTATTACGTGTACAGACGCGAGTAAGGAGATGCACCTTAAGCATAGACACTGTATTTACTCGACATATCGAGAGACTCGAAACCCGTGCTTATATTTCATACTTCAGCTATTATAAGTCCTTATTCAGTATTACCGATGTACAGTCATGGAACAAAAAAAAACGCTCCCTCACTCTATGCAGCTCGTTTTGGGCCTCTGCCTGTTGGGGGACAACATTGGGCTTTTTCACTTCGGTTTGTCTGGTGGGATCTCCCCGTTGTTGTTACATCATTATTAAAAATAGGATGGTATGATTTTATTGGTTAAAAATTTAGATAATTTTCTGACTGAACTAAACGATATCAGACACCTAGTGGCAAAGTAGTAAATGCTAAATAATGATAATTATAAACTGGAGATGCTCTCCAAGCATCTCCAGTTTATAATTATTATTATTTACCTGTGAGTTCATGAACTTTCTGATGGTTTGGAGTGGAGAAATTCTCGATCTGCGGGCCAGGTTCCCGTCTCCCATTGGGCTTTCAACCGTGAGAACTTGGTTGTCTTTAAGACACCTTCAGACAGCTTGACTGTCCGTGGTGTCTGCGATAGCCCACTTGGTAGAGGCGTCGGCCATGATAGTCGAGGTTCCTGGTTTGAATCCGGGTCGCAGAATTTTTCCTTCCATTTTTCAATTGAAAAATCATTACTAAACGCTCATTTAAAAATATAGTAGCACAGAGTGAGGGAGCGTTTTTTTTGTCCATGACTGTACATGATTACTCGTCCATTGATAAATAAATAAAAGGATGCACGTACTGTATAAAATATTTATTTGTTAGTTTTAATCTAAAAACATTATCATGATTCAATGTTTCGGACTGCAAATTCGAAACTAAGTCACCTTTTTTCGGCTCACTACATACGAAAAAACCAATACAGGTATTTGCGCCGTCTCGAATGGTATAGCAATAGGCGAGCTAGGAGTGACTGAACAGAGCACTGCGGAGTTTAATATAATCATTTATATCGGTTGAAAAACTATTGACAGTTAATTAAATGACCTATGACTGAATTTTGGTGCGGTTTTTTTTTTGTTCGAAATTCAATGTGTTTATGGTTAAGCAATATGGAAGCAGACTCAGAAAATACAACTGATGAATAGCTGACGTTTTGAACAGAGACGGCATATTGTCAAAACTAAGGGCATTTTATTGTTTTGACACAGAGCAGTCTCTGTCTGAAACCTCAGCATTTTTTAGTTTTTCACTCTGCTTCCATAATGTATTCGCCCCGGTAATTTCATCTGATTCTCTTTTCTATACACCCTTGTTATACCGGGTGATCCAAAAGTGTATTACATTTTTTTACATTTTTAACGACATTTTCAGTGTTTGCGCGTGCCGCGTGATTCTTATGAAAGCATTGAATTGCTGGAAAGGCAAACACTGAAAATGTCGTTAACAATGTAAAAAAAAGTAATACACTTTTGAATCATCCGGTATTCTTAGACGGAAGACTTTTCTTTCCTTAAAAATAAATTCAATACATTATATTTCCTATGTAGGATTCGAGAATTTTTATTTATTTCTTTAGTTGTCAGAGTAAATAAAATTTTGAACCGCTATATAATAGGAATCCATTTCAATATTGGCTCCATTGCACAGCGTTGCTAGGAGACAAATGGAATTTTAAATTCTGCAAAACAGTACTGAAAATGACTGTTATAATTGAGACGTAATTTTACGTTAAAACCATTTTGAAGGGTAATGCTTAATGCAAGCACCCATAATCATTCCTCTTTCGAAAATCACCCAATGACTTCGGGAGTGATAGAACGACTATTCAAAATCACTTCACGACTATTCAAACTAAAGCTTATGAGCCGTTATACTAAATATGTATTTCATATATGGTCTGCAAGAGACTTGCCTTTACATAGAACGAAGCACTCTTCCGAGGTGGTTGTGCTCCTATTAAACTGATTTTCTGGTATTTAGAATTAAATCTCTAGGGCTGTAGTTACTTACAGTTTGAAGAATCAGGAGACACAAAATTCACTTGACCACAAAAACTTAATGTGGGGGTTGCTTTTGAAGGGCTTGTGAAACGATGGAACAGGTGCTTCATTGTACAGGGAGAATATGCAGAGAATAAAAGTAGTTTTCAAGTCAATACTCTTATTTGTTTCATTTCTATATGCATTTGTAACTTACTGACTTCCCCATGTATTTCAAATATAATTAATAGCAACAAATGTTTTTAAGAAATAAGAGTATTGGTGAAGGAATTTATTTAATTGAAGGAAATACAGAAGATATCCACCCAGGCCCGGTATGGCTATTGGCCCCTGGGTGGAAGCAATCTAATAGATAGTTATTAAATTGAGAACTATATGCCCGGCGACCAATGGAATGCATTTCCTTATGTGCTAAACACCATAGGATCCTTAAAACCTCGGCTGATGAACATCGTCATTGGGCTCTTAATGAGTGGTCCACTGTCCTCTTCCCTGATGAGTAAAGGTTCAGTCTACAGATAATTATCGTGTCCTGATCTGGCGTGAATAAGGAGTACGGGATAATCCAGGTCTCGTGCGAGAAAGGGACTTCTTCGGTAGTGGTGGAATCATAGTCTAAGCTGGCATCAACACTGGTGGTCGTACCGACTTCTGGGTCATCAGAAACTGGTCGTTGACTGATATCGAGATCAGTGTACCATAACACTGCATTCTATAGTAGTATCCTACACATGAGAAGTCTTTTTATGGACGATAATACAAGGCTCCCACCATGCGCATCTCTTCAGCAACATCCTTCACGTTATCCAGACCTGAATCCCACTGAAACTGCTTGGAATGCACTGGCCAGACGACTGCCTTAACCGTCCAATGCCTACCAAACTTGAGCTGGAAGTTGCCCTGGAGTAAGGTCAAACCTTACATATTTCACGTGGTACAGGCGATAAAAACTACCGACAAACCGAAGCGGAGAGAGTGGATTTGCAAGCACTCGCTGAGTGGTTTCGCGGTTCATTACGAAACTATATTTGACATTTCGTCAGTCTTGTGATTGTGGGTGCTATTAGCTACAAAAGCCGGTCATATAAAGCATGTATAACCCTGCATTCATAACATATCAAATGCTATTTTTCAGTAACACAATGCTTGGCAATACCGAGAATCAACAGACATGATTTCTCAGTGATACCTCGACCAGCACAATCTCCTGAACTCTCTCCAGTTGAGAATCTGTGCGGTTTGATTAGACGTCGAGTATATGCCCTGCAAGACCTCGAAATGAAAATGAACTCTGTTCGAGTCAAGTAGTTATTGTAAGAAGAAGGCAGGGAACAGGAAACAAGCAAACTGTAAACGTGTAATGAACAGTACTGTACACAAGATTTTCAAAAGAAGTCACCCGGGCGTGCAGTGTTTGGGAAGACAAGAAATTCCATCAGCGAAAAAAAAACAGACTATCAAAAACAAGCGACCAGGCATACTGTCTTCAGGAGTGATCATTCTCCACAACAATGCACGCCCGCATGTTGCAAAGATTGTTGTGGATCCACTAGCCAAGAAAAAATGATAAATTCTCGAACATCCTCCTTACAGCCCTTGTGCCTTTCATCTATTCGGGCCGTTGATGAAATTGTCCACCAAGCGACAACGACTCAATACCGATGAGGAGGTGCAGGAAGCAGTTACGGACTGGTTCAAGCAGCAAACAGCATCTTTTTTCGCGGACGGAATTTCCCGTCTCCCCAAACAATGGGCTGCATGCCTAAACGACATGGGTGACTTCTTTTGAGAAAAGTATGTACAATTCTGTTCATTAAATACAAGGGGATTTCACTAAATAAGTTACAAATGGATATTGAAATGAAACAAATAAGAGTACTGACTTGAAAACTACTTTTATTTCTCCAGCTCTCAAACTTTTATTTTAATCTCCCTGTACAATGAGACACTTGCCCCATCTTTTCACAGGCCCCTCAAAACCAGCAGCATATTTTCCCTCGTACTACTCTGTTCGTTTGCTTGTGTTTCCTCTTCCCTGCCTTCTTACAACACCTACTTGACTATAACGGGTTTCATTTGAACATGCCTCATGTATTGTGAGTTAACGTTGCGTAAATATGAAAAGAAATGGCATCCTTCTCTATATGAGCAAGACTGATTTTAACATATATAGAAGTGGGCATTGTGTGAACAATAGATACAAATAAAAACTTTAAATAAAATAATTCATTTCTAATCACAATGATTCGATTGCTTACTTCTTTTATAGAGTAATTAGGAAAGGAACGTAAATTATTACAATATTCATAACGTGGAGATGACCGGAAATTTACGGCATCAATAAATTATCGAGAAAGTTCAAATCAAATCATATAATATTTGGCAACTTTCATCAAAAATGAAACTATACTACCTTGATTAAGGTTTTTAGAACATTTACACACACAGACAATTCTGTACAATTTTAATTATAACCTAAATATAAAAGGTTTTAACATACGTAAGGGAATTCTAAGTGACAAGGGATTACTTATCTTCAGACAAAGACTTTCTTCTAATTAAATCATACGAATTTCATTCTACAACGTTTCGCTAAAACAGATTTGCATGACAGAACGTTGACAAATATGGCTTGCCTTAGAAACCAGATGTGGTATGTTGGTGAAATAAATGAACTCCCGCAGTTCTTCTAGACAACTCGTGGTTAATTAAACCTTCAGAACAGAGAGCAAAATTTAAAACACAAAACACACGTGTGACAAGATTATAATAGACGTTTAAGGTATTAAAAAAGTGTTTTTTAAATAATGAATTATGTACATATATAATCGGAAGGGAAGGAAAACAGATTTTGTAAACAAAGGATAAGAGACGATTTCTAAGAACATATTTCTGTATGACTTTCCATTTCCGAGATTTAAAAAACAAAAGGACAAAAGGAATTGCAAAATAAGTGAAAAGGCTCGCTATAATTGCTCCATTAAGACTCTCTTCCGAGAAAATGTCCCCGCCTGCATTTCCACTGAGAACCTTAAGTATTTTATGATGTTGTGGATTATGCACGATATAGAGGTAACATCGTTACAAAAAATATTTAAATGTAAAATTTTAATGAACATGTAGTACAATAACTGAAACTTTACTTGAAAAATACCGATGGAATTCACTTACATTATAAAGCAATTCTTACAATGCTCTACTAGTGTAAAACGTAATATCTTACAAGGCGAGGCAAGATTTCATTGAACAATTTCTTTCGCAATTTTCTTTTTAACTTGAATAAATAAAATTCTGATCCCGCCCATGAACTGAACTGTGCCATGAAATATTACGTGCAAGAATAGGAAAAAAAACAAAAAATGGCTCAGAGGAAATTCTCCAGCGAAGATATCGAAAGGATGAAAGCTCTTTTAGAGTTATAAAATTATTTTATAACCTAACCTAACCTACCTAAATAACTACAAAAATAAGAAATTGAAATTCCAAAAGCATACCTCTCCTACCTCAAGAATACGGAGGCAAAAAATATACAAGACAAATATACTCCTAAGAAGAGAGGTCCTCCTTGTATCCTGCAAAAGCAACAATAAAGTTCCTGAATTCAGAAGACCCTCCAACATAGTAGCATATGACTGCAACTGTTTTCTATATTAGCCCTAAGACCGTAGGACGCTATATAAAAATATTCGGCATCAGACTGGTTCACTAGCCCAAATGCCATTGGATATCCCTAGATGCAATTCGAAAAGCGTCGTCGCTTTACCTGATGCTGAGAAGAAATCGCAGGCAAAAATTCGTTACTTCAGATGAAGCAAAGGTGTACTATATATTTGTTGAACCGAATATTTCCGTAGCTTATGAATCGTGCCTTCTATTGGTTAGAGCCTTTTTGCATTGGCGTATGGACATAATGACGTTTCAAGTCATGAGATTTAGTTCAGAATGAATTTTTATGACGGCAACCATATTAGCATTTAAAATCTTTGAATATGGTTTTGCTTACTTTTTTATTTTTATTGATATTCTAGTAAGGATTTTTAATTCAAATTTTTAAACACGTGTTGAAGCACATACGTTATGTAAAGACATGACGAAAACACACGTTTTGTGTTTTTCATTTTTGACAACAATCTAACTATTCAAATGCTTAAAATTTTTATTTCTTTAAAAATACATATTTACCTATATTTAAAGTGTTTATTTTCACAATTACAATACAAAGAATTATTTTTATTAAATGACTTTTTTCAATGCATTGGTTCCAGCCAATGGAAGTTGAGCTTTACGTAACAGCCAGGAAAAGTGAATAGTCCATATCTCCATTATTCGCAAGTGCGCTTTTAAGCTACCATTCAAATTTCAAAAATACACCCAAAGGGTGTCGTGGTATGGGTCGCTCTTAATGCAATAGGCAGCCTCAAACATACATTTGCGGAGCCAAGCGTTAACATAAATAGCAACTTCCACATCACCTTGAGACCTTTTCTAAAGGACGTGAGGTGGTTATATCCTGATGTGAATTTCATCTTCCATCAAGTTTCTGCACAGGCTCACATGTCAAAACAAACCCTTGATTTCCTACATGCCAATAACGTGTCTTTCATCTAATCATCTTCAGATGTTGGTCCATGTGAGTTCTGGTTGTGAGGACACTTAAAATCTGAGTAAAACAAGTGGAAAATAAAAGCTTCTGCGAACTTAAACGAGATGCTCCAGAAAACTCCTCAACCATGAGGATAAAAAAGTCTATCAAGTCCTGGCGAAGAGATGCCGCCAAATCTGCAATGCAAAGGGTGGTTATATCGAGAAACATCAATTAATTTGAATACCCTATGTCACCTCAGTTTAGGCAGAGATTGGAGAATGCGAATGAGGTGACAATGAAGGTAAAAGGAGATTCTCCGCATTTAATGTCGTCAGAACAACGACCCAATGGGAAGGAGACAGAAGAAATGGAGAGAGAGAAGGTGAAGAAAAAGCCGACCCCTTGGAAAGGAAATAGAGTAGGTCGGAAGAAGAGAGATCGGGTCGTTCCCTCATTGGAGGAGAAGAAAAGAGAAGTTTTCGTCGGGAGGAATTTGGAAAGAAAAGGGGAGAGGGAAAATGACTTGAACGTGAGTAGATGGAACCGCTCTTGGACGAGGAAAAAGAGAGAACCCGATATGAAGGTGGATGGTAGTGATAGGCCGAAAGGACGCACCAAACCCGGAACGAAGAGTGGAAAGGAGGCCTGGAACAGCAGATGGAAGTTAACGAGAATTCCAGAAAGGAGAGGAAAAGCTGGCCAAGCCGGTAAGATTAGAGATAAGTGCTCTTCATTGGCAACGTGCGGGACCATTCACGTAAAGACCGGAGTCAGAGACGGAGTTGGCCATCACACACGTATGTTTTATCGCAGTGAGCAAGATAAACTTAAATCCACCTCCGAATGGTTCGTTAGTAAAGACTCTCGACCACGAGTTTCGATATTGCCCGGAATCCTTGCGGAGATAAAGTGCTCAGACAAGAGCGACCGGAAATCTCACTCACTAATCAGCGAATCATTTGCCCAGGAAAAGGTGAAAGCTAATTCAGGAACTAAGGAATTGGAAAACATTCCGCAAGCCAAATTGGATAATTTCGTATTGACCGACATTGGAAACGGCGCCATTCAACAAGGGACCCCTAGCCCAGCTGCGAATGGAGTTGAAGACGCCGACGGCGATAACCAGTCGAATACGAACCAGTGGCAGTTGCAAACTTCCGTCTCTTCCAAGAAGAAGGAGCCTTTAAGCAATATATGCGTGCCTTTAGCGTCTCGTAGTATTGACAGGGCCCTAGTCGTGCTACCGCGCTTGGTAGGCCGCGTTGCTGCTTTTGGTAGTGAAATTTCAGACTCTTAAGTTCTCTTTTATATTGTGTGGATGTGTATGGCTTCTGTGACTTTATTAGGATAATTTGCCAGTTATTAATCTTTGTTTGATTTTTTTCTCCCTTCCACTAGCAACCTTCCACGATAGCCTTTGGGAAAAGGTGGCTTACCGCGCTATCCCCGCCGACACACCCGAAACAGGAAAGCAGGTCGTTCAGTCTCAGCCTAGCCCGGCCGTGCTTTACGTCGAGGACCAAGAAACCGAGCCAGCCTTGGATTAAGGCATAAGGAAGGAGTTTATTTCGGATTCAACGCTTAAGACGCCCCACGGGACAGGATCCACATCAGCACCTTAACTCGGACATTTATGAAATAGTTACTTCAGCGTAAGAAGATACTTTGTGTAATTTTGGACAAAATTATTCCAGATCCTTTGTACGGATTTACGATATTGAATAAGCCAGTGGCTGAATTCATCAAATTTGTAAAACCATTAATTTCGTTATGCCTGACATCAGTTGGGCGTAACTCTTTATCAATGATTAAAATTGATTATTTTTTCTATCAATTATGTGTCTACCGCCTTCCCCTCCGGTTCACTAAAGTTTTATCACTCTGCTAGCTTTTAGTTGTGACACCCTATATAGACCAAGTCCACTTTCAAAAAACGGTGGATACATATCCATTGTGGACAAACATCAAACTTTAGGACAACAAAAATTATAGTTTAGAGACACATTAACATGCATTTCTTTGTGTAAATCACGATTCTTCATTTTTTTAAAATAAAATAACAGCTTAAACTTTAAATTACTATGAATGTTAAAAATGTGATTTGGTGACTTCCACCATCCATATATGACAATTTAGTTTGAAAATTGTTCAATAAAAATCTGCTTCACTTTGCATATTGCATGAAGCAATTCCAAGTTCTCTACATTTCTCGCTACTTTTTGCCCGCCACCAAGTTCACATTTGCCCGCTTGCTTCAAGTTGCTATGTCATTTATTCTGAATTAGCCCAGTGAGGCGCCCATCAAGCTAATTGAAATCGTCCAACGTGAACACGAGTTCGTTTGGCCTGATAGGTTTAATAAACATTTCATTTATTTATTAAACATATTTCCATTAATACACGTATCATTGAACTAATTTTGACAATCAATAATTTTATGTTATATTCAATTATGACGCGTCATTCTAGGTTGTTAGATATTTATATGGCAAATCTTAGCATTGAAAGTTTCCAATGGTATCATTACAATACATACCATTGAAACAATTTTGACTGATTTTGACCAAACATGTCTTCAGTAAATTCACAAGCCTTCTTTCTACTTTAGCTATCGAATGGCGAAGGGAGAAATGCATTTATCAATGCATGGGCCCTTTATACATAGAATTGTATAGAGAAACACGTGTTCCCCTCTGTTATTTGTGATCTTTTGAATTTTTTAGTGTGAGCACGATAACGCTTTCAACTTGAACATTTGTAGAATGATCATAATGACTAAACGGGTTTTTACACTATTTTAAAGAGCAAATACATGTAATATAATTTATTATTCTGTTCTTTTTTAGATTTTAATATATAAATTACAGCATATTTAAGCACCATTTGATGAATCAGCTATAAAATATTTACATGTACAAGGCTCCAGTAGCCGGATTGTTTCAAATTTTTAAATTTAAAAGTTCGCCTTCAGGCGCGTTTTAGATTATTTAAGTGAATTTGTTTGTTCTCATTAGTGTTCCAGCGAAGTACGTAATTTGTTGTTATATTATTATTATTATTATTATTATTATTATTATTATTATTAGTTATAATTATATTCTTTTTAGGTTTTTAATAATTTAATTAAAGCATATTTGAAGAAAAAAACCACACCAATTTAGATAAAGCTTATCGGCCTCGGTGGCTCAGCAGGTTGCGTGATCGCCTCTGATGCCCGAGTACGCGGGTTCGATCCCGGCCGAGGACGACGAGGATTTTTCAGGGGTAAATCCTGAGATGACGCACTTCCTTCGGAAGGGAAGTAAAGCCGTTGGTCCCGTGTAGTCGTTTGCCGGCTGCACGTTAAAGAACCCTTGCGAGGCAAAATTGGCGGCCCCTATAACGCCGTCCTGAAATGACCATAGCAGTTGAAAAGGACGTTAATACCAAACAAACCAAACCAGATAAAGCTTAATAAAAATGTCCCGGCGTAAACAACTAATGGAAATTAGGCCCGAACTTTCTAAAGACAGTTCTCAATTTGTGTGAGGATGACAAATCTGAACGACAAGTAAAAATTATGGCAGTCGAGTTAAATTATTTTATGCAAACAAATATAGAAGTTCCTGGCCCTGTAAGACTTTATATGATATGTAGTAGATTAAAAGAAATTCCCGGAAACCGAGAAAAACGACTCTGTAAGCGAGCTAAACAAAGGTCAAAATGACCGAATGATACGTAATTTTAAGACAAATGGGCAAACTTCAAAAATACGCATTATGTAGGGTGACCAGACGTCCTGCATTTTTATGTGTTTTTTTTATTTATTTATTTTTTATTTACTTTAAGTTCACATTTTCAATAACATGTTTACATTGAATTTTCTAAAACACACCCATTTAATTCACCGCGATACCACTTTTGCAAGAAATTTCTAAAATAGTGGTCCTGCAATTATGCCCTGCGTTTATGTCCTGCATTTTTCTTTCAAAATCTGGTTACTCTAGCAGTATGACTTTCTTTTTTCTGTGTGAATGTAAGTCGCACCGGTTTAGCTAGTTTTTCCACAAATCTTTTATCTGAAATCGCAAGATGGCATGTTCCACAACTGACCGAAGTGTGTGCAGCGAAATGTTGCGCACGTGGCGTGAAATGCTATCTTTTAGATCAGATAAAGTTATTGGAATGTCACGACTTATCAGATATTTCAAAACAAAGGTCGCATGGATTAAGGTCTGGGGGGATACACATGAAGAAAGTGACGACTGATGACACGTTCTTCTGTAAAATGTCTTCTACAATACCCATTTCCAAAAAAGTTGGGACAGTGCAACATATAAGAAGAACTCCAACACATTTGTTTGGATTATTGTATTGCCGTTTATTTCAACGCATTACAATACATAAACGATAAATTAGGCATGGGATCACATATCTTATATGCTTAAAGAAAGATACAGGTGGTTTTCCTGTTTGGCACGTGCAACACACTCCCAAAAAAGTTGGGACAGCACGGCGTCACCTCTCCTCTTGATGACACACTGTAATCTTCTGGGCATCGATGACACCAATCTTTCTAACACCGTAACTGGAATTCTGTCCCATTCCTGTTGGATATAGGTTTTCAGCTGTTCAACTGTCCGGGGTCGTCACTGTCGTAGTTTTCGTTTAATAATACGCCAAACGTTTTCTATAGGCGACAGATCTGGGCTGCAAGGGGGCCAATCCAACATACGAATGCGCTGCCGACGTAGCCATGCAGAAGTTATGCGCGCTGCAAGCGGTCTGGCGTTGTCTTGTTGAAATATACACTGACGTCGTCCAAACAGGCGCCTCTTAGATGGCACCATAGCTTGTTCCAGGATCTGTATATACGCTTCAGCATTGACGGTGCCATTGCAGATGTGTAAGTCTCCCATTCCATGGCCACTAATACAGCCCCAGACCATGACAGACGGTGGTTTCTGTACCGAACGCCTGTAACAATGATAACAAAACACAGACTGAAATCCATAGATAATTTCTTGAGATGGGGTTCAAAACGACCCGACTAAACGATGATTTGGTTGGTTGGTGTATTAGAATTTTTGGCGTCGACTACTAAGGTCATTTTGCGCTTTTTACATAAGTTATATCTGTACGCAGCCCGGGACAAAAACAAATATCCATGGCCACGGCAGGATTCGAACCCACGACCATGTCGACACAAGAACTAAAAAGTCTACGTTCTAGCCCTCTCGGCTACCTGGCGGGCCCGACTAAACAGGACAAGCCATTTGGAAATAAGGTGATAGTCATTGGAGGAGAACTTCGACAATGCTTACCGGTAGTTCCAAGAGGAACAGCAACAGAATTTATTGAAGCATGCATCAAATCATCAAATTCATGGCGTTATTTTGCAAAACTTTCATAAGCAGATCAAGACGATTTCAATGAGTGGCTTCTTAAAATTGGTTCTAAAAATTTTTCAAGAATTGAAAATTTTGATCGTGATTTAATTGAAATTCCAAATAAAATGATTGTCTCATCTGAGACTGATATAATTTCTACAATTTTTGGAGATGATTTACAATCACTCTCATTTGATGATTTATCAAATCGAGTAATCTTATGCTCAACAAATACTGCTGCTCTCACAATGAACAACGAAATTATAGATCGAATGGAAGGAAGAAAATTTACATTCAAAATTAATGACTCAGTCGTAGCAGATCCAATTGATCAAATATCTAATCAAGTTACGATAGAAATGCTGAATTCATTGACTCCATCAGGAATTCGACCACATATACTTCACATAAAAATAGGAATGATTGCCATGCTAATAAGAAGTTTGAATCAAAAAAAGGACTTTGCAATGTGGAACTTGCTTAATAGTCACATCATGTCATAGACATTTAATTCAAACAAAAATTGTAAATGAGGCAAATAGAAATGAAATTGTTATCATTCCAAGAATCGATTTGAATCAAGTGATTTCAATTTGCCTTTCGTACTTAAAAGACGTCAATTTCCAATTATTCCTTCATTTGCTATGCGTATAAATAAAAGTCAAGGACAATCGTTTTCTTATGTAGGTTTAATTTTAAATGAACCTGTGTTTTCTCATGGTCTACTTTATGTCGCTTTATCACGTTCAATATTTAAAAGCAATATAAAAATTTGTATCCATGGTATTCCTCAAGAACAAGGGAAATTGATCAAAAATAGTGATAGAACTTTCACTAAAGGTATGATTTATCGTGAAGTTTTGAAATACAGTATATTGTTTAAAATAAATTGATTTTTTATTTAATTTTTTTCTGATTTGAATAAATAAGACAAACGTACGGCAAGAGTAGCACAGCCGAGCAAAGCGAGACTAATATTATTCAAATTGTATGGGTGCAATAACTCCTTGCTTTTTTGTGTGACTATCCATATTCGGTAACTGTACTCAAATGAAATTACTACTTTTATATAGTCTTAATATACCGTGTGTCTCAAAAATCGCGTGCCAAATGGATTAATTGGTTGCTTTGATTTTGCAGGTGAAATAGTGAAGTAGAGGAATAATGCTGACAGCGTAACAACGTGTAGAGCTGATACTTCTTTGTGGAGATCACCACAGAACATCTCGAGAAGCTGCAGACGAATTTCATCGCCGGCACCCTGATATTCCCAAGCCTACCAGCTACACTTTTACGCGTGACAGAAGAAAATTTGGAACGTGTGAGACATTGTCTTCGAGTGCATGGTGCATTTTGAACATGAACGATAAGCTTGCGAGACCGTGTGAACATAAAGCCAACAATCATAAACTTTTCATATGGGCATGCGACTTTTGAGACACACGGTATAAATATCTATTGCCTTAAAGTGGAATAGAACTTACTAGCCGATTTCAAATTTAAAAATGTACGTATAAGAGCAGTTAATAATCTAGACACCAGCTTATCAACCAATTTGTCATGCCACCAGATGGCGCTAGCAAGCGAAATTCCATCTGATGAAATAATAGGAGGATTTAGTTTCAAAAATAGGTATTGCATAGGCGAAAATGCTTTTTCACGGCAACAGATGGGGTTAGAGAATAGAAGCTCATCTGGTTACATAATAGCAAAAAGCAGGCTTGGCAGCGAGCCAGGAGAGGTGCTCAGTCGAGCAAGGCAAAACCCCGGTACCTGTATTAAGGAATAGAACAGGCGAAAAGAGCAAATGTTTTGAGCAAGGGTTTTCATTGGCGGAGCGAGATTGCATGAACAATGAGCTCGTTAAAAGCAACTATAAAAAGATACGGAGACGGAGAATTTTTAGAAAGAGTTCGATTTTCGTCAATTGTTCGGCAGGAAACCATGGCAGCCCAAGGACCAGGGAAGGAGGCAATTTTCGAGGAATGGAAATTTCTCTAAAGGCAAGTGAGAATAGTAGTTACTCTCAATCAATTATTAATAATAATAATTTTTGCCCAGCGTTCGTACCGGTTCCACGTTCGCAATGGAGAGATCCTCAGGCAGGGAATCGAGTGGTTTATTGCTCTTCCAAATTGCATAGTACAATTGCCGAAACGTTTAATAGTCCTTCTCACTCCATGGTCCCGAACAAAACTGAATCTTTCTCCGGGAGGCAGGCCCGTAATTTTCGCCACATAGCCAGAATTTTAATTCCTTCCGTCAGAAATAGATGTGCAATACCGAGGCAGCAATTAAGAGATGAAACAAATAAACGGAATCTGAATCCGGCATCTAATGCAGATACTCCTGCGGGACTTTCTCCGAAGGCGAGCACTCTCAATGCTATTGATGAATATCATGTTATTTCTTCCTTCAATAACAGCTTTTCATACGGGCAACGAGTGACGTCGTATCAAAGAGAGAAAGCAGCGTCAACGGAGTTTGGATTCGTCGAGGCAGCTACAGCCCTAGCCATTGGGAACAGGATAAGGACGACAACGTGCGTTACGACCAGTGTTCCTACCGCCCCACTTGAGCCAAGTAAAGAATTTTGCATACAAGCATCGATACGAGGAAGTGAACGACCGAGAGCCTGTACACTGGGTGTCATCGGGGATCAACAGAGCTACAGCTCCAACTCCTACATGAATCATTCACTCCGGACGGACTCGACCACATCTTGGAATGCAGATGACGGCCCTGCAAACGCAAGTGCCAGCAACCCTCAAACCCCATGGTTACTCCGTTTGGGTTGGCTTCTTCACTAAGAGTGGTATGGCATCTAATTAAGTTAAATTCGTAATAGCTCTTTCGTATCATGTTCAAAATTACGTTGCTTTTAAGATGCTCAAGTTCGGCGTCGTGCTCTTAATTATTTTTAAGCTAATATTTGCTTCTTTTTTATTTGCATTAGGAAGACTTACCTATAAGTTTGCCGCGCTCAGCTTTAGTCTGCGGTACCTTTTACCTCTTTAGCTCTAAGTTTTGGTTTGGTTTTGGTTAGGTTTGGTATTAACGTCCTTTTCAACTGCCATGGTCATTTCAGGACGGCATTATAGGGGCCGCAAATTTTGCCTCGCAAGGGTTCTTTAACGTGCAGCCGGCAAACGACTACACGGGACCAACGGCTTTACTTCCCTTCCGAAGGAAGTGCGTGATCTCAGGATTTTCCCCCTGAAAATATCCTCGTCGTCCTCGGCCGGGGTCGAACCCGCGTCCTCAGGCATCAGAGGCGACCACGCAACCCCTGAGCCACCGAGGCCGATCTTTAGCTCTAAGAAGGCTGGCGGAGTTTGCTTACCTCGTCACAGTCAGCCACGATTGCTCAAGGACTGCTAGATCTAAGGGCGCACTCTGATCATCAGTTTATCAGATTATATACCATTATTGTAACCAAAAATTCATTTATATTCTTTTATAGATAAAGAATTGTAAGAAGAGTATTCATTTTTGTTAATTAAAATGTATTCATATTCTTCAAACCAATTCCCTCCTTACTATCTCTGACACGTTTTTTATACCGCTGGGTTTAATTAATGCTTATTAATTGGAAATTAATATTAACAGAACGTGACACAATTTCAGTTTTAAATATTTTAAGATCCTACTTTATTTATGAATATGCTTATCATTTAGGCCATTACTAGAACTTCTTACATTATTTATTAATCTAAAATTCCGATTTATTCCAGTAAAGGTACGGGTATTTAGGAATATTTTAAATATTTTGGGATTAAACAGCGTGTTCTCTTACATTCCCCAGTCATTCTGTTTCTTGATTAATTAGTTGGTTTCAAGGCAAAATCTTTTTCAATAAAGTATGAGCCTGGAGCACAATAAACAACACCAAGCAGAGCCTTGCTATTTGTGATTAACAAATTTCGTTTAAAGTTGCAAGAACAATTCTAACGACAGATGAAGAATTGCTTCAAGGCATCACGTTTCTAAATGTTGCTTCACACTTAAAATCATCTTATGCATTATGTAAGTGGATTTTTAGAGGATTCATCTTTTTGTAGTCTAAAAAATTAAACAAAAGGCTATGTACATGTGTCCGTAGGCTACTGTGTGGATGTTTAAAATGTATCTTCAACTTTATGAGGTTTTTAATTTTCATAGTAAAAAGATAATTAAAATTTTAAAATGAAAACTATTTAAAGAAGACCAAGCTTTATTAAATTATTGAGATGAATTAAAGAAATGTGTTACATGTTATTGCTAATTTATTCAGTTATATTTAATATTGTAAAAAATTACCAATGAAAAGTGTTTTCAATTAAAAGAATTATTTTAAATAGACGAGGAATTACGGAGAAGACCGAATATTTGATCTCAAGTCTTTCATTTAATTGAATTTTATTTTATTTGATTCTGAAATATAGTATGTATAAGATGTTTAAGCTACAGTGGTAGCTCCTTCATTGCCGACTATCGAAAGTAATGCCGAATTTATTTCCTTCTGCTTGAATTTATTTCCGCTTCAACTAATTTCACTCTTTCGTTAACGCCTTTTCTTCTCGTTTATTCCATTTTACTTGATGAATTTTTAAATCTTAAAAATTTTATCTTACATGGAAGGTTATTGTAAATTAATATTTTATGAACTGACATTGATAGTAGGGTTCACGTGAAATGAGAGTGAGGGAAAACGCAGACTATTAAAAATACTTTTGAAAAAAATATTCACTAACGATATAAATTGATTTACAATAATAAAAACTTAAAAATAACTGAACGACGACTAGTCATAAATCGATAATTTGATCCTTCTTTACACATTGTCGTGGCGTCGTTTGGAGCGGAGCATGAGGATTTGTCTTTTCTCGTTGTACGCAGTAGGAGGAAAGAGGTCAGAGGAATATTATCATTTTTATTATCTCAGAATATAAGACAAGGGCACACGCACACGGATTCTTTCGAGTCTGAAGAAGAGACAAATATGCAGAAATAAGAAATATGGCTAAACACAGATTAAAACATTTATCACTAGAATTTACCTTATTATCCTAACAGTATAGTAGCTAGGGCAGAAACTAAATAACCCATAATGTTCCTCCGTAAATATGTTGAGAATTCTTGCCAGATAATCTATAGAACAACAATCTATTTCTACAGATGAAATAAATTCGACAAAGTCATTAAATAATTTTCTAGAATGTTAACATTATGGCAATAAATCATAAAACATGGCACCCTGATGGTTTTCTCAGAATTGTACATAATTTCCTTTTACTTTTTTGTGTATTGTGTTACTCAAAAGGGGGGAGGGGGCAAATTGATGGACCGCCTCGAAAGGCCAACCTTTAGCTGCGCCACTATTCTACAGCAATCTCCTCCATTACTAGATCTTAATGCTTTTGAAGGTTTATAACTCGGAAAGCGACAAACACGCTGCACGCGTACTTACTGGTTTAGGTGACGATGAAGTGATAGGGCGTGCAGAAATTGTGTAGAATCCTCAGGATAGTGTGACTAAGGCCCAATTCAGAATGAAGGCTAAGAGCAGTAGTAAGGGTATCATTCAGAATGTGTGTTTTATAGATTTAGACACTCCTTCATTGAGCACGAGAGATGCGTAAGGTGGGGGAGTTCTCTTCTCCATGCTCAATTTGACGACGCAATTAATTTTTAAGCCAGGGTTGTACTGGATAGACTCGTTAGAGGAAAGAAAGAAATGAACAATTACAGCTCTTTGTGAATTCTAAAGTGCATTTTTCAAAATAAAATGTAGCTTGTGAAACAGAAAATGTAGTTTGCGAAATCAAAAATGTAGTTTGCAGAATAAAAAATGTTTTTTGGAAATCTAAAAAGCAGCTTGTGGAATTTTCAAATGTAATTGAACAAGCTAAAGTTGTGCTAATATATTGGCGATAAAAGGTTGAGAGGGGCAATACTTTTACTCCATATTATTCCCATCTTTTGATCGTACTTATCCTCGACTTTTTAAGCCTCACTTTTTATCCCCCATTTTTTTGGTGATTTTCTGTGGAAAACAGTAAAATTTGGCAAGAAGTGTGCAGGAAACTGGAAATCCACACTTCGTGGTTATTTTCTGTGAAAAAAACAGGAAAATTTGGCAAAATGTGGGCACGAAATTGGAAATCGACAGATATTCCCTCCTTTGATCAACTGCTAACATTTTATCCTCACTATAACTCTCATTTTTATCCCTAAGCATATTCCTACCTTTTATCTTCTATTTTTAACCCCGCTTTTTATCATCGCTATTATCTCCCACTATTATCCATACATTTTATCCCATCACTTTATTTTATTTTATTTTATTTCATAATTATTAGTTATACAGAACATCCGTTCAGAGCCAGTATGGCCAGAGGCCGACAAGTTAGGTCCCTGGACGGGTAAAGGAACAACGAGTGAATATCAAAATAATAAGTTAATAAAATTCAAAAGGAAGAGGGAACGAAGGGAGAGGGAGGGGAGAGGGTTAATTCATTAGGGAGCAGTTGGAAAGAAAA
This sequence comes from Rhysida immarginata, assembly GCA_023313115.1. Lineage (NCBI taxonomy): Eukaryota > Metazoa > Arthropoda > Chilopoda > Scolopendromorpha > Scolopendridae > Rhysida > Rhysida immarginata. The sequence continues at coordinate 378,760 of JAHWFO010023621.1, forward strand.
CACAACAGTCTTATTTAGAGTTGCTAAATTATGCGCAGAGCGAATTTCATGATTCAGGTCGGTCCAAAGTCTTATTTAGAACGCTTTGAAACTTTCAATCCCTTTTTTAACTCCAAAGTTTTATTTCACACATTTAAAGAAATTAACCTTAAAAGTGGAATAAAATTATGGGATAAAATGGGGGATAAAAAGGTTCAAAGTAGAAGATAAAAAGCGGCGGCCACAAAGTGGGGATAAAAAAATTGTGTAAAAATTATCCCTCAACTATTTATTCTTTTCATCCACTTTATTTTTTTTTTTACCAAATTTTAATACATATCTGTATTACACCTCTATTTGCAGTAGAATTTATATTTCGTTAGCAGCGCTTTATATATTGCAAAATAGATTTTTAATTCTGCAAAATAATTTTTATTTCTGCAAAATGCATTTTCAATTTTGCCAGTGGAATTTTTTATTTTGCCAAAGCTGTAATACGCTCACAGCAAAGCGTATAGGAACCGGTCCCCGTTTTTCTTGCTTTTCGTTTTCTCGCTTCCCAGCATTATTACATCCAGGAAAATCCAGGAAAATTAATGCTGGCCGATAAACTGTTACCATGAAATCAAGCATGTTTATCGGATACTTTTGCAGAATTGTTTGTTTTTTTCCGAACACTAAGTCTTGCTCTTCACTCCATGCTTTTGCTCTTGCTACTGCTCAACGCTCAAAGGAGTTATGGCGTAAGTAAGCTTACTGAATAAGAACAGGAGTAGCTGTCATTATTACTAGTCTTGCTTACGCTCAACTCTGAATTTGGGCCTAAGTCGATCGTACACTGAATTAGACTGAGAACGTGTTCAAAACGTCGTTGCGATCGAACAATAAAAAAAAAATCGGAAGTTATAAACAAGCAAAATACCGTCATACATTTTTAGAATATGTCAAATTTGGTCTCATTGGAATTATTTATTCGTGGTGTTGCATTTTCTTTGTGGAGCAGTTTACTTAATATGAGAAATCGAATATACGACATTAAAAAGAAGAAGGTCTAAGAAACTGCCTTCTTGTTGAAAATAATTTATTTCCTTTTGAAATATTCATTATTTAGGTTTTTGTTTGATATCGAGTAATTTATTCAATTCTTTAATTCATTAAGTTTTATTTGGTTTTCTAAAATTTATTCTTGAATACTTCAAACGTTAAAATAATACATGAGCTCGCTGACAACTCATTGCTGCTTTTCAGTTAACGTCATCCTTGATGTATTTCCATTCATTTCTGCTTCAAAAGCAGAATTTATTGCGATGTATTACATTCCAATGATACTGAGTGCATGCATTTTTTGAAGTTTTTTATTTCCATTTCTTTACAAAGTTAGACACTCACATGCTGTCTGAGGGTGTGTTCAGGGGGAAGGCTAGGGGGAAGAGGGTTGGAGAGGTTTAGAAAGAAAAGAGGGGGAATGGGAACCTGAACACATTACCATTTTCACTTTTGCTTGCAGCTTTCATATTTCATTTCATGAATGTTTCATCAGACCATTTCAATCGGTCTGTTCTTACCTCATCATTTCTTTTCTTTCCATTTAATGCCTTAATTACAAAAATTCTCCAATTTTTGTTTCGTTGATTTAGATCCTCGTGAGAATGCAAAAAACTCGCTCGAAAAAGTCCAACTTTTCCTTTAAAGTTAAAAAAAAAAAAAAAAAAAAAAAAAAAGGAACGAAAAAAAAAAGTCGAACCCTCAAAACTGTTCTTCTCCCACAACGAAAGCTGCCATTTTGCGTCTCATTAAAGTCGTTATTCAATCTTTCTCGTAAATTTTAAAATGAGGGGGAAAATTGAGGGAATTTATTTTCGTTTCATCTCTGTATTTATGTTGGATTCAACGATTAATAGAAGCAACAAACTCAGCGCACATCAAAAGGAAATCCAATGAAAAACATCAATCGATCGTTTGCTACTTATTCCGTTAGGCTTTATAAATTTAAACAATTTTCTTTTCCTTTGAAGCTTATTTAACATAATGAGTATAATGAACGGAAAATAATGAAGAAAATTTATTTTTTTGTTCAATTTTGTGAATCCGGAAAAATTCTTTGATTCGTACAAAATGAGATTGCGCCTTGTATTAGATGATATTAGCATCGATCTGATTTTGTTTAACATTAAAATTAAAAAAAAAAACGAAATCAAACATGAATTCATTAAATTATTTATTAAAATCATTACTTTTTCTGTTATATCTACAAAAGCAGTGAGTCCAATAAACACGTTTATTCAATATTTGAAAGCAAATGCTTCTAAACTTCCTTAGATTACAATCACGGTCTATAGATATTCATGGTCATCGAGCTTCGGCCATTTTCCATTGTATCGAGAAGCTAAGGAAAACAGATCGCGCCAGGTGCCGCATAGATCGCACTATTCCCGACCACAAACTGCGATAGAGATTTTCATTGAAACTGAATACGAAAGTAAAATTTCTGTCTGCCGATAGGGTGGCGCTGCAGGCGCAGTTGGGCAGATTGTACATGCAGCGCCACTTTTCAATAGAGTTCCCGCCCTACCGGGAGCTAGAAACTTTAGCTCCATTTTAACAGTGGAGCTCGATGACCATGAATATCTATAGACCGTGATTACAATACTTAATGATGTAATTAATGTTAAGGATGAAGTGTAACAATGCATTCCAACTCTGCTAATTATAAAACAGAATATTGAATTTGTAACAATGGATAACATTCCTATTGTTCGAACTATACTTAGAATTGATAGTTCTTAGAACTTAACAGTTTCTTGAAAAATTTAAAAATACGAAAGCATTTGCCATAAATTATTGTAAACGATATTTTCCATTCTTAGAATCTCTTGTATTATACGGAATAATCGTTTAGGAAATAAAATGCGCTATGCCTTCAAAATTAACCGAAAATAATATATACCATGCCATCAAAATTAACCGAAAATAAAATATACCATGCCAATAAAAAGCAGTGAGGTCGGAAAAGGTTGGTTTTCTCTTGTATGCTGACGATGTTAAAATCTATGGTCGCATTTCAAGTTGGACAGATTACATCCCTTTGCAGACTGCGTTGAATGATGTTTGTGTCTAGGCAGCTAGCAATGGTCTTTCCTTAAATTCTAACAAGAAGTTAATCCTCCCGAGGAAGGTATAAGAAAGTAGCGGAAGTCCTGAGATAATCTATTTTTACCCTTTTATCTCACTTTTTACCCCATCCCTCCCAATTTTTTAAATCGAAAAATTGATTTTCTCGAACGTAGTATTTAGAAAGTGTAAAAGAGCTAATCTTCTTTCGTTTCTCATCATTTCCGATCGAATGATATATGACATGCCATATGTTGCTATAGTTTTAAAGACCAAGTAACTGCCATCCACACAATTCCGACCCCATTGGGACAATTTGGCCCAAACTTCATAGTAATGTTGACCTTGCTTAGAGGAATCTGCATAGCGAATTTCACTCTGTTATATGCATAAATACGCGTAGACCTTTTGGTCCCCTCTAATTTTCGCCCCCGAAACTCCGACCCCAGTGGGCCAATCAAAAGCAAACTAAATAGTGAAGGTGCACATGCTCATAGTAAGCTACATGCCGAATTTCAACCTTCTACCGCAAAAAATGCGGAAATTATGAAGGGGACGGACATTGTGAAAGAAATAAGAAGCTCCATTCTTCCGCTACTTAATAAATCTTTTATTATATCTTTTACGAGGAACGTTGCGCCTTTTTATTATGATTATATATTGATGGGTGATATTCTCGAAAGGAAGACTATGGCTTCTGACTTAGGTGTAGTGTTTAAGATTAATTTATCGTTTTCTTCTCATGTTGAGTCGCTTACTCGGAATATATGTTGTAGGCTAAGAATCTTAAAAAGGTTGATTCATTTCTTTTCTAGTCCTTCCTCCTTTGTTTGTCTGTTTAAAAGTACTAGGATCCCCCAATGATCGAGAAAAATGATTCCCCCATTTCTGAGAAAAAAAAATACATGTGTAATTGTTCTAGCCTCAATCTTGCTTATTAATAAACTTTGAAGAAAGAAAAATAGATAACACAATAAATATCCAAAATGCTTTGCATGACATTTCTGACACTCCCGATTCATTTCACCGCAATGATAACTGAAAATTTCTCGGAATAATATTTAAAGCACATCTAAAGGTATCTTTTAATATATCTATCGAATTATTAACTAAATATAATATTTATATTTAAACTAAATTGTCCCTC
>JAHWFO010023621.1:395459-431872 GCA_023313115.1 Rhysida immarginata
CCATAACCATGAATATCGATTTTTTATCGATATTTATTATTTTTCCGAAATCTGAGGTAGACAGTGACCTTCCTCATGCTTTGAAGGTCAAGTATGTAAATTTCATCAAGATCGGAATAAAACTGTAGATTTGTATAAAAAACATACAGACAAACAGACCCACCCACCCACAAACATCCTTCTTTATATATATAGAAGATACTAGCAGAGGACCCGGCGTTGCTCGGGATAATTACGCTTGTAAGTAAATAGAACAACCATGAAAAGGTAAATTGAACCTCCAAATTGGTTAAATAATAACTCAATGACTACAATATAGAGCGAAGGAACTATCCATTCTAAGAAAAACCCGAAAGACAGGAATTTACCTCTTCACTGAAAAAATCCATTCTAGGCGATATACCGGGATTTGATTTACCGAAAAATATTTTTTAAAGGCTCACAATGGACAGACCTCTCCAAGGATGCCTTCTAGTCTAAATAATTTTTTACTCAAGTAATCTTACTTTAGATGTACAATTGATGTTGTTGCAATTTCCTTTCTTCATTCGATGTCTTGAAGCAAAAATTGGCCATTCATCACTTTGTGTAGTCTATTAGTCGCCGATTCTTCTATTTACTTGCTTACCATTTGCTTAATACAGCACGGTGCTAAAGGAGTGCTTCCTCTATCGTCTTTCACTCTTTCTTAATAGTCTGCTAACTCATTATCTCCAGTTACTGATCATTTTTCAAGATTTTCAAGAAATTGTTAAGTACTAAGAATTCTCTTTTCTAAGAAAAGCCTGAATAACAGGAATTCTATACATTGAATTCTATTTTGCACAAACTTTGCCTTGCATTGTTGGTCATGAGACATATATTGTTGATCCTTGCATAGTCTTGGTGCATTGCGTATTGACAACATTGTTGATACCTATTGTTGCACAAACTTTTATTTGCATTGTTGGCCATGTGATATATATTGTTGGTCCGTGCAGAGTGTTTGTGAATTGCGTTTTGATACCATTGTTTCAAGAACTTTGTCTTGCATTGTTGGTCATGAGATATTTCTCATTAATATGCCCTGCCATAACCATGGATATCGATTTTTTATCAATAATTATTTTTCCGAAATCTGAGGTAGACAGTGACCTTCCTCATGCTTTGAAGGTCAAGTATGCAAAATTTTATCAAGATCGGAATAAAACTGTAAATTTGCATAAGAAACAAACAAACCCACAAACAAACAAACAGACCCACAAACATCCTTCTTTATATATATAGAAAGATTACGATTGATAATACGATTCATTAGGAAATCCATTGTTTTGTTAATCAAATGCACAAAAACACACACAAATTGACTCACGGTAGATACGCTTACATGACCAAATAAACAATACAAATACAAACCCTGAATATGGCGCGGGTGAATGACATCAACAAAGTAGGGTCATTGACAACGATTAAAAATGCCATTCTTGATGCCATCTGGTAGCCATTCGAGATGATATCAGCAATAACATTTCTAATTGCCAATTACACTATTTTAATAGATATTGATTATCAATGTTCTAATCAATTTAAGATTTATGCAAACATCCCTCATTTAATTAACTGATATAGATAATTACATATAAGCATACAATATTATAAATTTGGCTACAACTGCACCGCCAAGTTCGAGATCCTATGCAAACATCATTCAACAAAAGAGAGGAAAGAACCCATAATATTCATGTTTTTTTTAATAATCTCTAATTAAACATATAAATCGACATTCAGAAGAAAGAACGATAGACCCATTTCTCTACAGTAGTTTTTTTCTTCCATATATGCGCATTTCGATTGGCATTCAACCATCGTTCAGTAAGATTTGAAGAATATTTTTACAGATTTTTATACAATACGAGGTCTAATTAGCGGGCAGAGATTTACCTGTTAATAACTGATTACAAAGATAGGATTGATTGGTCAAAAAAGGATTTATACAATAATTGGAAAGAACCACTATCTAATGAATTTTAACAAGTGCTCCATTATGATGGGTCTATGAGACCTCTTTTGTTATTGATCGCTATTTCTGTTGCTTTCCTCAAAATTTTCATGGCTTTCAAAAATGGCATCATTACAGAATCTACATTCTTTCTCACTTTAACATGACACTGCTAAATCAGTTGTAGAGTGTAAATCATTTCTGGTGTTCACTCGCATTTTCATGTAGTTCCGTTTCTGATCGGCTTTTCGCATCACGTGACAAAGTAACCAATTAGCAGGCGCAATCCTTTCAATCTGTTTCTGCAGTAGCAGAAGATTGTCGTACGATACCTGCTGCTGTCATTTGCTTACTATTTTTCTGTCATGTAAGCTGCATTTTTAGGTATATCCATTTCGTGCATGAATACATTCCAAGAATCATACGATATAGTCAGCCTCGTACGCATGTAACACAAACAATAGCATCAACTTACCGTTAGAGTGAGGAAAAGTTTAAGGATTTTGTAATTATCTTTCGAGGATAAATGGCCGATTTAGAGGAAGGCATCACACGGGGTTTAAAAGCATTGCAGGGAAGCAGAAAATGATAGCAGTGAAGCGTTTCTGCAATGATAGAAAATAGCCAAAATAGAGTTAATTTTCATAAAGTTGCATATTCTATATAATTTTGTAAGCATTTTAATAGCGTTGCCGAGTGATGTGAGTAAATTATTTTATTAGGACCGATAGGTATTTACAGTTTCACAATGTGCGTCCGTTCGTCTGTCTAATTGTTGGTGCTCTAACGTTCGAACGCTTCCTAATTTTCTACTTCCGTTTTCGCCATTCGGAAACTTAAGTTTGTTTACGGAAAAAATCGGAGACTACTCCGATTCAAATAGTCACAAATAAGAAGGGAACTTTTTTTCACAATGCAATTCTATGTATAACAATACAATTCCATGAATGAATATAACGAGTAAATAATGATAGTCAAAATTACTGAAGTTGTACGTGATCTAATGGTATCTTATCGTACCACTGGAAACTTCCAATGCTGAAATATGTCATATAATATATCAAACAACTTGAAATGACGTCGCATTAATGAATATAATGTAAAATTAATGATAGTTGAAATTGGTTTACAAAAAAAGAGTTTTATGTTACAATGTATTGAGAATTACTACACTCTCAATTTAATATTTTGGGTACACTCGTATTTTGATCTACACATTTACTTTGGAACTACGCCTTACTTTAGCAACCAGAGGCTTCCTTAGCAAGCTCATCTAACGCTAACAACCAGAGATTTCTTTAGCAAGCAAAGGCTTACCTTTTTGTCGACGAATTCTTTAAAATCCTATCGGTAATGGGCATATCGTTGCCTGACTTGTTTAGATTATTTAAACAACGAAAAGTTGCCAAGTAGGGGAGAGTGGGTAACAGTGAGACACACTTTTTTCCATGTTATATTGGACCAAATGCAACGAATTTTTTCTGTGAAATACTAAACTTATACAGCTATGACATAATTTAATTTCAGATTTTATTATGAAAAACCTTTTGATGAAAAAAAAAAAAAAAAATCTGAAGCACGTTGTCTCACTCTTCCCCAGAGTTGGGGAAGAATGAGACAAAAAGGGGGGGAACAATGAGACATGCTTTTTTGGTGCATTTATTTTGATTTAAAATTATTAGAATTATTATCAATTAAATTACAACATATTCTTCTAGATTTAAAAAAACATTTAAATATTTTATAACAATTATTAATGGAAATTTATGTAAAAATACGTCATTGAAATATGTTGGCTTGAAATTTTATAACTATTGTGATTTAAGGAAAATATAAAATATGAAATTCTTTTGCCAAACAATAATGATTCTTTGATATACTACATCATGCAGAAGTCAACATGCTGTGGTGGGTAACACTGAGAAACCCGTCTCACTGTTCCCCAAATCATTTTGTCTCACTGTTACCCACACCATGTGGTTTATTTTTTCAAGCCTGTAGGCCTAAGTTTCCATTTAATTTTTAAATCGCTTATAGATTTCAGAAAGCTTAATGAATAAGCATTCCATATATAGCTATCTTTTTATCAAATGTTATAAATGTGGTGAACAATGTACTATAATTGGCAATCAAGAAAATTTACATTACTATCCTTAACTTATGCAAGTACAGTTTTCTTGAGCCTGCAGGTATCCTAGAGAAGTGAAACTAGATGGGTGCATAGATAATTAAGTTCACCTTTTAGCTATGGTAGCGCTAGTTGATGGTGATGTCTTTTCTGGATGCTGCAATGAATGTCTCACTGTTCCCCGTGTCTCACTGTTATCCGCTCTCCCCTACATGCAATTGGTGGTTACTATTCTATATAATTCCCGTTTAGAAACAACAAGTCAGTTGTAGTTCAAGTACGGAGATTTTTTTTGTAATAATTTTTCTTCTCTGTGTATACTTGCTTTTTATGTACTACCAAATGGAATTTACTTTCTGGATGTACCTGATATTAGCGAAGAAAACACCATTCAGCACAGAAAAAAAATAATTACAAATGAGTCGAGCGGATTATTGAATTACAGACAAAGGTAGACAACTACCGTTGTCTGGAGGTAATTGCTTTTTCAGAGGTTTATCGAAAACTTATTGGAATACTTTCGGATTAGCAATCTGACTTTGATTGATCCTGAAAAAAAATATTATTATCTTCATTTAAAGAATTATACGAAGGCTTCGGGTACCAACTGTGCATTTATGTGTATGTGTAGCAGATAACCATATTTGTCGGATAGTAAATTAAAAGAGGAGATTATTGTTGGACCTGCCATCCGCAACTTGATACGGAATTTGAAAACTACAGAAGCAGAGGCGTGGTTAAGAGTCACTAAAGGTTTTACCGGTAACTACAAAAGTCTCGATTACGAGAATCCTGTAGACACATATACTGGGAAAAAATAAGTATCTGGACTGTAACATGAGCCTTAAAATCCATTTTTTCTCTCATTTAGACTATTCCCAGAAAATCTTTGTACGGTCGTGAAGAGCAGGGTGAGTACAAAGGAAAACGCTGTCAAGATCGTTCGAATATAAATGTGGTGGTAGATTACAGCTGGAATTTAAAGAGAGACATTGATCCTGATCTTACTAAAAATGTAAAAAAAGTTTTTATTTGGATAAAAAAGATAATGACCACCGAGAATAAAGATATCATAATACATGTAACAGGATAAATGTACACTGTATGATCAAAACTTTAGGGACCCCAGCATTTCTGCGTTGCAGGCTTCAGATAATAGGAATTAGTAAACGGTGGCACCCCCTTTTGCTCTAATGACAGCCTCCACCCTCCGAGGAAGACCTTCCACCAGTTTTTGATAGTACTGGTTAGTTCAGCCACAGATGAAGGACGGCGTGATCTGGCTCGTAGTCGACGTTCCAATTCATCTCACAGGTGTTCAATGGAATGAGATCGGGGCTCTGAGCTGGCCAATCCATTTCTTCAACTCCGTTGGCTTGAAACAAGTCGTGTACAGACCTTGCTTTATGGCAAGGAGAATTGTCATATTGATAGAGAAAAGGCCCATTCCCGAACTGTTCCCACAATATTGGCAGTGCACAGTTGTCCAAGATGTCCCGATAAGTAATAGCATTCATCTTTCTTCACAGTGGCTTCCCACACACTCAGGTAGCAAACGTTCTCCAGGCATCCGTCAAACCCAAATTCCTTCATCTGATTGCCGGAGTGTGTACCGTCAATCATCAGTTCATAAGACACGTTTCCACTGTTCCATACTCCAGTTTCTGCGAGTTTTACACCATTCCAAATGTCGCATGGAATTTTTGCCAGTGATGAAGGGTTTGTGAGCCACAGCAGGACCGTGGAAACCCAGAGAACGGAGTTCCCGAGAATGGTTGATTGTGCTAGCAACACAGGAAGCAGAATTTCTGAACTCTGTAGCAGATATTTTTGCAGAAGACTTTCGATTGCTCCGGATCACACGTGCAAGCGCTCGACGATCTCTGTCTGCCATTTTTTTGGGTCTGCCAGTTTGTGGTTGCACTGTTGTTGCTCCGTGGGTATTCCACTTCGCAATCACTTTGCTTATAGTTGTACGGCATATTTGTAGATAAGTGGAAATCTCACGAACTGGCATGTGCCACAAGTGGTATCCTATGCTGGTTCCACGTTGGAAATCGCTGAGCTCTTTTGAAAGATCCCATATATTAATAAAACGAAGCAGATATGTGACTGAAGGTGTGTGATGCTATTTAAATAATTTACATGTCATTGTCATGCGTTATGAGGGGTTATTCCTAAACTCTTGTTCATTTGTAAAAGATAACTGATAATTATATATATATTTGTCATAAGAATTCAGTTAATACATATAACTAAGTAAGTCTGCATTCTATTGTTTGTTCGCCGCTATTATAAATGTTTGTTAGTGTTGAATTTCTACTAACTTTACTGTAACTTTATATTTATTATGTTTGTATGCTCTCTAGGACCTAACTCGTCGGTCTTTGGCTATACAAGTCCTAGTTTGTCACCATAGTGTTTTTTTTAATCAATCAATAAAATAAAATAAAAAAATAAAAATAAAATTCTGATGATATTTATTTACAATTACAAATTAAAAACATCCCTAATTAAGAAGAACGTTTGCATTCTTAAACCAGTTTTGAGACAGTAAATTGAAAACTATACTTTACGCCTAATTATTTTAAATGTGTACAAAAGAAATATGAAGATCACTTTTCTTGCAGACCGATGGAGAAATTTCAGTGTGAACTGCGTTTGGATTAACTTTAGAGTAAACAATGGTTTATTTAAGAGTTTGAGTGTTACTGTAAATGGTAGGGGGAATTATGTTTTGTTTAAATTAATGCATTCTTTGCAAATTTCGTTGATAAGGCGACGTTACTATTCAGTTTAATCATTACAGTAATTTATGAATTAAACATGAGTGAATTAAGAATGAAAATTACCCTGTGACGCCCTATGAAAAGAGAATGTCATTTAAAAGCAAGCACTTTATAAAAGCACTTATATTTAAGTGGTTACTTTTATAGCGTTTGAAATTTTATTTTTATCAATGAAACTTTAAACATAACATTTAAATAAATTGAGATCTTTTTTTAAGCACGAGTCAAAAGACAAATGTCTAGATATAACTCACATAATAGGTTCTTATAGGCTTTAATGGCAATTTGCATGAAATTGAATAAATCGTGGTCCAAATGCGATTCCAAGAGTTAATTCTCTGCTTTTGCGCTGGGTATAGAGGAATGTTTACGGCAAGTGAATGATTAACGTTGGGTTCGGCAATGCAATTGGCGCCGTGCCAGCCGAGGGCGGGGGAGGAAATCGCTGCAAGCGGCCGCTTGATGAATCCACTTAGAAGGGAAGGAACCCAGCTGTAAAAACTGGATTGCTACAATTTTCACATTTCCTAGGAACTTTGAATCACTGTAAAGGCTTGTTATAGTTAAGATTCATGTTTCCTTTTCGACGACTAGCAACGGGCGTCAGGGCTATGATGATGCATTTAGTAAGTTATCCTATGACGGACGGCCATATTGGGAATTTCATGAGGCACCAACTTTCCAACCATTCCTTTTTCCCCTCATGCCATACGAAGCCCAGTTTCCTATTACTGGAATAATAATGGCAGTTCCAAATGAAACGTGAGATTTCAACGAAAATAAAAATAGCATCATTTTGTATATTGATTTTCTGCACACGATCGTGGAGTCCGTCTCTTTCAAAAATTGTGCCTGAAATAAAGTTTGCACTTTACTTCTCTGGAAAGTTTAATTCCAAAAAAGACAATTCATATATGCTTACATGTAATTAATAAATTTTTATTCGAATAAGCATTGCCTAAACATTCATTTAGTTTTTACAGCAAAAATTGAAAGCGTCCCGGAATGAAATATTAACTATAAATATGTAACACTGTAAAAGCAAACGTCAAAAAGATATAGACTTCATATTAATACAAAATATATTTATTTAAAACAGTCAAGAATAATTTGACATTTCTAATAAATCTACGGTGAAGAGAGAAATGGAGAAAAAGTTGAGTTATTCTCGTTACAGTTTAATTTAATTTCAAAAACAGCGAGGACGATATAAATTGAATGTCTCACAAAAGCGTAAAAATATGATTTATTTAAAATATCGATTGGCGAGAGGTTAAACGATTTGCATCAAATATCAACGATTCAGAAATGACAAAAACCTACTTTTCGTTTAGTAATCTATAAACAATAAAGAAAACCTTTTGAAAATATTAGAAATAGCTTTTCTGTCTATTAACGAAATTCATCTAGAGAAAGTCATCGGAGCTTAGCTGTGCAGTTATACGTCTACTAAAGTTAACGGCCGCTCCAAAAACGGGAAAATAAAGATTTGTGAATAATTATTTATTCATAATGCATCAAATAAATAGATAACGCCCATTTTCGCGGTCAAAATTTAAAAACTTGTTAGAAAACATTTCAAACTAAATTCAAGAAAAATTTTAAATTCAGAAGTTATCAAAAGACACATCTACATAAAATAATAAATATTCTATTAAGAAAGACAGAAAGATAAGATTAAACATTTCAACACATTTTCTGTTTATTAGATTTTTCTTCTTTGTTATCTAATTGCCTTTTATTCTCTTTTCCGCGTTCTCGAGCACTTTGTAGAATATTATGAGTATTAAAAAGAACTCTTTTTTTTTCGTTAGCTTCATACCATCCAGGTATGCAAAGTTTTGATTTAATTGTTCCCAGAGTCTAGAAGTTGGGCGCGGCGAGACAGGAAGGCATTTTATACACATGATTGTTAGAGATCTAACAATCAGCATATTTAAATGTGTCTTGCGTTCTTTCCAAGTTAGCTATCGTCTGAAATTAGTTAATATTCGAACAGCTAACTAAAAACTTTGAGTTATGCCACAGAAAAATTGCCAGGTATTGGGAGGGCTACATAACATATAACGGGAAGCCTACCCGCTCGATTGCAGGGTTGGTTCGACATCACATGATAATTGGGTAATTTTATCAAAAATGTGACAGTTTTGACGCTACCCCCCCCTCCCCGACTGTGGAAACTGTTGGCTGCTGCAGGCCACCTTCATCTCCCTCCATTCTGCCAATCGACCGAGCCAGCCCCTGCAATCGAGCCGGTAGGCTTCCCGTTATGCTGCCCTGTAGTTATCTGCCACACCCTGTACTATAAAAAAAAACAAAAAAACGTTCTAACCCTCATATTTAATGGTGGCATAACCGACTTGTACGGTACAGAGGTAATCAACGTATGGCTGGACCAAGAGAAGGTGTCCAGTCACACCGCGCGTGAACTCGCCTGTTCCTAGAACGCATGTAACAAGATACCGGAATCCGCTCCATTCCATTCAGCGACATACCCGTCAAGTCGTTAAAGGATTGAGCTCTGCACTCAAGCCATTTGGCCTTTCTGTCTGTTTCAGCAACCCCAACATAATCAAGAACTCCCTACCAAACCCGAAGGACAAAATCCCGGCTCTACTTAAATCAGGAATCTATGAAATCAAGTGTGCCCAACGTGACAAGGTCTATCGAGAACAAACGGTTCGCAATGTCAGAACTAGGTATAAAGAACACATGGCTCATAGAAAATACGGAAGGATAAACCAATTTGCAGTAGCTAAGCACTCCATCGATACCGGCCACGATTTTCCTATTAATAATGTAAAATTCTTCTTCTTCATCTTCAGCTTTTCCCACTTCTATGTAGAGTCGCTATTTTGGATAAGCTTTCTCCATTTCTCTCTGTCCTCTGTCCACTCCCTTCTGAGTCCCTTTGATTTCAGATCTTCGTCCACAATATCTTGCCACCTTCTCTTGGGTCGTCCTCTTTTTCTCCTTCCCTCCACTTTCATGTTCATAGCTCTTTTGCCAGTGTAGTCCTCGTCTCTTCTCATTACATGGCCAAACCATCTCTGTTTATTTTCTTGGATTTTGTTTTCAATATCTGTAACCCTCGGATGCGCTCATTTCTAATCCTGTCTAATCGTGTCACTCCCCACATCCATCTCAACATTCTCATTTCTGCCACCTTCATCCTTTGTATATTGGACTTTTTTAGAGAGAGTGTTTCCATTCCATAGAGCATTGCAGGTCTCACCACCATCCTGTAAACTTTGCCCTTTAGACGCACAAGGATCTTCTTATCGCAGAGGACTCCAGAGACTTCTTTCCAATTTTTCCAATCTGTCTGTATTCTGCTAGTCACTTCCCTACCCGTCTCACTCCATTCATCAACTGTCGAACCAAGGTATCTAAAGTGGTCAGTTTTCCTGATTGCTGTCTTCATCAGTTTCAGCTCCTCGTTTTTCTGGGCCTCTATGTTGCAGGCCATATATTCTGTCTTGCTTCTGCTGATTTACAGTCCCCTGTCTTCTAGAGCTTTCCTCCAATTCTCTAGCTTTTCTTCGGCCTTTGCTCTAGATCTTGCACATAATACTATATCATCCGCATAGAGCATGTTCCAAGGCGCTTCTTCCCTGACTTTCTCTGATATGACATCTAAGTTGAACAGGGAAGGACTCAGTCCTGAGCCCTGGTGGAGACCCACTCTCACTTCAAAGCTACTCGTTTCTCCCAGGAGGTTCGCACTTTCGTCTTGGCTTTCCTATATATTTCTTGAATTAACCGGACATATTTCTCTGGTGCGCTTCTAACTCTGAGGCTCCTCCAAACTTCTTGCCTTGGCACTCTGTCATATGCCTTTTCCATGTCAATGAAGACCAGGTGGAGTTCTTGTTGTTTCTCTCTGAACTTCTCCATCATTTGTCTCAAGCTAAAGATTGCGTCAATGGTTGACTTTCCTGGCATGAAACCAAACTGTTGACTCTCAATATTAACTTCAGCTCTCAGTCTTTTGTCCAGGATCCTCTCCAAGATCATCATGGTGTGTGACATTAGCTTAATTCCTCTGTAGTTGTCACACATTTGGATGTCTCCTTTACCTTTGTAGATTGGGACAAGAATACTTTCTCTCCATTCGTCTTGTATCTCCTTTCTCTGTAGAACTTTACCAAGAGATCCCATAACAGGTCCAGCCCTTCCCCTCTAAAGGCCTTCCAGGCTTCAGCCGGGAGTCCATCCGGTCCAACTGCTTTCCCTCTCTTATCTGCTTCAGTGCTACCTTAACCTCACTCCTTGTGATGTCTGTTGTCAGTCCCTCAATTGGTATTTCATCTTCATGGTGTTTTCGTTCATTCTCTACGTTTAGTAGCTCCTCAAAGTACCCTTTCCACCTATCCTGTATCGCCCCAGTGTTCTTAAGGATTTTTCCAATAGCCTTATTGATTAATAATGTAAAATTGATATCCTCAATAAATAAAAGGCAACTCCTGGACCCCTTTGAAAGCATTGCGATAGAGAAAACATCGATACTTAACCTAGATATGGGGCCGATTAACGATACGTCGTTAATTTAATGGCTGACCCAAATAACCAACCAACGAAATTGACTTCTTTCAGTCTTTCTACAATTGTGAGGATTGGTTAGTGTTCCGTATAAGTACGTCTAGTTTTCACTAAACAGGCAGTTCACTCGTCGGTTTTCGAATTAGGGGACTCTTGGACTGCTGAACGATGGTAGCAATCACTTCCGAAAAGATCTTCCAGTATAAGGTTGTATTTTTCTATTTTTTGTATGTTTTATTTATTTTTTTCATTGTTGTGGCAAAAGAGTCATCCATTTATTCTTAAATCATATTTATCCACATAAATTTTAGTATTTACTTAAGGTGAGTGATGGATAACTTCGGAAGCATCGCCAATACAAGCAACAAAGCAGAGGCCTTAGAATGATTTCAGTTTCTCTTTCAAGCGGATTCATAACAGCTTGACCATGCGCGCTTCATTTTTAGTTCATAGATAATGGGACCAGATTATAGTTTGAATGCAAGTGTACGATGTTTTTAACATTCTGCAGTTTGTTGAGCACATATTTTGACTGAATGGTAACGTCAACGAACATAATTGTGGCATTTGAGTCGTTCAGAAGCTTCATGAGTTCCAAAAGATTAATTTACACCCACCGAAAGCCATATTATTTTGTGGCTTTACTGGATCAGTTATCATTTTTCGAAGAGAAGAGATCAATAAGTCATACTTGAGATATTTTGTGGCTGCTCAGTTCCATTCGTATGATCTCACTTCTTGTGGTGGGGCTAGCTATATCGTCTGGTATACAGGACATTAAGATATTATAGCAACTTTGTAAATTCGAATATCGCAAGAACAACAGGAAACCACTATTCCACATCAACGGTTTATTGCAACGTATACGCTGAAGAAGGCAGCTTGGCTGCCGAAATGCGCATACTTTGCAATAAACCTTTGATGTGGAATAGTGGTTTCCTGTTGTTCTTGTTAATCTGTGTCCACAGTTTCTGGCTCCATCTCCTTATATATCGAATATCGCAGTGCAGTAGAAAATGTCTTTCAGTGAACAACAAGTGCAAGGAAAACATCTTGAACCATATCTGTAATTTATTGCAGAATAAACAGTATAGTGCTCTAAAATTCCGAAAAGTAGATTTTCTTTTGTTAATAGCCTAATTTATCCGAAAAAAACAACAACCTTCCAGCGAAATTCTGAATTATTTATCTCTTCTTCAGAAATCGAAATCTCATGTTTCGAAGATTATGTTGATCAAATGTGGTTGAATTTCGCCTAATAGATTTTTATGACACTAAACGACTTTTTAATGAAGGCCACGCTGCATAGTATTTACCACTCACGTGATCAGTGTAAGTGACAAGTTAATATACAACCCAATCCAGAAAGTATTGCATATTTTGTGTTTTAGCATCAGTGAAGTTTAATATTACACTAATTCGCCAACAGAATTCTCAATAAGCTAAAAATCATACCAGATAATTAAACTGCAATATTTCGGCTTTAAAAAGGAAACATGAACTGTTTTCGAAAACCAATGAAAATACACGACTTTTCCATTCATTATAAGGGTGGTGTTCAAAAAGTTTTGCATAAACCAATCAGCGTTCAATAAATATTGCATATTTGGAGTTTCTTGGTTCTATAAATACTGGAATTTGTCGTAAGTGGTTTCCAAGCCATTCCTGCATTTCTCTACATAAGTCACTCGTCTCCGCAGCAGCTATGAATAGCAGGAAAAGGTTGTCTTTGGATGCAAAACGCAAAATCGTCGAGTTTCATCTCAGTGGACAAAAACAATCCCAGATTGCACGAGATTTGGAAATTCATCAGAGCACAGTGAGCCGGGTACTTTCAGGCTACAAGCGGAACGGTGAAGTTACTCCAAGAACACCAAGCTCCGGAAGACCAAGAGCAACATCATCCAGAGAGGATCGTCATCTGAAACGAATCGTCGCCCAAAATAGTTTCAACTCGATCAACCAGTTCAGGATTTGTGGAACATGCAAAGAGGTGTGCATGTTAGCAGAACAACAGTTCACAACTGACTCAAAGATATGGGATTTCGATCACGAGTACCGAAAAGAAAGCCCTTGACAACGAGGAAACAAAGAGCCAAACGTCTGCAGTGGACAAGAGAGCACGAAAAGTGGAATCTTCAGTGGAACAATGTCATTTTTAGCGACGAGAGTCAGTTTCTTGTACCTGTCGGAGAACATGGTAGAGTTTGGAGAACGAACGGCGAAGCATTTGCTCCTGGGTTAAGCATCTTCACGGTGTGATGGTGTGGGGATGCATCAGTACTCAAGGCGTCGGCAAACTCCTTTTCTTGAAAGGAAAAATGAATTCCGAAGCTTATACAGAAATACTGGAAGCAGGACTATTACCCACAATCGAAGAACATTTTGGTGATGACGATATCGTGTTTCAACAAGACCTCGCGCCTTGCCACAACTCAAGATTCACCCGTGAGTGGATGAGAGAAAATAACCTGAATGTTCTTCCTTGGGCACCGAACTCTCCTGACTTTAACCCAATTGAAAATGTCTGGAGAGATATGAAGAAACGAATTAACACATCTGTTCCAAAACCAACAAGTGTGTACGAGCTGAAAGATTTTATCCAGAAAGTTTGGGACTCTTACACAACCGTTATGTGCCAGCAATTAATTGGTTCCATGCCACGCCGATGTCGAGCAGTGATACGCAGCCGTGGTTATCCCACAAAATACTAGTTTTGTACTTGTTGAATGCATTTATGCAATATTTTTTGAACAATGTTTATAATATGCAATACTTTTTGTACGATGTACTTGCCTTATAAGAGTATTTTCACACCCTTGGAATAAATAATCCGGAAATAGTTGGTGTCAAAATAAGCATTGTTGATGGGTGTTCATTTGTCTTATTTTTCTTTTTGACAGTCTCAACTCAATCACCGGATTTACATATACCAACAACAAGCAAGTACGTAACATGAGAAATATGCAATACTTTCTGGATTGGGTTGTACATAATGTTTTAACATCATAAATTATGCAGTTTAAATATATGAATTAATGGTTATTGTTATATTATTCATTTCAATATAAAAGCATTTTTATTTTTCTTTTCCTTACATTTAGAGAAACTCCGTTTTATTTAATAATTATTCCATGAGAACTTCATGTTACGCTTTCTGACTGAATTTGGATTTTTTTCCAGTTATCAAAAAAACCATAACTGATTATGTCTGTCTGTATGTAATTTTTCACTGAAAAATGGATTAAGTAGTTTCGCTTTTTTCAACTTAATTTCTAAATGTCATATTAATATGTAAAATAAATACCAAATCAACCATCTTGAAGACCGGATTTTTTTATTCATCATTGTTATTTATATTTATAGTTTGTATCAAGCCATTAAATATTAAAAAAAGAAACTAACAGCGTTGTATTTTTACATGTTTGCGTAAAGTGTTTTAAAACTCAATTTTCGCTTGGGCCTTCTTTTTTCCGTTGCAATTATTAAATTATTAAAATCCTCTCTCCTCAACAACTCTGTATCGTTGTCAGGTTCGAAGGTCACAATGCTATCGAGGACGACGCAACTCGCACTGTTCAGGGGTTCTGTCGACATTAAAAATTGCAGGCCACAGAAGGACAATAGATATGAGATTAAAAGAGGTGACCCTTAATCCTTAGGGGAATAAGAAATATGCGCTATGCTTTCAGCTCCCAAGTTTAATTTCCACACAGGAATTTTTAACAAGACCTATCTGAATATAAAATTATTACCAGAGTACGTAATTTTTAAAACGTAAAATAGAAAAGCCAAATTTTAAAGAGAAGTGCATTTGTTATGTTAAATTAAAATTAAAATTCACTATTTTCTGATTCGATTGGCTTACAAAAATTAAAAAAAAACGCCTTTCAAATATTAATATAGAATTTTTAATGCAGATTACATTTTTAAATGTCATTTGTAATGCCATATTTTAACTTTGCAATTATTTACAAGGTCTCATGCTTCTCATCTACCGCATGTAATAATATATCAATTACTTACTATATCTAATAAAAAAACCTCCATTATTAACTTATTAATATTTAGGGCAAGTCACTAATTTTCTCAAGTGACTCTTTAGCAATAATATACTAGTATTGTTATAACCAAAACGGTACTACCAAAATCGTTATAAACTTGTAGCAGTCATATTAGTCTATTATTGCTGAAGACTCAATTTGAGAAAATAGTGAACTAGCCCTTAATTATACTGGTCGGCATCAAAATCCTCCCTGTAAAAATAATGGTTTATTTTATAGATTTCACACCATTAATTCCAAATTTAGCAATTAAATTGCCGTATCACGTACCATTTTGGGGGAAGGGCGGAGGGGCCATCAAAGTGAAAATTTCCTACATTCTCACTTAAACTTTTTTGTGGATAATATGGGCGCAGTTTCTGATGAACAAGGAGAAAGGTTCCACAAGGATATAGCTCAAATTGAAAAGCGATACAGCGACAAAGTGAAGCAAAATTCAAGGTGTCCATAAAAGGTCTGACACATTTTATCTGTGTATTACCAAAGAACTAATAAAGATAAACAGAAACGGATTTCAATATATGAAAGTGTAACTGAAAAAGTTTTGTGTTTCACAATTCTGCCGCTAGTGCGGGAACCGTAAATGCAGGTTATTTAAACAAAAGATGGCTATTCCGCAGGAGAGAGCACGGACAGTGTATTGGTTTATCGCTTTGGAAGAAAAATTTCCATGTCGCTGGATAAGAAGAGATGGACCTATCTCTTGGCTCCCTCGATCATCCGACATTACGCCACTGGACTTTTTCTTGTGGGGGTTCGTGAAGGACCAGG
Organism: Rhysida immarginata; assembly: GCA_023313115.1. Lineage (NCBI taxonomy): Eukaryota > Metazoa > Arthropoda > Chilopoda > Scolopendromorpha > Scolopendridae > Rhysida > Rhysida immarginata. Next base: position 411,732 of record JAHWFO010023621.1, read on the forward strand.
TGTTCAGGACGAAAGTTAAGGACATTACGGATTTGAAACGCCAAATCACGGTTGGTAATAACAGGGTAGATGTCGATATGTCAAAAGTACATGGCAAGAAATTGATTATCGGCTGGATATCCTCCGTGGGACCCAAGGAGCACACGTTGTGGTTTAATAAAACTTTTTCAGTTACAGTTTAATATATTGAAATCCGTTTCTGTTTATCTTTATTAGTGTTTTGGTAATACACAGATAAAATGTGTCAGACCTTTTACGGACACCCTGCATCTTACCGGATATTACTGCTGGACGCTACTACGGGAGAAGCCAAACACGTAATACAAGAGACAAAAGACAACAAAATGAGGTTTCATGAGACACTTCATTGATTTGTTAATAAGATGGTGCAAAATAATACCTTTAGTCATGTTTTCATTTTTATGTAGAATTGTAAATGAATATATTAGTCTTTTAATTGAAAACATATTTCTATTAATATAAAACTCTCTCTCTTAAAAATGGTACGTGATGGTGTAGTTTGGATGTCATATTTCGATTTAGGAATGTCAAAGCTATATAGTTCACATTTTTTTTTTGCAGGGAGGAGAACTTTTTTTTTTTGCCGGGAAGTGTTGTTAGTATCTACACTGACAAGGGTAGAAAACGAACATGTACTTCACAGGTTCCCACCAAATTGAGATATGTTACTCATCTGAAACTACTATTGATGCTTGCAAAATAAGAAAATGCGAAATTTTGTTTCTTTTAAAATAAACCGCGAAAGCGGAAAAATTTGAGCACACATAGCCATACAAAGACTCCATTGTTAAAGCCATACTTAAAGCTGTGTGCGTGTATTAATGCACTTGATGGAACTTCTTTCTTCCACTACTCACCAATAAGCACGAATCCACTTCACATGAAAGCAATGAAAGTAGCAGCAGACGACAATTTAGTGGATTCTCAAGTTTCTAAACAAACTTTGTTTTTAAAAATAGATTATTAAAACTAGGTAAGTGCCTTCCAGTAAATGATGTGTATAGTAATTAATAACCATTTCTTTAATTTATTATTTCGTAAATTTGCCGGGGCTGGCGTCATATGAATCGAGGGCAAAGCTGTCGAGTGATAAGTTGCGTTGGTGAGGGGGTTTGTATCGCGGTGCTTTATAATTTTATAATATTTATGCTTTAAATTAAAATTATAATATTCATTTATGCTTTATAATATTCATGTATGCTTACCTCATCTTATAAATTATTTCGAGACGAATAATTGTGTACAGCAAAATTAAAGTTTTGTGGTTAATAACAGTGCTCTAACTGCAAATCTTTGGGAAGTAGCATCGGTCCTTTTATGGCCAATATCTACATCCGAAAATTAGAAAACCAGGCATTGAATGAATTTAAATACTTTCCTAACGTGTGGCTGAGATACGTTGATGACGTGTTCGCAATCTTTAATACTGAAAAGGAAAACATTGAGATATGCATGGCTAGTCTTAATGGCTTGTGTCCTAATATCAAGTTCACTATGGAGGATGAGAGAAATGATAGCCTGCCATTTTTGGACATACAACTGACAAGAGTTGGCCATGAACTACAGTATGACATCTTCAGAAAAGCAAACTTTGTGCCTAACTTCATAAAGCATGATTCGAACCGCTGTCATCAACACAAACTAGCAGCATTCTACCATAGGGTGCATCTCATCCCACCAAACAAAGAAAGTAGAAGTAAGGAACTCCTAGCAATTAAAGAATTCGCAAGACTCAACGGCTATCCTGGAGAAATAGTGAAAAGCATTACCAGAAAAGTAAAATATAAAATGATCCTGAAAAACATCACCACACTGCAGACGGAAAAAACACCAGGACAGGTGTTGACCCTACCCTACAATAAACAATTAAATAGAGGCATGAAGAAGATCGCAAGAGAGTTTGGCCCCTCTGTGGTCTACAAGAGCTCTAACACAACTGGAAAACGGTTAATGGACCCAAAAGATACGATCGCTCAGAAGAGAAGCCAGGAATCTACAAACTACCTTTTTCCAAATGTGATGCGGTCTATTACGGGCAATCGAAAAGAGCAATAAAAACGAGGATAGGCGAACACTTGGCATGCTTCAGGAATGGCAAATTTGCTGTTTCGAGATTTGCGGACCACGTTCTAGACCGAAAACATGATTACAGAGCAGAAGATTTTGATATCATAGACAGCACAAGTGACCCGAGGTTATTAAACTTCTTGGAGTCACATGCCATCACCAGCGAAGACCCTGACTAGTTACTGAACAGTGACGCAGGCCCTTTGGACATGACACAACTGAAGGAAGTAGCAAAACTTCATCTTCCCAAACTGACCAATGGAATGAATACAGGAGCCACAAACTATGAACCTGGATTGGACTGACCAATTGGGCCTTATCTGCTATTTACTTACTTTGTAACTGGATTGTATCTACTTTTCTCTCACTATAAATATGACTCTGTAATTCTTCTACTTCATCTGAACAGAATTCTCTGTACAGAAGAAATTCTCTACACTTAGCTGCCGAAATGCGCATTCGTTCGAATAAAAGTTTGATGTGGATTAGTGGTTTCTTGCTATTCTTGTCTCGTCGTTAACGATTGTGCTTCCCCTCCTACCGACATGTTTTTTGAAGTTTTTACTTCCAGAGCGCTATCGCCGCCGCGCAACGCCATCGTTACCAAAGTATGCTTACCAAGTAACACCCGTCTTAGTCCTAAGTAGCAACTTTAGTATTACTTTTGTTAATGTCCGTTGAAGATGGTGTAAAACCGAAACGCGTCGGCTATAAACGCTTAAGTATCCGTGTCACTCTAGACGTCCATTTATTTTTCTATTCTATCAGGTGCTTTATCTTTTGGGACAGTTTGGCGTTTGGCCGCCATTTTGAAATTCGCCATGTTGGGTCAAAGATCATTTTCTTAAATAACACCAGAGTTTTCTCAGGAATTCATTCCTGCAATCGGATTTCAGTTATCTGTTGTGGTTCACAAATTATAAACAAAGAGTATATGTTGTAGGTAATTGAAAATGGCACTGGTGAAGGAGGAGAGATTGAGCTGATCCTGGTGTCTTGGGAACGCCGCTACCATATTATTGCTGCCCATTTCAATGCCTGGCACCCCAGAAGAGAACTAGTCGTGCACACTACGGTCGCATATGTAATATCACATTTCAGAGATTTTCTAACTGTTGAACATAGAGTTCGTACAGGCCGGCCACAAACATCAACCGATGAGGCAATCTTAACAGTGGAACAGTGGTGTTAGCAGCAATTGCAAAGAGTCTACAACGCAGCCCAAGACGGTTTGCAGCTGAGTACGGACTCAGCCAAATCCATAGTACGAATTCTGCATACCAACATGTGGCATCCATTTAAAGTTCAGATGCAGCAAAAAGTATTTGAGGATGTTCTGCACAGACGTGAGGAGTTCTGTACCTGGGCTCTGGACAACAGGCGGTAATCTAAATGCGAATGTTACAGAACACTGTGTTCCCATCACTGTTGACTGAAAATGGCAGATTACCATCTTTTGGACTTTACGGAAAGTTAAACTAAAACATAATAGGAACGACGACTGCCTGAACCACCTGGTCATAAAAAATTGGGGTACCGTGGGAAACATGTTATTAGCACATCTCAAAAGAGAAATATGGCAAGCTGAGGCTTTCCCTAAACGGTTGGAAATTACGATGATCACACCAGTGTACAAATCTGGGAACGTCATCAACATGAAATCTGGGAACGTCAACAACACTACCCACCGTCTATAAAATCACAGAAAAGATTCTGTTTCAACCCATGATCAGCCATCTTTGGGAGAACTTACCGAGTGATCAACATGGAGGTAGGCCCTACTCTTCAGTACAGGACCTCCTTTTGGCTATCAATATTGATGCGGTTAATGCCTTTGACGATAAACAGATATATGTTATGGTCTGCGTGGATATATCTAAGGCTTTCAACACAGTCTCACATCCTCAGCTGTTCACGGAATTGGAGGCCCTGGGTGTCGCAGGCCGAACAATTGGTCTTATTAAGGATCTTTTTAATCAACGTGCGAACTGAACTGTAACCGCCAACAAAACTATATATGGGCTAGCCAAAAGAGGTATACCACAGGGCTCCTCCATCAGTAATACCCTCTTTGCGGCTTTGATTGCCCCAATCTTCCAACTGAGTTTGAACTTAAGAATACGTGCCTTCGTCGACGATATTATCTTAACTAAGACTTATCCACGTTCTCAATCAGCCGATATTGACCTAGACATTAATACGGACGTCAAACAGCTTCAACAATGGTTTAGTAATAGAGGCATGCTTATCAACCCGGAGAAGACTACGATACTCAAACTAGACAAATACTACGAGTCTAGCAGAACAACTATTCAAATTTTGGGCCTCATCTTTGATAGCAACCTAAAATTCACCCAGCGGGTCCAAAAGTTAGTGTGTGTAGGAAATAGGTTAAAATTCCTCATTAATAGACTCCGGAAGATACTATCTAGAAAAGAAATTATCATTGTTTTAAAAACCATCGTGCTTCCAAAATTTACATATGCAATTCTGATATGGAGCCCACCTAATAAGCATCTACAAGAGCAACTGAAAGTGGCTTTCAACAGTGTTATACGCGCGGCTTTAACTTGACGCCCAGACAGTCCATCACTCAAGCCTGTAACCAAACTCAAATAATGAACTTTATTTCTCTTACGAATTTTATCAAACTTAGAAACTCTCTAGAGCTTTTCTCTGTATGCAACACCCGGCCCACTTTGTTTTGTCGTGACTCAATGACGGTCCTAACTCCAGGAGCTCCACACGATACCTACTGACACCGCCCAAGATCATCTCATGTTGGAAGGAGAGATACTTCCCCTATAATACTTTCTGGTTAGGGAATAGTCTACCCCTGGATCAGCGTCAGTCAATCTTACTTTGTCAGGACCTGAAGTGTCATAATCACTTAAAGCATATTAGCGAATTGTTACGAGTGTGGATTATGAACACACAATACAACATGCCTTAACCAGTGACTTTGCTGTTTGTGAGCGCAAAATTTTATAATAATAATAATAAACATTAAACTTGAAGCACTAATAAACAATGATACGTTTGTACCGCATTGGCTAATTTGATTAGACTAGAATTAATAATATCCACTTCCATACTGGGATTCCTTCTAATCATTTTAGATAATGTATAACTGCATAAAAAGCACTATGACGAATTGAACTAAACTTCATTTAACTTCATTTAACTTCATTTAACAGAGTTTGCTTCGTAAGACTGCTTACTGTAGCGTTGATATTATAAGGCATACTCAAAACTTTAGCAAGGAGAAGTGCATTAACGGAAAAAGCATATCATTTTACTGTTCCATGGGGAAATGTTTCTGATTAGCATAAAGAATAGTGTAATGTTCTAATCCAGATATACATCCAATATCATCCTGGAAATATCCCTTTAATCTACATGGTAAAATTCCACAGGCTTCGTTTCTTTTAGGCGAAAATAAGTTTGTATTCAGTTCCGTATAACGAGTTGAAAATTCTCCAGAGATTCGAAAATGAACGAGATACTTCCATGGTAAACTTAGGATTCGTATCTAGGAAACACATTATTCAGCTTTAGAGTCCAGGCTGCTTTTTCTTCTGATATCAAATTATCTGTTTCAATAGCATTTCCATCTTCACCACTTTTTCTAACTAATCTAGGTTCTGACGTTTCCCAGCTTAACATCTTCCCAATCTCTCTTTCCCCCCCTCAGATCCAACTATTTCTTTTTCCTTTTTTTCTTCTTCCACAAACTTCCGTTTCCGGCCCACACCAGTCTGCCTCTCAAAGTTGGGAGAATTGCTCACGCTCGGGAAGCTTTTCCGATGCTTTCTCCATCACCCCTCGCTCTTTTCCGTACTTCATGAGCGTTCATATCTGACGTCACGGCCGTTCCCGTAGAATAGAACAATCTTGTTCTATAGAGCTTCTAAATGGACCTTGACACCAAATATCTGTTCATTAAGTTCGTGGACTGTGATTACTATGCGGAGTCCAAGTCATTAACAGATGTGCGGTCGGTTTACTTTTCAAAATGGCGATCTTCGCACTGGATACACAGTTTCCAGCGATGAACTAGCTTCTCAAACTTACGTTGCAGACCATTTTCTAAAAGTCACGTATAGTGCGCCGTAATGAATGAAAGAAAGTTTGGTAATTGGAAGGATGGGCGAGTCTAAGCAAAAAAAAGTTCATATGAACATGGGTCCGAATTTGAACGATAACTGAGTTATGAACAGAAATAAAAATGCCCTCAAAAAGATCCACAAGGTAATAACTTAGGTTCTGCAACATCTAGTATGATGAAATTTGGAAGAATAATAGGGTATATACAACTGTGTATACCGTAAAAATTTGATCGAATTCCAACGAGTAGTTTCCGAGTTACGCATTTAACATCATAACACATGTTCACATGGGATTAGTAATCAGCACGTGTCATGATGTTAAAACTATTAGCCAATAATTTCCATTTGCAACTTGTTTCTCTGAAACCCAATCCTGCAATCCTATTCTATGTAAATCAAAAATCAAAGTTAGCTTTAATTGTTTTGAAGAATCAGAAACTTGAAATTTCTTAGGATGTGTTGAGTCGCTCTTTTCAGACACTAGACCGCTGCTTGATTCGGTATCGTAATGGTTGATCCAGGACTAGTCAGCGGTGATTATTCTACTCAAGAATTCAGGTCCTTTTTCCACTCGTTGAAGAAACACCTGGTAAACTGAACGCGGCGGATGGAGCTTTTTGTGCTCTTTACCCTTCTTGCAGATGTTTCTTAAGAATTTCCTTATATCGTGTTACATTTACTTACATTTATAGTGATTTCTTGTTCGAGGTACGCGTAACTTTATGTACATTTATACGTGATATGTTTCTTTCATGCGAACTCGTAAACACAGCCTTTGTAACTGTTTAGGAGAGAATGTGAGAATGATTAAATGCTTTGTCAATTACGACTTCATTGGTTTTGCAAAAAGTTTAGTTCCCATGTTGACTTGCCTTTAGGTTAAGCAAATTGATTTTTTACTCCTCCTTGAATGTCTTTGTGTCTTAAATTTGGCATCCATAAAAAATTAAAAATAAAATTAACGATAAAGCTGGATAATATATTTAAAAATTATTTAAATACTCTCGCTGAATAAAGAAACATGACTACTGAATAGTTGTTCTAAAATGTTGGAGCATAACTGACAGGGAACATTGCCAAATTGCTTTGACTCGAAGACTCTTTCATTAAAAGCACTTATTTACGCTACGTTTTGCTCAATACTATTACACATGCTTCCTAAAAACAATAAAAACTCGATTTCTCATGACCACCCGTGGTGTTTAAGTTAATTTCTCGTTTAATATCGATTAGTACCTCTTCCAGTTGCTGTATCGCGATTAATGATGGCATATTAAATAGCCATCAGCAAAGACGTCCCTCTGGGATGGGAGAATGTAATCGGCAATTGCCCAGGAATAACTGCCAAACTATCATCAACAAAGAGATTTGTTAATTAAGGCTTCCATTCGTTTCAACTAATTACGTTTTAATATCCTTGTTTTTCCTCCCTGGCCTGCAATACTATTTAAAGTAGCCAAGTGTTTTAACAGAGGCTGCCAAATACATACAATTTTTCATAATTTTCAAGATTATCTATTAAAATATAAAATCTGCCAAAAATGGTACTTGGACTTTATTTTTCTTTCCGCTCATATTTTCTACAACAAAAACAAATAAGGAATATTACAACTTTAATTGAAGTAAAACATACAAGACGAATTATTTTTCTAACACATAACTCTTCATAAAAATCTTATGGGAGATAGTGGTGAAGATTTACCTAAGATTTTCTAGATGGCTCCTATGTTCTATTTCACTAATTACAAATTTACTTAAGTAAACGGGATCAAATGCGTTTTCTTCTCATTCTTTTATGAAAGCAATTATTTTAAAAGCTTTGAACTGAATAAAGATGTTTAAAATTGGAAAAGTTAACACTCTTTTTCTATTAGCTTACATGTTTGCACCAAAATGAAGTCATAAATTAACAAATACGCTGAAATTGGCTCTCTCGAAGTCGAAAGCCCTTGATATTTGTCCACTTATCCGTAATTCGTACGGGATTTGCTCATTTTGCTTACATTAAGATGAAACGGAGTTAATGTAAACACTCATTAATTACTAGGGATAAGAAGGTGAATTTCATAATATATGTTTTCATCATCTTAATGGGAAACAAATATTTCACAATACACGTTTTAAAAATATTTAATTGAAGATCTCCATTTTCTCGTTCCTTAACTTTACTTACTTGTAAAACTATTAAAACACTCAAATTCTGGTAATGGATGTAGTTCATCCGGACAAACACAGGGTACCTCAACTAAAGTGAACAATAACCAACTTCTAAAATACAAATCTGACAGAATACCTTCAATAGAAGAATTATTGTACTTTTATGTGAGGAGTTTTTATGTTTTCTATTTCCAAAAAAACGACACCATTTTCGAATATAGAAGTCAACTTTGAAATGTGCAGTGGAAGCGCCTATTTTAATGATATTTTCAGAATGTACAAAGCATTCAAGAAATGTTTTATTCTTGGTGGTTTTTCAATTGATTCAACCGTTTAGAAAATACAGGCCGTGAAAGTGTGGTGTGTTTGGATTTGAAGAAAACGCAAAAAAAAAAAAAAAGAAATGGTTCCTAAACACAGCGGATTATAAAATGGATAGCAATGTTTTTATTTGAACATAACATTTTTAATAAGTAATGAGCAATAAATGTACAATAAATGTTATAATAATAAATGTTCAAAGACATGTCCTTTTGATCTATGCACATCTGTAAGCGATGTTGCAGAGACTTTTCTGAATGCAGTATCGTTCCTTCTATCAACGCATTGCATGCAGCTCTGATCCTGCACTGCATACCCTGCACCGTCAACCTTTGTTCTTTGCCTTTTTTTAAAATCTAAACACACATATATTCCAATGCTATTTTAAACGTTTTCATAAGGTCATTGTGCTCATGAAACATCCTTTGTAAGTTTAACACAATCTGACGTCCTGTTCCTGATAAGTAGGCACACTTCTGATCAGTCCGAAATTGAAAAAAGATGCCGAGGCGTTGGCCGTCCACACCTAATCAGCGGACGAGAATATCGGAAACTGTCCGTTTGATAAATGTAAATAGGCGGCTTGGTTCAATTGGACAACCGAATACAATGCAGGTCCAAGTATATCTGATTATACTGTATATCGGATTCCATTGTATGCAGGACTCCGCACGGACATCTGTCATGTGTACCAACGTTGGCAGCAAGCTAATGCGAAATGATTAGAAATTATTAATGACTTATTGTCACCTCTTTTCATTCGATCGCGGAAAAGATCGAATAAGGCGATATCGATAAAAAAAGGAAAAAACATTTTCGTTTCGAAGTTTGAGTAAGCAGGACCCCGCCGACGATAATCGACGGGTCTCGAGAGCGAGCGGGAAGCAAGCCTCGGGATTCGCTAACGAGACGAAGATGCAAATCAGGACGGAGAAAAATCGTCTTGAAAAGGAGGGGGGAAGAGAAGGAAAGGGATCAATGCCTCGTTCGCGTCCACGACGAAAACTGCCACGCTCGTTCACGCCTTCTGGAAGAAATGCTGAATCCGAAGTTGAGATTCGCGGTAAGGACAATTTAAATTATCTTGATGAACATTGTCTCGCCATAAATGTTAACCGCACTCTATCCAGCTGCAGCCATACATTGAAGGAACATGGGTCGCCAAAGGAAACCGGACCAAGAATAATAAATTGTACGTTTCATCCATCTCAGTCACGAGCCGTGCCGACGAAGCCACGCCGTGCGTTCGACGTCTCATAGCCTAAGCCGCCGCCCGTCAATTGTCGAGACAGAAGAGCCATATCGAGTGAGCGTCGCCGAGGTTCTATGTATAATGTATACATTTCCGTTAATACGAAGTTAGTAAGAAATTATTATTGAAATATAGTGATGCTTATGAACTGTATGATTTGACTGAGAATAATACATGCGATTCGAGTTCAGGAAATTTTACGACTCCAAGCACCCCGGCCAAGGTGCCTTCTATCGAGGAACGGCTATCAAGGGATTCCGAAGGATAGGCGATAGGTGTTATCGTCAAGGATCCATAGCACCAAGTTCCCGAGCTTCGGAGGTCGAGGAAGAGGATTCGATCGCCATCTCGTCACGTCTTATCAGTCAGTGAGCAGTCTCGCCCGTCGTAACCCTTATTCATTCTACGCGCTCGGAGGATCCAAGAGACCGACGACGTTCGTGCATCTTCCCACCCGCGCCGGTAGCGTCGACAGGGCCCTGTTCGGCCTACCGCTCGGTAGGCTACGCAGCGTCGTGTAGTGGTTCGAGTATCTTTATTTACTGTTTTTACATGTACTGAATAGATATACTTACTCTTGGCATTTTGACTAATATGTGTGTTTCTCCTTCACCAGATTTAGTTCTCTCCTCCGAGTAGCCAAACCTTGCGAGGTCGCCGTTTGTGAGTTTACGGTGATCGCCATTATTCGTCGGTCAGCGCCATGGATCTTCTTTGATGTTTGGGTTGGAAGCTACGCGTAGGCCACATCGCTTACCTGCATGCTGCCCCAGACGCTACCTTTACGGATGGTCGAGGTGTCCGACGAAATAGCCCTCCGACTTAAATTGAACTTTGAATTATTTATCTACCCATTGCTGTAATTAGTAATTCTCAAATTTAGTATTATATTGATTCTGATTTCTGATTCTGTTTACGGAATCAGCAATTGTGCCAATTGTTTATGCTAATTAAAATTATAAATAATACACTTTCGTCTCCTGTCCAGTCCCTCTCTGTACACAACTTCAATCATATACTCTGCTGTTTAAAAAGGTTGTGACAATTATTAATTTTATGACCTAAATTGCAATTCATATAATCTCAATTATTTAGGCCAAAGTAAAAGAAAAAATTAAGACCAGAATTAAAGAGCATTTTGTTTCCCTCAAAAACTGTAGCCCTGGCTCAAGTTTCGCACAACACATTCTCGACACTGATCATAAATCTAGCTCGGATAACAATCAAGTCCTTCATTTCGTCAATGACCCGAAAATGCTTAATTTCTTTGGATCTTTAGAAATTTCTAGAAGATTACCAACCGAACTGATGAACTCTGATATAGAGTCACTATATCTATCAGCATGGATCTCACTATTAAATATTTATGAATAATTTGTAATTGTTTTTCCGTTCTATTTTTGTTTCTATTATCTTTGATTGGCTCTGTAATTTTCCTGGCTTCTTGTTTATTAATGTCATAATTTGATTATTTTTTCTTTCGTTGATTGGCTTAACCTCTGTATAACCTACCTGCTCTCTCTGTACCTTCTTCTCATGGCGATTAAAATTGTACTGTAAATTTGCGTCTTGATTTTCTCTGGCTGATAAAAATTTTAAGGCTTTCTCTCTGACTAGATTTAAGCTTTACCTGCAAAATCGATTTCAACTACCTGATATACTTATTTACGTGGGCGTTTTGATATTTTTTGTACCTGATACTTACATTTGTCCCCTGTGTAATGCACTATTCACTTTTCGACATCGTCCCCATTCCTTTCCACGCACTTGCGTCAATGCGTGACTAGTCGGGCGAATCCGTCCGGAGAAGAATTCAGGAGTTGTTGTCGACACCAGGATTGAATAGCAGCTTTGGACCCTCTGCAGCACGATAACGCCCGCCCGCACATGAGTCGCTGCACACATCAGGCGTTGCTATCCCGACAATTCAAAGATGAAAATCATTGCACCTTGCGACTTTCACCCTCTTCCCAAAGATGAAAGAGCACCTTAAGGGACATAGTTTCGTTCTGTCGACGAGGTGAAATCTGTCATTCAATCCTGGTGTCGACAACATCACCAGAATTCTTCTCCGACGGGTCACTCGACTAGTGCGTGGAAAGGGATGAGAACTAGTCGAAAAGTGAATAGTGCATTACACAGGGGACAAATGTAAGTATCAGTTACAAAAAGAATATTGAAAATTCGTTACCAAATAAAAAGTTTACAGTCATGGAGGCAAAACTTTTCAAAACGCCCTCGTATGTTATAATTTCTTATGTAGCTTCCACGATGTCTAACCTACGAAAGGCTAAATTGTTTTATAATCCTGGCATGGACAAATAGTTGAGCACTATACGCATACTACCGATAAATTCTAGTTAGTTGTGTCTGCCACTGCAAATGAATATGAGATATAACTGTGTTTCCTTTAATTTTCATTCATCTGGAAAGAAAGAATAATTTATTTAAAATTATTATATAAAATTCACCAATTATCGTATTTAATTCCAAACATTATCCGAACATTTCTGCAAAATCCGCTGTGTCAAGTCATCGGGGGCGAAGAAATTTCAATTCTTTCGAATCTGGTGGTTTGGCATTAGACCGGCAAATGCCGGGCCCGTGGCGCCGGCAAGAAAACTCCCCTTCAAAAAATTGAAGAGGCAGTAAAGAGCAAATAAAGAGAGAATGGAGTCAAGAGCCCGGATTGGTGGAACAAGAGCGCAGGTGTGGCCCAGGATCCGAGAAGCACGGATAAAAGAAGAGTGAAAGAAGAAAAAGGGTCTCGTCATATACGTAGATAATAGAAAACCGAGAGAGTCCCGCTAGCCAGAGTATGCCAACCCGTTGGCAACAACAGGAGTGACTCACCCACCCCTTCAAAATTTCACCGAAAGTGCTCGTCAGCCATGGAAACGGTAACGAAGAAAAGCCGCTTCGTATCACCAAGTATTTTGGCCACGACGATCTGAACGCATTCCACATCGAGTGAAAGCCTCTAAGGAAAAGCAGATGGGTAAGCTTTCATTGATCAATTCCTGTATTGATAATAGTGAACCTTTTCCACGTAGAATTACCGTCAGCGAATTGGGTCATAGCTGTATTCATACAATCGAGAAGCGTGATAACGTTCTTAGGCGCCCAACGTTATAAAGAAAGGTTTGGGACTTTCAATTGCGAACCGTGTCAAAGGACCAACCAGCGCATTGGAGTTGTCATTCGACTTCATATAATGCTCAAGTAATTTCTGTTCCATGTTCGTTAACGGATATCATAGTGTAATTGATAAAGTTTATCATACGAGGGTGTTTTGCTCACGTACTACTAATCATTCTTCTGCCGAGTCAGTCATAGCTGCAAATTTTGCCGAAGCACATAGATCCCGTCGAGCGATCAGAGTCGCCCCCCCCCCCCCATTTCCCAAAGGATCGATAAGGGCCTGGATGGTGGATCAGCCTGAGCAACTACCCAATACGAATCTTCTCCTGTCGGTGGAGGTGTCCAATGCGTCTTCACAGCAACCCGCAGCGATAGCCGGCATTCCCATTGGACGCCCGGGGGTTTTGCCGCGCTTATGCGGTATCGAGGTAGTTTGTCTATTGATTATACAAAAGTTATAAAGACTTTGTTTTTGATTGTCCTTTTGTTCTTTTCTGATTTGTTGCTTCTCTTCCAAACAGCGTCCCACCAGTAGTTGCCAAACAATGCGAGGTCGCCGCCTTCAATATTAGTGGTGCCTACCAAGGCATAGCATTTCCTTCATAGCTTCAGCGCCAATGTCCTCTCCACTCAAGTAACTGACAGGGAAATTCTTAGTTGGCCCAGCGTTCTTGAAGACCACTACATCGCTTTCCACTGCGCCTGAAGGAGGCTCTGGGACTTCATTAAACAGGACAGTTTCGACTAATTACGAACTATTTACAATATTCTATTTTATTAATAAAAGTCATATTTTCAATGATTCAAAATGATGTCCGGCATTTCAAAATTTTACTATGCATTTATTTTATAACATAAACTAACCAGACCGAGTTTAAAATGCAGGAAAACACTTTTTTAGCACATTTTCTATATATAGAAATGTGCTTATGTGATCGGTTTGTCCAGCTGTCCGTCCGTCCGTCCGTCCGTCTGTAGACAATCCCACAATTCATTGCCTTGCATGTATTGAATTGCATGTATTGCAATCTCACAATTCATTCAATCATGTCTTGAATTGCTGGAAGAAACGAATTATCCTCGCATTTGGTAAAACGCGTGTTGAGAACATGGGTTCGGTTCTGCGCGTGCTCTAAACATTAATGAGATGGTGTGCGTGCAGGATGCACGTGTTTGACGATTATTAAAAGGGCAGTTCGCTCCCTAAATCAAGAGAATTTTTTTATTCCTAGGGAGCTTAGCATTTATTACGATAACTTGAAAACGAATTAACTTTTTCACAGTCTGTTTTCACCAATCCATTAAAATGGGACAGAGAACGCAGAAGTACGAACGTGAGATAGCAGGAATAAGTACGTGCTCTAATAGCACGTGCTTAAATAGTACCATTATGATACCCTCTTAAACATTTCCTATAACAAGATATGGCAAGTAATATATCAAACAAATTGTCACAACATATCATGAACGAATATAAAAGAGTAACTAGTGATAGCAAGTATCGGTCTAATGGCACGTGTACGTGCAAGGATGTCTCATGAATGAATATAACGGTATATAGTGATGTCTGAATTGTTTAGTAGTACGTGTTTTAATGGTACCAAGTGGTACCATTGGAACTTTCAATGCTAGGATATGGCATTAATATATCAAACCACTCGTAATAACGTGCCATGAGTGAATATCACGAGAAAATAATGATCATAGTTATTGGTTTAGTAGCACGTGCCCTAATGGTGCCCTATGATACCATATGGTAACCTTGGAACTTTCAATGCTAAGATATGGCATGTAATATATCAAACGACTCGTAACAAGGTGCCATGAGTGAATATCACGAGAAAATAATGATAATGGTTATTGGTTTACTAGCACGTGCCCTAATGGTGCCCTATGAAACCATATGGTACCATTGGTAATTTCAATGCTAAGATATGGCATGTAATATATCAAACGACTCGTAACAACGTGCCATGAATGACTATCACGAGAAAATAATGATAATGGTTAACAGTTTAGTAGCACGTGCCCTAATGGTGCCCTACGAAACCATTGCAACTTTCAATGCTAAGATATGGCATGTAATATATCAAACGACTCGTAACAACATGTAATGAGTGAATATCATGAGAAAATAATGATAATTGTTATTTGTTTAGTAGCACGTGCCCTAATGGTGCCCTATGAAACCATTGAAACTTTCAATGCTAAGATATGGCATGTAATATATCAAACGACTCGTAACAAGGTGCCATGACTGAATATCACGAGAAAATGATGATAATGGTTATTGGTTTAGTAGCACGTGCCCTAATGGTGCCCTATGATACCATATGGTAACCTTGGAACTTTCAATGCTAAGATATGGCATGTATAATATCAAACGACTCGTAACAACGTGCCATGAGTGACTATCACAAGAAAATAATGATAATGGTTAACAGTTTAGTAGCACGTGCCCTAATGGTGCCCCATGGCATGATATGGTACCTTTGGAAGTTTCAATTCTAACACATGGCATGTAATATATCAAACGACTCGTAACAACATGTAATGAGTGAATATCATGAGAAAATAATGATAATTGGTATTGGTTTAGTAGCAAGTGCCCTAATGGTGCCCTATGGAACCATTGGAACTTTCAATGCTAAGATATGGCATGTAATATATCAAACGACTCGTAACAAGGTGCCATGACTGAATATCACGAGAAAATAATGATAACGGTTATTGGTTTAGTAGCACGTGCCCTAATGGTGCCCTATGGAACTATTGGAACTTTCAATGCTAAGATATGGCATGTAATATATCAAACGACTCGTAACAACATGTAATGAGTGAATATCACGAGAAAATAATGATAATGGTTATTGGTTTACTAGCACGTGCCCTAATGGTGCCCTATGGAACCATATGGTACAATTGGTAATTTCAATGCTAAGGTATGGCATGTAATAGATCAAACGACTCATAACAAGGTGCCATGAGTGAATATCACGAGATAATAATGATAATGGTTATTGGTTTACTAGCACGTGCCCTAATGGTGCCCTATGGAACCATTGGAACTTTCAATGCTAAGATATGGCATGTAATATATCAAACGACTCGTAACAACATGTAATGAGTGAATATCACGAGAAAATAATGATAATGGTTATTGGTTTACTAGCACGTGCCCTAATGGTGCCCTATGGAACCATATGGTACAATTGGTAATTTCAATGCTAAGGTATGGCATGTAATAGATCAAACGACTCGTAATAACGTGCCATGAGTGAATATCACGTGTAAATAATGATAATAGTTATTGGTTTAGTAGCACGTATCCTAATGGTGCCCTATGGTACCATATGGTAACCTTGGAACTTTCAATGCTAAGATATGGCGTGTAATATATCAACCAACTCCTTACGCGTTATTAGATCTTTTGTTATCCATAGCTTATTTGAATCAAGAGTATAGTACTCTTAGGCTTAATGGTATTTAAAACTCATTACTAATTAATTTATTAGTAGTTAATCGCTTGCTTCAATAAGAGTTTAGTAATTTAATATGAAAATCTAATAGATGCTTACACATAACGCTTCAGCAATTGAGGCTCACTTCGTTTAACATTATGTGAGAATTCTTACAAATTAAAGAACTTTTATTTTTTTAAGTGTATGAGGAATAACTTCACTCTCCATTTACCTTTCATTCTTCAAGTTTATTCTTTTAAATTCTCTCTATACGTTAGCTTATTTAAATAGTAATTTACAATTTAGTTTTCATATTTATTTATTTACTCTCAAGTGTTTTAAAATGTTGGTTAATTCTATATATCCATGTACGATGCTATAAATAGAAAATGTGCTCCCTTTATCCGCTTTGGCGGTAAAATCATTCTTGTTTTTTTATTCTAGCATTAAAAATGTTCTACGTGACTCCCTCGAGTCACCCGGACAATGTCAAGGCGATAGTCAATCTCATCCCAAACTCCTTTCTGCTGTTACTAATCCCGTGCTTTTGCGTTTACGAAGTCATCCAGTTTCCAGAAATTGATCAACCATCTTTATTAGTAGGACAATCTTTATGAAATTGCCTACGAAATGCCCGCCAGACTAAAATTATAGAGTTTGTTTTTGCATACTTCAAGACGCAATATGCCTTTTCATTCACAGCCGCCATCTTTACTTTTATCGTGACACAAGCGCCACCACAGCCTCCAATTGCGGGAAGCTTAAAAATATTTGAGTTTTCCTGCATTTTAAACCGGGTCTGGTTAGTTTGTTATAAACTAAATGCATAGTAAAATTTTGAAATGCCGGACATAATTTTGAATCACCCTGTACTCTGAATGTTATTTTATGAAATTAAATTTTTTTTCAAAAATTCAAAGGTGCCTCTTCCCTTCCTCCACTCTGACACTATAAACTATTCTGCTATTATTTATAGAAAAAAATAGACTGTCACGTATAACTGTGATTAAAGATAAATAAATTAACTCAAAAGAAGTACTGAGGCATGGAAATTTTTAAATTTTAATTTACGAACAGAAAAGTGAGTAAATTTAATACAAAAAAAAAAGAAAAGATAAAAATGGGCAGCGTGAAATAATTAATTGGTTCCCTTAAAACTCTGAATTAAACTCGGTAAAGGGTTACATCAAAAAATCTGCTAATGATGTTTACCTCGATCGTCCTTTTGATGAACGAGAAAAAGATCTCCTGCTTTGTAGCGGGAAGAAACCCTTTCCGCAACTTAGCGGGAAAAGCGAAAAGTCGCTACTGATAGAAAATTAGCGTAAGAGTATCCTTTACATCATGAGTAAAAAGTGGACCGCTTTTCCACGAAAGGTTTATTCATGAAGTTCAACATCCACAGCCTCACAGATAATTATATTTTATTTATTATTATCCTTTACGTTAAGGTAATTTTATTTATTTATATCCGTCGACTAGTTGAGTTCCTTAAAATTAAATTTAAGAATTCCAAAGCGCAATAAGATTATTTAAGACCGGGCTTTAAATAAGCAATCTATAAAAGTTGCCCTGAGTAGTTGACTCAGTAAGAAGGCTGGCTTAGCAAGTTAAATGATAATATATTGTTGTCCTACTTGATAATCTTCATCGTACTATCTATTTGTCCTGTTTGGTGTTGGAAAAACGATGCAATCAAAGTTGTTCTTGCCGTTTTTATAAACCAAAAGCAAAAAGATAAACAAACAAAAAGTAAAGGTTACTTATCGTTAGTCCTCATGGTCGATTGTCGATACATTGATCCAAATTTGCAGTATTCGCAATATTCACGACTACATATTAGAAGAGGAAAGGCAACGCTCTCGCGCTGCACCAGAAATTACATCTTCTGGATACTCTGTAATTACTTGTAAGGAAGTTTACCTTGAAGAAAACAGAATAGAAAGGAACTTAACATTCCCTATTCAAGTCTGATGACGGTTCTTAAAAACGACGAAAAAATTAGACATCAAGCAGAACTCGGAAAAGGAAATGGAGAGCATCTAGCGACGCATAACGATCTTGAGAAAGCTTTAGTAACCTAATTTAAGCAAGTAAATTTTTATTTTAACTTTATTTTAAAACACGAGCTTTCATTAATTACACCTGTGATGGTTTCTATAGGTACATCACAGACATAAAGGTAGTCCAGCTACATCACAGATATACACTGAGTGAGCATATTATTATGACTACCTGACATGTTTATGCAAATGCGCGCACGGACTTCGCCACAATGTTGGTAGCGGACCGGACCATTATAAAAAGGGAAGCCGAGTGTCGTCGACAACAGTAGGCGTGTTCCATTCTTCAACTACGGGTAAACGACGCGTTTTAACAGCCTTCGAACGCGGGATGATTGTAGGTGCTCGGAGCTATGGAGCGAGTATCAGCAAAACAGCAGCATTCGTGGGGTGCTCAAGAGCAGCCGTCGTTAAAGTATTTAAAGACTGGACGGTTAGCCGGAAGACGGGGTCTGAACGTTCGCGTTGTGGCCGCCCGCGGATGGTTGATGATCGGACAGAACGGAGACTGTCACGAGTGGTAAATGATAACAGAAAAGCAACTGTGCATCAAATCACTGCTGACCTTAATCAGGGGACCTCCAAAACGGTCTCTGAATGCACTGTCCGCCGCACACTGCATCGCATGGGATACGGAAGCCGAAGACCTGTCTGCACACCAACAAGCGGAAACGACTCCAATTCGCTCAGGAGCACAAGGATTGGACTCTCTAGCAGTGGAAACAAATCATGTGGTCTGACGAGTCACGATTCTAGTTACATCATGCAGACGGCCGCGTGAGAATCTGGAAGAAACAGCGCGAAAGCATGGACCCCGCATGCATGAATACAACCCTTCAGGCCGGTGCGGGAAGTGTTATGGTCTGGGGAATGTTTTCCTGGCATGCGTTGGGTCCGTTAATACGTGTTGAACAACTTCTGGATTGCATAGCATACCTCCGTATCGTCGCCGATCAAGTCCACCCTGTCATGTTGATGGCGTACCCCAATGGAGATGGATACTTCTAGCAAGACGATGCGCCATGCCACAGAGCTCGTATTGTGCAGAAACGTGAGGGGTACTTTACCTAACTTCGGTGGTCCTCACAATCCCCAGATCTCACTCCAATTGAGCATTTGTGGAACGAAGTCGAACGAACCATCAGACGGCTGGATCCACCACCGTCCAATCTAGCACAACTAGACAGTGCTATCCCTCAGGCATGGTGTCAGATTCCTCCCACCACCTTCCAACATCTCGTGGAATCAATGCCACGAAGAATCGCCGCAGTATTAAAGGCAAAAGGTGGCCCAACCAGATACTGACAGGGTGGTCATAATAATATGTTCACTCAGTGTATAGGAATCAACTTTTTGAAAGAGAAAGCTATCCTGTTAACGCAGCAGTTAAAATTTATGTTAAAAATATGGTGAAGGAATAGAAAGCCACTGTCAAAAGTTTATCCTAAAATTTTCAAAGAATTTACTATAGCGCGGGACATCTGGAGATGGTAAACATCTAGGTTTTGCTAGCATTAAGTTGCATACCTCTACTGGAATGCCATTTTTA
>JAHWFO010023621.1:445256-481361 GCA_023313115.1 Rhysida immarginata
CTGGATTTACAGTTTCGTGCACACTTTTGGCAAACGTTCATGATTTTTACCGAAAGTCACTAAAAATTATTAAACCAGCAATAACAATGGAGTAAATGATTTTACTTAAACATTTAAAATGGTGTTAAACATAGCCTAGATTTCATAAAAATATTTCCATACAGTAGATGAAGATAAAGCATTTTGATTTTTTTGCAATAATTAAGATTCAGAAGAAAAAAAAATGGGTTACATGTATTTAACTTACTGGATAAACAGGAAAGGAATCTGCAAATGTGTTAAGTCTCCAGGCTGGATGTCATTGATCTTAGAGACAACTGTATAAAACTTCAAAGAGAATGGATTGACTCCCAAGTTTATTGTCTACTGGCTCGGCGGGTGGTCAGCAGTTTCCTTCTCCTCCACCCATCTTCACTTTTTTTTTTTTTTTTTTAAATGTAATAAATTTTTTTTCGCACTTTACCGCACTATGGTTTTAACACAATCTGATGTGTACAACACACTCTACTCAAAGCAGTTAATGTTATTGTGATACCCCTTGACACGGGTTTTAATAGTTTGTTTGAACTCGTCTTTTTGAAAGTAAACTGTCAGTTCTCACATGGATGTGTTACATGCGTTACAGTAAACAATTGAAAGGCCTTCAACTATCGCTGATCAGCTCAAAATGATAAGGACACTGTGTTCTACAATGTTTTCGATTACTGTGGCGATATAACTGAGGAAAGCCATGTGGCATATATGTATAAATTCGGTATTCTAAAACGCTACTGAACGCGTCAACACGAACAGAACATACAATCCCCAACAACATAACCGCTAGAGTGGATTTGAGAGTTCGAATGACATTTTGTTTGTAAGATAAAGTAACATCGGTTACTAATAGACACATTTCCACGAAAAAAAAGTCTAAAATTAAAAGTATGCAAAATGATTTTTTTCCGACTGGATCTGTATTTTCGCCCACTGTGCGACGGCAGGGTGAACAGGCTCTTGGATATCAGCAAAGGGAGAATATGTGTTTTAGTAAATCTCACCTTGACGTACTCATAATAAAAGCCAAAGGATGTAAAAGCCAAGGTAGCAAAACGGAAGTTCTTGTCAAGGCGTGCTAAACATTTCTCCACTACCTTATGCCAGTGACTGGAATCCATTGATGGAAGACGCGAGAATACATAACCCAGCACCGTAATATGGCCATACTATGAAATTGAGAATGCATTAAGCAGACTGGAAGACCAATTCCCAATAGCGATCCCCTTCGACTTCGTGAGGTTGATTGTGCTTCCTGTCGAAGCGCTGAAGCAGTCAAAGGACTCTTTATAAACACCCGGGGAGTAAGCGTCCGATGCATATAACACTACGTCATCTGCATAAGCGAGAGTCTTGATGTTAATTGACGCAGCAGGCAATTCATATCCCCGGATGTCTTGGTGACGATTAAGATATTGCAGCAAACAAAAGCATTTTGGTCTCCAGTATTTTGTAATTCACATACTGTAATTTTATTGCATCCAAATGTCATTACTGAGAAAATGCAACGTTAAGCATTTAAAATACAGTCTTGTGCATACTGTACCCTACATGGTTCCAAGTAGATGACGTATACGAGGAGTGACACCGGACATTCCTGCCTTACACCTTTAGAGAGCGGAAAGGTGGCTGCCATGAAACCATTAATCGTCACACATGATGTGGCCGAAGCGCACAGTGCTGAGATTACAGCAGCAAAGGACCGAAGACGAAGATGACGTAGCACCTGGAACAGGAATTGATGGTTCACCTTATCAAATGCTTTTTACTGATCCACACTTAATATGGCGAGAGATTGCTGGCGGGCAATCAGATTGCCTTCTCTATGACATACTTAATGGTAAGCAAATTATCCGTCATGCTGCGCGAAGGAATCGAACAGGACTGCCCCGGATCACAGAACTTGTCAGCATAAAGCTTTAAATGGTGTTGAAACGCCCCAGTGAAGACCTTGTAATCTGTGTTTATCAGAGTTATCGGCCTCCACTGGGTTACAAGTTCAGGATTCGGGCCTTTAGGAAGGAAAATGAACCTCCCTAAGGAAAAAATCTGGTGAGATGGAGAAAGGATCTCGTAGGATGGAATTAAAGATGTCCACCAAAAAAGGTCCAAGAAGTTTCCAAGTGGCGATGTAGAATGAATATAAGAAGCCGTCCATACCACGGCTGGATGACTTCCGGCTGCCCATTGTCAGAAACTTCTTAACTTCGTCTTCGGACTAGGGACGAGAGACGAAATATCGGCCTCAGAAAGAGTTTCCAGAGCCTGCACCCACTGCTCCGTGGCTCCTGATGGAATGACAGGATAATCAAAAAAGGATGAAATATGTGAGTGAAAGGCTGAAAGAATCTCAGAGTCAGCCCTCATTTCATCATCCTTCATCACAAGACGCTTGCATCTTTTTTTCGGCACGCCGTCTCTCCTCCGCAAACACAGCCGACGAAATGCTGCGAGTATCGGCAGCCCAAGAGATTTTAGCCCTGAGCGCCGCACCAGCAGCATTCCGCATCATAAGAGCGTTGATTTCGCTCTTGATCTGGCGAATCTCGGCAGAGAAGAGTTGCGGAGAAGTTTGAGGATGTTGTGCAAGACGAGGAGAGACCGCCGCGTACGCCTGGCCGCTTACATTCCAATCTTCTTAAAGAAGCGACGACTTTTCTTCTTGAGGATGAGCCACGAACCAAGCGAGGGAGACAGTCCTCAAATCTGATTTTCGATGAACTGAACGAACATTCCCTTGTAGTCTTTGTCGTCCAGCAGAGAAATATTCAGACATTAGTTCTTAAACGGAAATGAAGATGAAGGAGGGCCCCATTACCACGCGATGGCACTGTGGTCCGACAAGAAGCACGGGACCAACGCCATCAAACCAAGAGTGCCAGCAAAAATACAATCAAAGAGAGACAGATCAGGGCGAGATGACCCAGCGGATCCACGATAGAATGTGAACCCAGGAGAATTCCTTCGTGGAGAATTGTTCCATAATTCGAAGAGTGAGTTTTGCTGACAAAGCTGGTATACAAACCCGGAGGAAAAGATGATATTAACGTCCGGATGACAGTTGAAATCCCCAGCCATAATAATAGGAAGAGAAGAATACAGGAAAACTTTGATATCACTGAAAAAGGATTTTCCTCTGATAAACTGCACGGGGCATAAATATTAGGTAGTCTGAAACTAACATCGGATGTATAGATGTCTAACGCTATTACCCTATCATCGCAGTCCCAAACACAATTCTCGCTCTCTCTGTGGATAGAAGGACGGAAGATGATGGTAGCGACCCCTTGACCAAATGGAGACGATGAATTGATAAACAAGCGGCCATCAGGAAACATGATGCGAAGGGTAGGCAAGTCCTGATATCGTTGCGATGAGGCCAGCTTAAATTCCTGAAGAAGAAGAATGTCTGGCCTAAGAAGAGCAATGAGCGTCGATAGCGCAGACTGCTTAAACAAAGACCCAAGGAAGCGTACGTTCAGTTGTAGACTGAGGAGGCCGGTGCTGACCAGTATCTATAGGGGAAAAAAATTTTGAAGCGGAAGAAGAAGGCTTCGACGACCTACGGATTGGTGAGCGCGCACAACGTGAGGACTCTCTTTGGGAGCTAGCACTGCCTCCCTGCCAGATGAAGAGGAGCGTCTCCCGTCCCATCCGCTGCTGCTATGTTTCGGCTCTTTTTCTTGGGCTGCGTTCAGATGCAGGCCCACGCCGTGTCGAGGTAGAAGAAGCGGACAGGGCCGCAGTCATAGATGATGACAACGCATCACGGTGAGGTAGACCTGCTGGTTCTGCTAGGTGTGAAAAGGGGGCGAGAAGGAGGTGGCAGGACCGAAAAGTCCTCTATACTCGAAGTCGTAACACCGCTCAAAAGACCAGTGACCTCCTCATCCGTCGCATTGGCGTCCCCAACAATGTCAACGCCCGAAGATGGCTGCAATGACGGGAGGATCTCCTCCTCAATCGCAAAGGTGGAGGAGGGGCAGGAAGTTCCTGCCGGGTCTCTCCAGGCGGGAGAAGGGGGGGGGGGCATTGTCAGGGTTCCCCACGATGAATGAAGTGGAGAAACGGGAGGAGGTAGAGTAACTGGAGCCGACAATGCCTGCGTTGTCATTGTTGCCGACTGTTGAAACGGAAGCGAAGATGTTGCTGGTGCATTCCAAGGCTTACCAGGAAACGATGGTATTTGCCTACTATCTTGGAACAAGCTTCACACTTCTTAAGGAGGGGGCAATCCCTCCTGACATGTGTTGGCTTTTTACAGTACCAATAACATTGACGCCGGCCTTTATAGGAAACACAAGCCTTTTTCCCCATGAATCACCAGGGAATCAGGGATATTCGTCTCGAGTTTCATGTCGAACACAATAACCCCAATCTGGAGGCCAGACGCATCTGGGTGCACAGGGCGTGAAATGGCAAGCACCTCTCCATACCCCGACATGAAACTCTCCACACCCCGACAAAATGGGCGAGACACCTCGGACAGTGATGTCCAGGTGTCCCGGGTCCGCGTGATAAAAGTGGACGATAGTATTCCCCATTTTCACGCAATCCGCTTCTACGACACGGTCAGCGCTTGCCCTCTGACGGCAGAGCAATCGCCATTCTGAAACCGAAAGACACTGTAAAACTTGAAAAGCTGGATCTTCTGATGCAAGCACCGGAGGAATACCCGTCTTGTCATAAATTCTTTTCATGGAATGTCACGTGGATTTCGCCAGAGTGATCGTGCAACGAAAACAAGAAGAGAGGATGACGTACGACGATTACGTAATAAGGACAACGGCTCTCCGAAAGCCACGCGAGAAGAAAACGAGAAAAGGAAAGAAAAAAAGGACGTGTGGCACAAGCAGGGGAGGTCACGAAGGAAGGTGCTCGAGAACGGGGACAGATTAGGGAAGTCGTTCGCCTGGCAGGAGCGAGAGAGAGAAGACGCCGCGTTGGAAGCGGGGATTTTCGACGGATGGTCGGCGAGCCCGCAGCGGAAGCCTCATGTGGGGGAGCTTTCGAAGCCTATCGTGATACGACGGCCGGCGAGTGAGCCAACGACCTTTGCAGAGAGACGTGCAGCGAGCAGGCGCCCGTATTCGCCGTGGGATTCGGCAACGTTGAATGGGAGTGTCGTCTGGCACACGCCATAGAACGAGTTTTGTCGGCGTTAGGTGTGGAAACGGGCCACGAGGACGACGATAAGGAGAGCGAGGGAAATTCGCTATCTTCTGTCGAACCGCCGCCGTCAAATGGACCGTTCCCGACGGAAAGCAACGAAGCGGAGTTTCTGCGACTGTTGATATCAAGGTACGAAAGGCATTCATTATATTATGGTCTAAATACACTACTGTCCGAGAGGACTGTATATAATATCGCCGTATTCGAGACCACCATCGTTTATTCACATTTTACGTTGTTTGCTGCTGCTTTCGAAGGCGACGCAAGTGAACTTAACGAGGGAGACTCGGTGACCGGTATCTATCCCTTTTCCCTTAGAGGCTATTTACAAAGGGGACCAGGGGGATTTATACTAGGTTTCCACAGCGAAGAACTTTTCTTCTGAGTTCGTCGGAGGTGCGCATAACGGCCTGCATTGGTCTGTATCTTTGTATTCAGCAGGCGAGGAGTTTTTCGTTGCACGTTTGGGGAGAAGCCATTGAGTGCGCCGTGAAAATATTGTGTTGCGGATTCTTCGCTGGAGAGGCGTAGTTGGTGTTTTAAAGTGATTTTGTGTTGTGCCTCATTACATTTTTTTTAACGGCTGTATGTTTAGCCTTGTGTAAAATCTACGTTTCCGTAATTTCAGTGTCAAGGGTGCTCAGTCAGCGCCATGCAGTGTCAGTGAATCGGTGTTACGAGCGACGGAGACGAATACGGTGTTGGTTTTACATGTTAATTTCTGCAGTGTTTGGGGTGATATTCTTCTACCGTGATCTGCATATACGAATATGATGTCGAACACATTTTTGTTCTCCACATTTTCTTACGTTATTTGTGCTACGGGAGTAGGTGCGTGCGCACTCATGTAAATTGTTTGCCTTGACACTACTCTGCTTGTTTGCGCCTGTGACAGGTGATGATCTGCTAACGACGTGTAGGTTGTTCAGAGTGAGCTAGTGTTTATTTACGGCTTGTGTTTAAGGTTCGAGAAGTGCTACTGGGGTGCCACGATCAGTGTTTGTTGGATCCACCCTAGGCATCATGTTGACGCCTTACTTCTTCTCTTCCCTTCAAGCATCCATAGCTCTACAATAGTCAGCCAGTGCGATTCGACGAGTTAACTTCTGCCTCGCCAATCTTCTGGTCCCTTCATCTCTTCACAGCGGAGATTCTACGGAAGGATCTTCTCATCTTTGCAGCATCTTTCCACATCAATAGTCCACTGGCGTCTCGGCGAGATAACCTCGGCCTCGTCATTCGTCAGTGTCCTCTTCAATCCCACCTGCCTCATTAGACATCGCCGGTCCTACAGCATCCTATTTTCGGCGTGACGACAGCGGTCTTCAAGCGCCTTCTAAGTCGCCATCATCGTTCTAACCAAGGAAGGTTTTCCGAACTGAGTTTTTGTTTCCGGTGAGCTCATCAGTCTTTTGAGTTTTCATCGGTAACGAACATTCTCAACAAAGAAAAGACTTTGACTTTCGTTTCTGTATGTAACAATTCATCTACATATAGAGACACAGCTTCCACTGTTTTGAGCTTACACCAATTTCTTTTATTTTCGATTATTCAGTACGTGGCAGCGCCACCTTGTGGTCATTTATATAATTTCTACAATAAAACTTTTAGTTCAATAAACTTTATTCTCGTTCCTATCTCTTGGTCATTTAACTCTGCTAAATCCACTTGACACAGAAAAATTCCCGTCAGCGACAAGCATAACCATTCTCTCCATGGTTATCACATGGGGGGGGGGGGGGGGTGGATCCACAAAAAACACCAAGAATAGAACGCTTTGTTCTTAATCGTCCAGAAGTTTCCATGAACAAATTCTATATCTTTTTCTTATCTTAGTAGAAAGAAAACCGAATTAACCGCAAGTTACAAGAGTGGCATCTTGCTGTTGGAGCTGAGGCTGATGGTGTTGCCTCAACAGTCGCCTTAAGATCGTAATATGTCCGCTTGTTTTTTTTTTTGTAAGCGCCCATCGATAAGAATCGCGCACTCGTAAAAAATAAGCTGTGTTGTCTCAACCACACAACATACGACACAACCAGCAGATCCGCCCCCCCCCCATCATTGGAGCTGACTAAGGGAGTAGAATCCATGGTACAGAAATCTCATTGATAATTGTATAACGTACATTCAAAAGCAAAAAATTTCAAAATCTTCATTACCGCTGCCCAGAATAATTAGGCTGAGGCGAACGATGTCAGTCGACTCCCCTTGGTCGGACTACTGATAAAACCATGATAATTTCAATTTTTCCCACTCCTGTAGATCTAGTTGGCCTATAATGGGTTTGAAGGGTTTGAAGGTCCAGTGAAATGGTCTTATAAATCATCAGTTGGTACTGATTCATGATTACTGGCAACAAAGATGGTAAAGGAAGCCTATTCACCTTCAAGAAGAATCGCAGGTGTGAAAAAACAAAATTATCCCACAAAGGGGGGGGGGGGGGAGGAATACCCGTATTAGAGCAGCCAATCTGGCTGCGATCAGATAACGTTTAATAAAGGATAAACCAAACGCTCCTCTCTCGATGGGAATGAAGAAATACGCTGCACAAAAAGGATGATGACGAATAGCATTTCCCCATACATAATCCACAATTTTACTCTTAAGCCTTCGAAGATCTTCAGCCGGAGACAAGGTGAATAGGCATTTTGAAGTTAAGATCGGGATGACATGTGTTTTAATGAATCTCGCCTTTGTGAACACAGATGTTGGAAAACGAAGGTTCTTTTCAAGGTGAGTATTGCACTTCATCATCACGTGTTGCCAGTGTAATGAGTCTATACCGGGAGAAAATGAAAAAGTATAGCCCAGCACTGCAATCTGACCACACCATGTTATTGGGAAAGTCCTAAGATAGTCGACAGTCCACTTCCCAATAGCAATACCATTAGACTTAAAGAGGTTGATGGAACTCCCCGTCGAAGCACTAAAGTTTCCATGCTGCGTTGAAGAAGGTATACGGGTTACCGTCTAATCCTGGACTGGACTGATGATGGCCATCCGCAGACAGAAACTTCTTGACTTCATCTTCGGAAAAAGGAGGAGTGACAAACTTAATGTCTTTTTCCATTTTTTCGTGGTGTCGGATGGAATGATTGGATTGCTGAAGAATGATGAAAAATGGGAGTGGAAAGCTGACAAGATGCTAGAGTCAGAAACCACTTCCCTATCTTCCACCATCAGACGATGACATCGTTTTTTGTTGGCACGCCGTCTCTCCTCAGCGAATAATGCCGAAGACTTATGCCTGACGTCAGCTACCCAGGGCAGTTTGGCCCTAAGAGATGCGCTGGTAGCTTTACGGAACATTAGAGCATTGATCTAGCTCTTCACCTCACGAAACTCAGCAGCATACTCCGCCTTGGGGATAGAACATTGGAGGAGCCTCAGTATTTCTTGCAACATGAGAAGACGACGACGACAGCATCTCGCAGCATCCAATCCAATCTTCCGAAAGAAATGCTTGATTTTACTTTTAAATTCTAACCATGAAGCAAGCATCGGAGGCAAATTGTGTAGATGTTTTTCCACGAACTGAGCGAACATTCCCTTGTATTCCTCGTTATCGAGTAGAGAAACGTTCAAAAACCAGTTGCGATGGGACACAAAGCCTGTATCAGATGCTGGAAATGGAGGATCCCATGACCACATAATGGCACTGTGGTCGGAAAAGGAGCATGGAATTACCCCCATGAAGCCAAGTGTGTCGACGGAAATGCATAAATCCAGTCTTGAAAAAACAGCGGGCCCTTGATGATAAGTGAATCCACACTGTCACGGAATTCGGGCAACATCACGAATCCAGTGACGTCATCCATCGGTACCGAACTCGTATCTTCCATCAAACGAAATCGGAAGATGGATGGCGAAACCGAACACAACAACATCGGAGACACGCAGGAAGAGCCAATCAGCACGAGCCGCGGGAGATTCGGCGAGACCAAGATGAGAGCCGGAGTCTAGGCAGTGGCAGTGGCGCCGAGGAAATCGTTGCTAGCCATAAGGACGAGAAGTGAAGGCGACGGAAAAAGGTTTGCGGTTCAGCCAGCTTCCCGACCAGTAACGGCAGCGAACGAGTCGATAGCGTCGTCGAGCGGGAATGCCCCCGATATAACGATATCGCCAGCGTGGCATGATGTCGGCCCGAGAGTGAGCGTATCAAAGCCCACCGTTCCTGGATTCACGTCCCGCCTATTCTCCTGGACTGTGAAATGCAGAGTTCTATGACTGGCGAGTGCTCAGTTTCGAGTAGGTTTTAATTCTTACCTGGTAAAGAGCTGTTTTCCCGAGACGGGTTACAGCGAAGTAAAATCTGCCTCTACAGTGCACGGGTTGTGGCCATTCGGCATTCAAGCATACCTAGACCAGGGTCTGGGCTTCACATTAATAAGAAATAGTGTGTAAAGTGATATACGAGTCGCCCTGTGCATTCTCCATGTGCCTTAGCCACGAATAGTGTTTGCGAGCAGTTTAGTGATTATTCTAATGCGCTCATGTTTGCCGACTTAATAATGTGTTATTTCATTGTAGCTCCTTAGTTCTAAGGCCTGTTGAGTGTTTAACGGAGTAGCTGTCGTCGTCAGGCTTTAACGTGGAAAAAAAGAATTTAAAGTTCTTCCATCCTGTGCGTCGGCATCCGTTATTAGACGATTTGATTTTACATCGTCGCTACAGATTGGTGTAGTGGAGTTCTTTAAGCTAGGAGTGATATAATTTATTATCTACGCTATTGGTTTCATATTTTTCATGTGTACATGTTGTATTTGGTGTATAGTCAATCTTACCTATTAAGAACGATTGAACTGGACTGGACCTATCTTTACATGTATATGATTCAGCGTTTTGGTCATATATTCCAGGCCTTTGATTAGGCAATTTTGTGCATTTGGTCACTGCTATTTATTACCGTTAAGACTTTTATTGCTTTAATTGAGCTTAAGGACTTGATAATATTTAGGACTGATTATCGTCTCTGTGTTACCGTAGTTTATAATGGTTTTCAATTGTGATTTGGAATTTATTGCTTAGTGTCTTACTTATGCGATATATTAATGTACAAAGCATTTTGATGTTACAATATATCATTCCAATATTAACTATTTTACATAAGCATTCAGTATGTTTGATGGTATTGCTAGTTTGATAAGACAGATTATAGAAAAATAAGAATTATTGCAGAAATCTGTTTTTGTGTCTTTAGCCAATATTATTGTTGAATGCGAGCCATTATTCCTTTAGGATAAGTGTTGCTAAAGGTTTGATCATTATTTGTCTATTCATTTATTTTCCTATTTACTTGATTGCTAAAGGAGCCCGGTTGGATCCTTTAAATCTTCATCCTTATTTCATCTTATTGTCAAAGAAACATTATTTACTTTACTTGCGTCATCTGTCACTGGATTTATTTCCACTGCGTACACTTCTCTATTACTTTACAAATCCTCACGTGACACACACTGTCTTTTTTTGAGAACATATCCATAAATAAAACAATACATTCTGCTGACACAAGCAGAATGATGCACACATCCATATGAAAAGATGTCGTTATCATCTGGATGACAATTGAAATCACAAGCAACCACTACAGGCAGAGATGAGCACAAAAAATAGTCAATGTCACTAAAGAAAATTCGTTTTTCTACTGAGTTGCAACGAGCAGACACATTGACCATTCGGAACTTGCCACCAGATGTTGTAATGTCCAATGAAATTACCCTGAACTCGTCGTCATATACATAATTCGACACCAAAATGGAGGGACTGAAAATGATGGTAGCAACCCCTTGCCCATAGGGTGACGAAGAGTTAATGTAGAATTGTCCATGTGCATATTGACACACAAAGGCCAAGAAGATCGCTGAGATATTGCGAAGAAGCAAGTTTTACCTCTTGTAGCAGAAGATTATCCGGCCTGTAAAGGGCAATGAACGATGACAACACCGATTGCTTGAACGAGGAACTAAGGGAACGCACATTCAGTGAAATGACCTTTATCGAGGATGCTGACCTATATCAAGTGAGAGTTCGGCTGATGTTGAAGGGGGCTCTGTCGTCCTTCTTCTTGGCGATCGTAGTCGACCTGACGCAGAAGAGGAAGGGCTGCGTTGGTGACTAACGCAGTTGTCTCTCTCGGAAGAAGATAAATTGTCAGAACGTCATTTTTGCTGCGACTCCGTCTGGATTTCTTCTTGCGAGGACTTTTAGCCGTCGCAAGATGATCCCGCTACGCAGGCGCTGATGGCTTCGTAAACCCAGCTGATGGTGTCGACGTACAGGCGATTCATAACGGCTGAGACATCGTCATCTGTTCTGGTGGAGGAAGAGCCGGGAAATCCTCCACAGAGAAAATGGATTCGGTACCCACTGAGACGTCGACGTCGTCAACTGCAGAAACTTCGTCTTCAACCATCGAGATGTCACGTGATGACTGAGTAAAAGGTGCAACATCTCGACTTTCCGGAGCGGGGGAGGACGGGGTGGTGGCAACTGCTTCCTTGGCTCCAGAGGTAGAGATGGAAGCTGAAGTGGAAGCGGTGGTGGCATTACCTTCCCATGCTCCGCGGGAAGAGGCAGTGGAGATAGTGTGCGCGGCACTAGTGGCTTAGTCGGCGATGTCATCTTAGATTGCTGCTGGGACAACATTCTTTCAGGCGTTGATGGTTTACTGTTAGCGATACAAACGCCCTCTCCGGGCAACGATGGAACTTGCTTACAATGTGGTTGCACGCATCACATTTTTTGAAGAGAGGGCAGTCTTTCCTCACGTGAGACGTTTTCTTGCAGTACCAGCAGCACTCTCTTTGTCCCTTGTAAGACACGTGGACACGGTCTCCGTACATTACAAGGTTGTCAGGAATGTTTTTTTGAAGTTTCATGTCGACTATGATGTCGCCAGTCTTCTGCAGGGGAGAATCCCGGTATTGTGGATATGAGAACTTTCTCACCTCCTTGTAGTCAGCCATGTGAATCTTCAAATACTTTTCGTCCATCAGCGGTGAAGCACACCGGATAAGAACTGGCAGATGTCAGGATTCAGCATAGCACAGATGAACGGTGGTTTGCCCAATCTTAACGAAATCAGCAACCAAAATACGGTCTGCTACATTTTGCTGTCGACAGAGCATCCTCAAATCAGTCGGAGAAAGCCTCTGTAGGACAGAAACGGCGGAATCGCCAGATGGAAGAATGGGAGGAATACACGTTTTCGCGTATACCTCCCTCATGAATATGCCGACGGCGAAAGGTCCATCGGCAATCATTATCACCATGTTCTCCATGGTGATGTAAAAAGTCAAAGAAAGTGTTCGGGGGAGGGGTGAAACCTCCCCCGGAGATCGCCAGGGGGAGGGTCACTCACCAACTAAAAGTCACTCACTGATCACTGCCTAGAAAAATCAAAGTTTTATATCACAAAACCGATTATCTGAAGACGCACAGAAAACTAGACGGCATCTTCAGACGGGATTCTTCTCTCGAATATCGTCTGGTGGCTCGGTAAACTCCCTCTGAGGAACTGCTCTCATTGCCCCGCCTATATTCCCCTTTAATTAGCTTATTCGCCATGGGAATATGCAGGGCCAATGAGAGCGGTTGACTGCAATTTCTTCAAATCCCGGCAGTTCTACTTGCTTTCATGGGTGCCGCTTATGGATGAGCCTTCTTCGTTTGCTGTCTGCGCCTTCGTTCTTTGCCGGCATTTCTCGGATTCTCGTTCGTGCCCGACTGAAAACATGACCAGAGCTCTATCTTCCTTCCTTTCTCATCATTTCCGATCGAATGATATATCACATGCCATATAATCCTATAGTTATAAATACAACTCCGACTGCACTGGGACAATTTGGCTCAAATTTCATAGGAATGTACATCTTGCCTAGAGGAATTTGCATATCGAATTTCACTCCTTTATGTTTTGTCCCTTCTGACTCCCCACCCCCGTAATTCCGACCCCAGTGGGCCAATCAAAACCAAACTAAATACTAAAGATAGACATACTCATAGTAAGTTACATTCCAAATTTCAACCGTCTATCTCAGAAAAATGCAGAAATTCCCAGACGGACATACGCACAGACGGACATTGTAAGACAGATCAAAAGTAGCTCCATTCTTCCGCTGCTTAATAATTGTCCAGAAAAAGAAAATTTAAGTGATTTATTAAACCAACCTATTTTCAACATTTTATTTCCAAACCATAACTTCTTCCTAATAAGAATAAGCCCTGATAAGACGAAATGTTGAAACAAGTTGGCTTAATAAATCACTTATGTTTTGTTTTCCAGAAAATTATTTCAATTAGCAATAAATTTAAACTGGAATTAATGCTCCAAACTTAAGGTAAATATATTAATGTGCGATGAGCGTGATACTCGTGATCCCTGGTACAAAACCAGGTCACGGAATTTTTCCTTCTGTTTTTTTTTTGTTTTCATTAATATCTTTATCGTAGAACCGGAGTTAATGATGGAGTTATTTTCAAATTCAACGTTGTCTCTTAATAAGGGCAATTATTAGTAGTTATGCTCTTATATTCTTTTCGTTTTCATTTTGATGGAATCAAACAAAACGAAGAATAATTATCATGTTTATTTCGCACATGATGCAAAATTATTCCCCAGATTAAATTTTAAATTTATAGCAACATTAACGTTGGTGGGGATTTGCTGTACCCGCTTTACTTTAGTCTGTTTTTTTTTTAATTTTCTTGTTTACAGTAATGTGAAAAGAGTGGGAGAGACTTCTTTAAGCCGCCACAGTTCTTTAAGAGGAATGAGACGGTTGAAACAAAACAATTAGAGCAAGTAATGCTTGCGGTATTAACGTAAAACAAGCTTTTAAGCTATTCCATTCGGCAAAATCCTCAGACAAACAGAGTCATTACTTATAAAATCCAGTTTTATTTCTCTGAATATAGCATTTCTCCAGAGTTTATTACATAAGCAAAATCTCCCTTTCCTCTTCTTTCAGTTTGAATAACCTGATTTTAAAATTTAAAGTTGCCTCGGAGAGATAATTGAATCTTAATTGTTGATAGAAAATTAATGAGATTTAATAAGAGCACACAATTTTAAAAATATATCATGAATATTAAATTTACTAACTCAATCCATATGAAAAGGATTCGCTCAGGAAAAGCAAAAACGAATAATAGTTCAGTTAGCGTATATGCTCAAAAATAAATTATTAAAAATTTCGGCTTTCATTTTAAGTTCTGAAAATTTCTTGAATTCATAATACCTAGTATACACTGGTGGCAATTGAAAAATAACACCCAGAAGAAGTGATGTCACATTGCTGATTTTACATAGGCAAAAGTTTAGTATGGTCATTGTGATGTCATGATTTAAATATTGTGGACTTACCCATTTTTCAATGCATGCGCTATCAGTTTCTTCAGGCGTTTACAGGGGGAACGCCTCCCAGAGTATTATAAAACCTAATATCAGGATTTCTTTAGATTGTCCAGTACTGATAAAGTTCACGAAACCTGCCTGGAAGTATAGCGGGCCTTCGTGAGGCAGAAATGATCCTTCTGCCAAATTTTGCAGAGGAGGACGGGAGGTATCTGCATTACATAGCTATTGGAGACGGTGGGAAAAGGTTATTCACTCGTAGATACCCTTCAAAACAAAGCTGAATTTCGGATGAATGAGAGGATCGATTCATAATACAGCCACTCTACCAGAGCGAACAATCATATCTATTCAAATCAGAGCCACATCTATTAGCTCCAAACATCCGGAATCGTCTTCTGAAAGCAACTGGGGTCGCGGATTCCTTTGGCGAGACTGCCACTTACATTACTGCACAATCAGATGCGTCTCATTGGGGCCAAGAACGGCTGCTTGTGGAATGAATGGAAATAATGTTTCGATTGAAAAATGGAAGAAAATATTCTGCGACCTGGATTCGAACCAGAAACCTCGACTATCATGGCCGACACCTCTACCAATTGGGCTATCGCAGACTCCCGGACAGCCAAGCTGTCACAAGGTGTCTTAAAGACAACCAATTTGTCACGGTTGAAAGCCCAATGAGAGGCGGGCACCTGGCTCTCAGATCGAGAAGTTCTCCTATCCAAACCATCGGAAAAGTTTGATGAACTCGCAGTTCGTTGCTGATCGGTGATGAAAATCGTTTCCGTCTGGGCATGACTGATAGACATACGTGTCTGTCGAACATCAAGTGAGAATAAGGGTGTATAGTGCTATGTTTTTTCAACGGTCGTTTACTTGTGATGTTTGTGAAGCTGCATCCAGCCTGTGCTAATCCCTTTTCTTGGACATATTAGAAAATTAACTTCAGAATAATTCTCTAATATTCTTTGCTTTTAGAGAACTGTCTTTTTTGCTTTGATAAGGGATAGACTCTATCCGAAACGTCAACTGAATTTTGATTTTATTTATTAATTATAATTTTTTATTTTTTATTAATTAGTTTTTATTTATTTTTTATTTTTTAATTAATAACTTTTAATGTATTCCAGGGTTTTTGTGTCTCGTCCTTTTCTCATATATATCCATTTTTTCTTGGACATGGAAGACGTGCTCATCCAGCAAGACAAAGCCTATATGCAGCTCGTGTAACTCACCATTCTTTACAGTATAACCGTCAATTTCCCTGGCATGCACGTTCATCCTACCTTTAACCATTGTGGTGACTGGAGCATCAGCAATGTGTCTTCCGTGCCCATGAACGGCCTACGTTTTTCGCATAGTTTGCCTAGATGTGCAGCGAGCATGAAGTGACATTCCTCAAGATGATTTTCTTCATTTGTGTGATCGAATGGATGCCAGAGTTCAGACTGGCATTTTAGCAATGATATTAATATTGGGTGTAAAGAAATTGATATCCTGTATCTTCAATAAAGAATGCAATACGTAATTATACGATGGGTTTATGTGAAAAACATTTTCTTTCCTATTTTTCATTGAAAAACATTGACTAGGTACGCCTCCACCAAAAATCATGCAATCAATAAAATTTTGGATCACTCACGGTTGTAACAGGACGAGGAAGGATGTCGACAAGTTTTTACACCTCCAGCGGAACACGTTACCACAGAATAACACAGAATGGACAGTTTCACCGTGTCCCATGCTAAGCGATGCTAGTGAGCAGACGGTGGCGTCCTCCGACGGATGGGTGGGTGGAATTTGCCGGATGGTTAACTGCGTTTCAATAGAGATTGCTGAGTCTTTTTTTTAGATTTTTAATTATTTCTCGATCGGTAATTAACTTTACAAATGTATTAATATTTTTTCCGAAATATAGTAATTTCACTCACAAACTTATTTAATTTCAACAACAGAATTAATTTGACCTACTTTAATTTTTATATTGAGATAGTGTTAAGCAAAATAAATGAAAAAAGCCGTCAAAATGCAACGTTTAAATATATATACACTTAAATATATACATTTAAATACGCTATATATTTTAATGATAATAATACATTGAAGTAAATGATGTTGACAAAAATTAAGAAAGTTCACACCTCAACAAGCTTATATAACAAAAACAAAATTCATAAGAAAATGACAATTGGTAATAATGAATTTACACTTGATTTTAAACTCATTGGGAAACGAGTTTATCATATATTTTTAACTCATAAAATTTAATTTTAATATTTCAAATAATATTATAATTATTTTATCAATAATTTATTTCAATATCTGGATACAAAAGAGATTACAGGGTCGGGGGACATTAATATGACCACTTGCTAGTATGCGGAATATCCACCTTTGGCGGCAAGCACAGCAACTAGTCGACGTGGCAGAGAGTCAATAAGTCCTCGGAAGGTGGTTGCAGGTATCTGGGACCATTCAGCCATCAGTACATCCCGTAAATCCTACACCGTGCGTAGTGGAGGGTCCAGCTTGCGGACATGGCGATCGAGATGGTCCCACAAATGTTTAACGGGGTTGAAGTCCGGGGAGTTAGGTGGCCATGAGAGAAGCTTGAATTCATCCTCATGCTCCTCGAACCAATCGTGGACAATTTTGGCAGTATGGCAGGGAGCATTGTCCTGTTGAAAGGTGCCATCACCAGGAGGAAACACTGTCGACATGAAGGGGTGCACCTGTCTGCGACGATCGTCAGGTAACGAACAGCATTCAGTGTACCCTCAAGCGGCATCAGTGGACTCAGACCATACCACGAAAACATCCCCCAAACAGTCACCCTCCCCCACTAGCCTGTCGTCTGCCAACGATGGTGTCGGGATGCCTGTTCTCAGATGCTTGCCGGCGAATTCTCCATCTTCCGTCCACTCTGTTCACCAGAAACCGCGACTCTTCAGAGAAAGCAACGCTTTGCCACTCGGCCAGGTCCAATGGCGATAGTCCGTTGCGAATTGAAAATGATTTTCCAACATCTCTTCAAAACGTATTAAACGTGGGCCCAAACCACGGCCCCACTTCTCTGTGAGAACGAGTCACACTTGATCCTATGTATTTGTATTTTGGTCACCTTCGGACCCACTTCCGACCGTCACATTGCTTTCAAAAGTCCACATAATTTTTTCATATCCTGGCTTTTGAACTACAGCATATGATTTCAAAAACAATAAGTATCGTCATCTTTATATAGTTATTGATAAACGTAATAACTTGGTTCCTGTAAATGTTCCAAATTTCACGGTATCATTATGACGGAGATTTTATTATTTTATTATTAAGTCCTATTATCATACTTAAACAACAGTCATTAAAATAAGACAATTATTAATTTTTTATTAATTTATCTTCTAATTTGTGCAACTAAACGTTAGTAAATTAAGTAACTATCTTTAATGAAAATGGAAATAAAACGAAAAAGTAACATATATCTTGAAAGAAAAATATAAAGGAAATACTTCGTTATAAAACTTACCGGAATGTTATTACAATAATTTGCTGTTTTTTCGTTTTATTTCCATTTTCATTAAAGTCAGTTACTTTGAAAGTAAAGAGACTCTCAAACTTTTATTTCCTTTCTATTTTGAAAGTAAAGGGAGCTCAAACTTTAAGAACACAGACTACACTAAGCCGAGATCTTTTGTGCTTTCTAATTCAGTGCTCCTCTCTTCAGTCCCTCTTTTCAATATGCTCTCCGCAAAGCCGATTACTTGATTGAAGAAAGCGGAATTTATTATGCTCCTATACAATTTTCTTTCGAAAACGATTTATATTACTTTCGGTGACATTATTATTTTCATGTAGTAAAGTCGTCCTGCCTAAATCACAGTGATTACGTTCTTATTATCTCCTTACCTACCGTTATCTCATCTAATCCTCTGAAAAATTTATGTTAAGTTCTCATTATATTCCTGCAAAAAATGTTACATGTTAATACGGCGTGATTCAAAAGCCCCCCATCGTCGATTTCAATAATAAAGTACTTGAAAAGAGATGTACTGTATTTATATTAAATACTGTATGTGTAGTTACTTTAATATAAGGTCACATCATTACATGTAAAGAATCATATCAAAATTCACTTGATTATTACATTTTTGCTTGAATATTTCCATGTATCCTGATAATTTATTCGTCTTAGAATTCATCTAACTTTTAACAAAGTCATCGTTATTTCAATTTTACCGAAACGATATTTCTGACTTGTCAGATGGTCAGAAAATTCAAATTTGCCGTCAGTATATACAAGATGAGTCAAAAAGTGTGAGCCCTCATACAATTTCATAACGAGTGGAGATATAACAAATCTGTTGCAGACAACATATAGGAAGTTAGGTTGCTTTCTACCGTCGGTAAAATACAATGTGTATCTTGGTCTCAGATCTTATAACTTTCTTCAGGTGTCCACTCTCGACGTTCCAGACACTACTGTAGAAAGCAAGGGTCTTCGTATAAGCATGCGACTGCAGAAGATCCGCTTCAATTACAGTTGCATGATTATACCACATTACATAGCGAGTACAGCCTTGGAATTAGTTGGGCATAGCTTCCGAGTAATTTTTTTCAAATGTGCATTTAAAGCTGAGAATAAGAAAACGAATCCAAATCGAAATAAACACAGCTTGGATCTTTTCCTTTTTTTTTTTTTTTGCATTATCCATTTTTCAAAAGGAAAAAATTTTTATGGAGAAAATTCTTTTGCGTCGCGCGCTATAATAATACTTGTTTACAGGGTTCCTATGGAAACGAAAATTTTGCCCAATTAATTAAACAGTTGTTGCACAATAGTTGACCTACTTCTCTATACAAAATTGTTTTAAACGACGGCAGTCTTGCTCATGATTGAGTCTTTTTGAGCTACAGGTTACCCCTTTTAAACCAAGACTTGGTTCATTTTTCCAATGGTTGAATACTGTGATTATTGTACCTTTCGAAAAATCCAGTTAGCTGCTTCATTGTTTCAATTGTGACTCCAGTTAAACGAGCACCAATTATAAGTCCCGGTTCGAAATCATGTAGAACCTTCTTTTCCTTCATGTTGAACACGTTCTACGATTAGACTCATCGGTTGTATTTGTAGATGTATTTATTTTCTTTCGCCGAATCATCCTACGTTCACGTTGTCTAATCATAACTTCATAAACCAATCAATTCTAGTAATGTCCTAAGCATTAAGCTTTACTTTTTTATACGAGTCTCGCCTTGATGCGATAACAGCGTAATCAGGTGAACAGGTCATAATAAACTGGCCATTCAGTATATAGGAGAACGTTCATATATACAACCCCTGGCAAAAAGAATGAACTCACTATCTGACTTATTATTGACAAGGGAAAGGAAAGTTACAGAAAACCAATGTTTGAATTGAAAATGCAAAAATAAAAATGTTTTAATGAATCTCTGAGTCTAATCTATAATGTACAGTAATTTA
Organism: Rhysida immarginata; assembly: GCA_023313115.1. Classification (NCBI taxonomy): domain Eukaryota; kingdom Metazoa; phylum Arthropoda; class Chilopoda; order Scolopendromorpha; family Scolopendridae; genus Rhysida; species Rhysida immarginata. The sequence continues at coordinate 465,299 of JAHWFO010023621.1, forward strand.
ATTTCAATACATTTAATTGAATACAAAATAAAAAATGAAACGTAATACACCACCTTGGAAAAAAGTATCAACTCAGTGCTTTTCTGAGAAAAAACTTTGAACTCAAACAAATTTTCTGTGGAACGTATTCAAACGAACGTATTTTGTGAATGATCCCGATTTAAATACATATATAATCAATTCCATATAAGTCCTATATTTAAATTAAATTTTTTTAATGCTCTAAAGTGTCTCAGTATTTGACACTGCATAAGTTAAAAATTCAGTAAATCACACTAAATTAAGATTTAACACTTAATTCAGTTGTCATTTATTTTCACATCATCGAATAAAAACAAAATTATGATAAGGAATTCTCTCCAAAAACTCGTTAATTTGCTTAATCGTTCATTTCAAGACACAGGAAGAATACACATAATATGGGGTGCTTTAAAAATTTTCACCATCAAAAATGGAATCTTCTTTGCAACAACCGGAGTGTTAAATTAATTCACTTCATAGTGAAAAATCAAAATTGCTGTTAAAAGACGCAATTATACATTCGAGCAATTGTTTCTAGAAAATGATATCGTGGCAGAAGAATCATCTGTGACAATTTCCAAAGAGGCAATCAAATAGGCGAGAAGATATTTGAATACATCGTTGAAAAGTTTGGCAAAAAGATGTTTGTGGAAACTGAAAAATTCAGAGAAGAGGAACGAGGCGAACGAAGCGAATCTTTATGTTCATCACCCAAGAAGCCGAAATTGACAACATGATCAAGAAGCACCCAACGTGGAATTTTAAAACACTACAAAGAACTGGAAGTTTATGGTATATTTGGTCCTAAAATAAAGGTAGCTGTTGACGAATATTGTGCGAGGGTTGGTCGAAAAGTAATGCTTCATGGCTGTAACTTTTTTATTTTCAAAATTCTCTTTGTATCTGATACTTACATTTGCCTTCTACATAATGCATTATTCACTTTTCAACATAGTCTCCATCCCTTTTTATGCAATGTGACTAGTCGAGTGAACCCGTTGGAGAGAAATTCCGGGACAGGTTTGGACCCCCAGGATAGAATGGCAGCTATGGACCCCCTCTCTGCAGCACGATAACGCCCGCCCGCACACGATCACCAGACACAAGAGGCGTCGCAGCGCCTACAGTTCAAAAATGAAAGACTCTGCACCTTGCGACTTTCACCACTTCCCAAAGAAGAAAGAGCACCTCAAGTTAAGGGACATGAGTTGCGTTGTGACGACGAGGTAAAATATGCCATTCAATCCTCGTGTCGACAACAAACCTGAAATTCCTCTCCGACGGGTTCACCCGACTAGTCACGCGTTAGCGCAATGCGTAGAAAGAGATGGGGACTATGTCTAAAAGTGAATAGTGCATTACATGGAAGACAAATGTAAGTATCAGATACATTTAAAATTTTGAAAATCGGTTAACAAATACCCAAGGCTGGAGTGGCTACTGGGTACGTCGGCAAGTGGCGGATAGCCGAATATTCTAGGTTGTACGACTCAGAACATCCCCGAATAATCAATAAGGGGATGCAGACCAACTCCCGAACCAAGATGTTATGCTACCAGTGCCGAACGGTGGATGGCACTTCGGTTATAGTGTCTTTTACGGAGCCTCCTGTCTGCCTGGAACATTCAGTTTTTGCCCTATCCGGGCATGCAGGCACTCCCCGGATGGACCGTCAATCCTGCATTTGCTAACCAATATACAGGGTGATTCAAATCGTGTGTAAAACAATTTAAGGGGGTATAATAGAGGTCAAGGTAAACACAAGAAGTCCTTTTAACATGGGTCCAGTTTCATTTCTTATCAAGTTACAAGAAATATTCCAAGTGGCCTCCTTGAGCCTGAATGCAGACATTGCATCGTCGAATAAATGACTCGTATTCGTTTGTCATTACCTCATGATCACGTCTAATTTCGTCAGCCGATGCTATTATTCTGGCCATTAATTGTGCCCGTGTGTCTATCTGGACACTGTACACCATTTGTTTCAAATGTCCCTACAGATAGTAATCCAGTGGATTAAGGTCCGGTGAGCGAGGTGGTCATGCTATGGGCCCATTGCACCCAATCCATTTGTTAGGGAAGTGCACGTTAAGCCATTCAGTAGCAACTCTACCAAAATGAGGAGGGGCCCCATCATGTTGGAACCGCATCTATTGCCGGATTGCAAGAGGTGTATCTTCTAAGAGTCCATGCAGTCTGTCTTCCAGGAAATCGGCATATCTCTGCATTCAGACGTTGCTACAGAAACTCCACCTCCTACACATTTACATTAAAACCTACACATTGAAAATGCCCGCCTAAACATTTACATTAAAACCTACTTGCATTCAGGCTCAAGGAGGCCACTTTGAACATTTATTTAAATTTTGTAAAGAGAAGTAAATTTAACCATCACACAAATTTAGTCTCAAATAAATCTGAAAAGAAGCGTTAACGTAACGCCATAATTGATATACCCCCTACCCCTCCATAACGCTCTGTAATGCCTTCCAAAACATCCCCTTTCCAACGCCTCCCATAAAGAAAGCCTCGGCACTAACATTTCATACATTGTTACACCATCATACGTGTAAGCACGGTCAATAGATATTCATAGTCATCGAGATCCATTGTTAAAATGAAGCTAAAGTTTCTAACTCCCAATAGGACGGGAACTCTATTGAAAAGTGGCGCTGCATGTACAATCGGCCCAAAAACGCCTGCAGCGCCGCCCTATCGACAGACAGAAACTCGACCTTTCATTTTCAGTTTCAATGAAAAACCTCTATCGCAGGTCACGGTCGGCCCTGATGCGATCTATGCGGCACCTGGCGCGACCTGTTTTCCTTAACTTCTGGAAACAATGGAAAATGGCCGAAGCTCAATGACCATGAATATGTATAGACCGTGGTGTAAGTCGACCAAATTTAGAGCTTATTATTGGTAGAAATGCGGTTAACAAAGAACGAAGTATGATGATGTAACAATGTATGACGTTTTAGTGCCGAGGCATTCTTTATAGGGTAACTTGAAAAGAAATAAAAATTGGACCCATGTTAATAGGACTTTTTGTGTTTACCGTGACCTCTATAATATCCCGTTAAATTGTTTTACACTCGATTTGAATCACCCTGTATAGATAGTCACTTTTCTTCCCTCCCACCTGGGGATCCTTCGGGGAAACAGGAACCACAGATGACGTCATCGAGGTTGTAATGACCTCTGTTGAGTCAACTGACTTTGGCGAAGCTGCTGCTTCCAAATCTGAGGCACTACCCTGCTTTAGAGCGGGAGGTCTTGGGGGAGGATGGCAGTCAACCTAAACCAAAATACTTTCTGGATCGGCCAAAAGCCGTAATTCCAGAAGAAAAGGTTGGAGGGCATCAAGGCTGTGAAACCTATGTCAGCGGGAAACACTGCTTCATCAGAGGGTAAGAAGCTTCGTGATGATTTCCAGTTTTAGGTTTTTTACGAAGCTTCTTACCCTCTGATGAAGCAGTGTTTCCCGCTTCGTAAAAAACCTAAAACTGGAAATCATCACAAAGCTTCAACCACTATTAAGTTGGCAGTAGTTCTGGACGGCTATCCAGACAAGCAGCTCAATGAGCAGCAGTTGGTGGCCTTTCAAGAACTACTGATGAATTATACGGCGGATATGCCTTCTGGCGTAGGACCCCAATTCAATTATTGCCGTCTGAAAGCCGGAGCTATCATCTTACTCTGTGCTAAGTAAGACACAAGCGATTGGCTAATCACCACAGTCAATAAAATAGTACCTGGGAAGGAGTGATTCTCTTGGTTGGTGAGGCGAAGACAAACATCAAAACCACCAAGAGTATCTTGAAACTCAGAGCTACTCTAGAAATTGTCTGGAAAAGAAACCCTGAATAGGATTGAATCTCAAAATAAGGACATGACACCTGCACAAAAGCGTATCTTGAATCTCAAACTTGAGAATCATGGAGTAACCATTGTGTTATCCCTACCTGAACTGGACACGAGGACTCTGAGAAACAAGCATTGGTTTTTATACATCGGCCTGTCTCAGAAACAAGCTAAGGTTATAGGGAAACCTCCTGATAAGTCACCGCCAGATGCTGAGGTGCCTCCAAGCAAATCTTCAGCATAAATAACTGGCTGTTGCCAACCTCAATATTACTTTTCTGTCGGAGGTTATCCACATCGCTTTGATTTAGGAACCTTGGATTTTCAAGGGCGGAATTTGAAGTTTGTCCAGTTGTGGAGGTATAATCATGGTTGTGGAAGTATAATCGTGGTTATACTTGTTTATCTTGCCGAGCCGATCTATTGATTTAAAATAATACGCTCGTATTAACGCACTACCCATGTAGCATCTGTATTTTAGTGATTTGACTGTGGCGAAAATTAACTTTCGTATTAATGGTGTAGCTCATGATATTATTTTTGTTACGGGCTACTTTCCATTTGAGGAAATCTCACCCATAAACGATGACATATGGAAAATGTGGGAAACATCGACTACCCACAAAGTGGAGGTCGTTTTTGGATGTCACCACATGATGTGGGGCAGTATCGACCCAAATCTCAGAGGTAAACTTCTTTACGATTTTATTCTAGAGAATAACCTAGAAATCTTTAATCAAGGTAATAAATCAAACTTCATTACTGCGGTAAGAAGGGAGATTATCGATGTTACATTTAGTTCTTCCAAGTTGACCACATGGATTAGCAGGTGGCGTGTTGATTAGAAACCGTCTTTGGCAGATCATCAGTGGATTTACTTCTCCTTTCTTATTGGTGAAGATTGGGACAGAACTTTTAGGGATCCTAAGCGGAACAATTGGGTTCAATATCGCCAGGATATATACTCCGCGATTTCCAGTCTTTCTACCAGAATCAAGGATACTTTTGACTTGGAGATTTGTATAAATGGTTTGCAGGAGGCACTAATTCAATCGTATCATAAAAGCTTTCCTCTGATGAGGAAGCGGGTAGATCCAACTGTGTATGGTGGAACATTGATCTTTCAAAAAAGACCAACGAGCGGTACCTTTATAAATCTGCCCTCGCTGATTACAACAAGGCTATTAGAAAGGCTAAACCTTATGGAGAAAGTTCTGTGAATCAGTTCAAAGGACTGAGAAAGGAGCTAGACTCTATAAATTTCTGAAGAGCGACAGACCAATTATGGTAGGTACTCTTAAAAATGTAAATGGTGAAGTCATCAGAAACAGTAAAGAAGTCCTTGAGACTTTAATAACAACACATTTCCCGGGCGCTAAGCTCTATAAGTCATTGGATCCTGATTATATCGATTCACTGGTTAGGACCTCACGGGCTGGCTGGGCCATGGCCGGTGAAGTGATCACTCGCAGGGTCATATGGGCAATTAAGTCCTTTAAAACGTACAAATCACCCGGACCAGATGAGATCATTCCGGTACTATTTCAAAAAGCATCAGATGTAGTCTCACCGGTCCTGTGTTTAATTTTTAGGGCTAGCTTAGCCCTAAGTTATATTCCTAATCTTTGAAGATTGGTCAAAGTGATCTTTATACCAAAGCTGGTAAGAGTTGCTACGACCATGCCAAGAGCTTTCGACCCATCAGTTTATCCCCTTTTTTCTATCGAAAAATGGAAGGAAAAATTCTGCGACCTGGATTCGAACCAGGAACCTCGACTGTCATGGTCGACGCCTCTACCAATTGGACTATCGCAGACACCCGGACAGCCAAGTTGTCTCAAAGTGTTTTAAAGACGACTAAGTTGTCATGGTTGAAACCCCAATGGGAGGCGGGTACCTGGCTCACGGATCGAGAATTTCTCCTGTCCGACCATCAGAAAGTCGATGAACTCACAAGTAAATAATTAAATACAGGGTGTCTCAAAAAAATATACTAACACTTTTTTTTTCGTGACGTTTGCGAATCCATTGATGCGCGTTATCAGCTTTGTCTAGACAATGATGATCATCAATTTGAACATTTGCGAACATGATTCTTTAATTACATTTGTATTCTATAATTCAAGCCTTTAAACTTGTCTCTATGTTCATAAATAATGTTTTTATAATCATTCAAAGTGTTAGTACATTTTTTTGAGACACCCTGCATATACTTGAGATGAATCTCCAAACATAGGTAATGATTTTTCTGTCGAAAAATGGAAGGAAAAATTCTGCGACCTGGATTCGAACCAGGAACCTCGACTATCATTTGAACCGCCAGGTCGCAGAATTTTACCTTCCAGTTTTTGATAAAAAAATCATTACCTATGTTTGGAGATTCATCTCCAGTAAATATTTAATAGTTTATTTTGAGTTTATCCTCCTTTATGCTTAAATGCTTTGAGAAGATTACTGATGGGCGGATTAGAGATGATATTTGGACCAATAGCCCATTCATGCTAATCAATTTGCCTATCAATCCGGCAAATCCACGGAGGAAGCTCTGCATCATTTGGTGGTTAAAATCGAAAAAACTCTGGAGAGGGGAGAGCGGGTAACAGTGAGACACGGGGAACAGTGAGACATTCAATGTAGCATCCAGAAAAGATCACCAGCAACTAGTGCTACCATAGCTAAAAGGCTAACTTAATCATCTATGCACCCATCTAGTTTCAGTTCTCTAGGATCCCTGCAGGCTCAAGAAAACTGTACATGCGTAAGTTAAGGTTAGTAATGTAAATTTTCTTCATTGCCAATTATAGTACATTGTTCACCACTTTTATAGCAATTGATAAGAAGATAGCTATATATGGAATGCTTATTCATTAAGCTTTCTGAAATCTATTTGCGATTTAAAAATGAAATGGAAACTTAGGCCCACAGGCTTGAAAAATTAAACCATATAGTGTGAGTAACAGTGAGACAAAATGATTTGGGGAACAGTGAGACGGGTTTCTCAGTGTTACCCACCACAGCATGTTGAATTCTGCATGATGTAGTATATCAAAGAATCATTTTTGTTTGGCAAAAGAATTTCATATTTTATATTTTCCTGAAATCACAATAGTTATAAAATTTTAAGCCAACATATTATAATAGTGTTATTATTCTCCTTTTTGTACTCCATTTCAGTGTTAATGTATGATTTTAATCTTTCAAAGTTTTTTAAATTTAGAAGAATATATTGTAATTCAATTGATAATTATTCTAATAATTTTAAATCAAAATAAATGCACCAAAAAAGCATGTCTCATTGTTCCCCCCCTTGTTGTTTCATTCTTCCCCAACCCTGGGGAAGAGTGAGATAATGTGCTTCAGATTTATTTGATTTTTTTTTCATCGAAGGTTTTTCATAATAAAATCTGAAATTAAATTATGTCATAGCTGTATAAGTTTAGTATTTCACAGGAAAAATTCGTTGCATTTGATCCATTGTAACATGAAAAAACTGCTTTAGAAAAAAGTGTGTCTCACTGTTACCCACTCTCTCCTACAAAGAGTTTGCTCTAGCTGTTTTTCTCGACATTGAGGGAGCATTTGATAAAACTTCCTTTAACTCTATTGCTACAGCTTTATGCGCTAAAGCACTGTCTCCTCTGATCCGCAAATGGATTCATGTCCTAAACACTAAAAGTCCTATGAACATGGGTCCGAATTTGAACGATAACTGAGATATGAACACATAAAAATGCCGCTACTAAGATCAACAAGTTAATAACTCAGGTTCTGTAAAGCCTAGATTAATGAAATTTGGAGGCATAACAGGATACATAAGATTGTGTATAATGTTAAAATTTGATCGAATTTTAAGGAGAAGTTTCTGAGTTACGCAGTCAAAATTTTAACAAGTGCTGGTTAATACTTACAAGTGAACATGTGTTATGAAGTTGAATGAGTAACACGGAAACTTCTTGTTGGAATTCGATCAAATTTTAAAGGTATACACAGTTTTATGTACCCTGTTATTCCTTTAAATTTCATTAATCTAGGCTTTACAGAACACGAGAATCTGTAATACCCCCTTAAATTGTTTTACACACGATTTGAATCACCCTGTATATCATGGCTGTTAGACCCATTTTAACGTACTATGCCTTACTTAGTTGGCGTAAGTCTGAACAGCTGACTATTAGGACCTAGCTGGCTTCTCTTCAGAGGCTGGCGTGGCTGAGTATACGGGCGCTGTTTCCACCACCCCAACCAAGGCCTTAGAAATTATTCTCTCTCTTGACTCCACTCGATATTTTTATCAGAGGTGCTGCAAGGAAAAGTTCATATCGACTGTGTAATCAAGGGCTATGGGTGGTCTTCCCAACTTCCCCGGGGTAAAGTCTCATACCTTCATTAGCCAGATTTTAACTATTCTTATTTTACAGATGCTTTCCGATATTATGGGTACTCGGACCCTCCATGAGCCCTCGAGCGAGGTCATTATTGACCCCGTGGCAGAGCAGAGAGGGGTGAGCCGGCATTTTCCTAAGGGGGCCATCATTTGGTATACTGTTGGTTCTCGACATCATGGCCTCTCAGGTCTGGGGATTTACTGCGGCGGTCCCAAGATCCTCCGCTTTTGAGAGTTGGATCGTTGGATCACGGTTTTCCAAGCGGAGATGTTGGCCATTATCTACTGTTTGCAACTATGCTTAGAGAAAGTTTCCGCTTGTAAACGAATCTTTATACTTAGCGACAGTCAAGCGGCCCTCATGGCCATTGAATCTTTCAGGGTAACTTCTAAACTTACTCTGGAATGCCGACAACTACTGTATGTCTTGGCTCCTCATAACAATGTCACTTTGCTGTGGTTCCCGGGACACAAAGGTTTTGTCGGTAATGAGGTTGCTGATACCTTAGCTAGACAGGGCGCTAAATAAGCTCCGATTGGTCCTGACAATTTCTACGGTTTTTCTAGACAAATGCAGGTCGGGAGATTAATATCATCTCTTATCATGAGATGATGGAAAGGTGGCAACAAACCACCAATAAGAAACATACCAGGCTAATGATTAATAAATTTTCTCCTAGTCTAACGTCTGGCATTCTACAACTTAATAGAAACAAATTGCTATTGTCATAGGTTTTCTCACCGGACATGATCTACTCCGTAGAATGGGTATTCTTCAAGAAGAGCCACTATGTTCGAAGTGTGTTTTGGTGGATGAAACAGCCCACCATATTATCTTCGATTGTATCGCCTTGGCACATCATCGTTACCTCACATTAGACATTTCTTGAGGACATTCATTTAGACCCTGTAGGCAGTCTGACTCGCTTTTTAAGTTTGTTTGACTTCCTGTATGCTCTCTTTTGTTCCTTCCTTTTGGGTATGGCGCAATATTCCCTTGTAAGAATAAGTGCCCTGGCTTTTAATCGCACTCCGTCTTTGATTGTCAACCCTTCTTATAAAGTAAGATAACAAATTAAAAAGTGGAGCCATGGAGCATTACTTTTCGACTAACCCTCGTAAAACATATAACAATTTGGTAGTAACGCGCGATTTTTTAAAAATGTGTTAACGCCATACTTGAAACAGGAAAAATTTCTCCTATTAATCGATTCGTGGGGCGGTCAGCCAAATCCTGCAATGTATGATGAAATTTTTTTGAATGATGATGGTCTAGGAACATATACTATTAAAGTTATTACTACGAAAATGTATATCTTTATGTCAACCATGTGAGGTCTATTTTTACAGACAAGTAAAAAATTTCATCAAGCGCTTGGAGAACTGTTCCTTTTTATTAGACTAATAGCGTAAAATAGCATCTCGTGAAGATTGCATCAAATTTCATTCTATTCTACACCATCAATTGTCTCCTCAAATTTTTTAATATATGTTGCAATATTCATGATTTGCGTGAAAACTAAAGGATATAATAGAGGCCCTTTATGAATGTTGATGAGATATGTTTTCCGATTTACATTTTAAAAGTACCATGCAATTATAAAAACGCAGTTTTTATACGATGCGCAAGATATCGCGAGAATTATTGTTTTGTTTGTTTTTACGATAAATATCATCTTGCAATATGTGCAATTTCATCTACTTCATAATATAATATCTCACATTTTTTATGTATGATAAAGTGCATCTTCGCCATTGTCTTTGGCTGGATGTTTTTTGGTTATTTAACCAGTCCTAGTAAACCCTTGAAATGGTTGTACGGGAAAAGCCTAGAAGACGTCCGGTTTCAGAAATACTCATCCATCTCGGCGGGCGCCAACTATCATTCCTCGCTCGAAGTCGCTCAGTTCCTTTGTTTTCCCCGTGGTGACGGTCAAACTACTTGCAGTTGGCAGGTGTTCTCTCGCTTTATATTGTTACCGACTGTCACGTGACCAACTTATAAGTAGTAGTTGCTTTTCCAACGGATTTGCATAGTCAGGGGTGTTCTTTGCATGGTCGCTCAGTGTATGTAGAAAGTTTGATGACTTTTTCGTTGTGGAATTGCCGAGGATGTGCAGTATCGCACACGAGTCATAGATACTAGATTAATTACTTTTACCGGAGGTCCATATGATTCAACTATCTGCCAAGGTTAATGGTGTTCACATTTTCAATGTTCGCACTAGTGATTCTGTAATAGTCGATGATGAGCTGAGTTCTTGAGTCGTTGAGTGATGTCTGATTTCATGAAAAACCGATACTAGAGAGTTTAAGTTACACGTTAACGTGAAACGCGACATCCGTGTGCAACGTCATCGATGACGAATTTCACGTTCACGTTCATTGTCCGTAGAAGTTGTTAAGTTTCACTTAACGTGCCTCAGACGTTTTGATTACGTGATCAGTGTTTTCTATTTTATAAACCATAGCCTACAACAATGATCAGTACTTATTTTTCTATGAAATTAGTCCCCCCCCCCCAATCAGTTTTCTATTGTTGTAGGCTCTGCATTAACAATGATACTTCAGTTAATTAAATTAATTTTGTAAGGCCTTAAAATAATTAAACATACTGTATATTTAAATGCAAATACAGTACATTAAAAAAAATAAATGCATAAAGCAAGCCATGTTTCTTTAATTTAACTATTCATATTATTTTGTAATATGGATGAGTGATATGTAATTCGTATAAACTTTTTAATTTTACTGAAATATTTTAATAATAAATGTTCTATTTCAATAAAAAATATTATCATAAATAAAATCATTGTTAAACATCATAAATCACCATAAATAAAATCATAAATAAAATTTTAAATATTGTTAAACATTTTACTTTTCGTCTTAAAAATATTTGTTGAGAATACTTCTTAAAGCTTTTATCTTATGAATTTTATAGTATTCCATCTTCATGGGAAATAGATGTATTATTATTATTATTATTATTATTATTATTATTATTATTATTATTGTTGTTGTTGTTGTTGTTAAAATTATTGTCATAAATAAAATAATTTTTATTGTATAATATTATCATAAATAACTTTTTAGATTATTGAAATACAAGTGACACGCTAACATGAAACGCCCGTGATGCTTTTGTACGCGACGTCTACGAGATAACATGAATAACGTTGCGAGAACATCACTTCCGCGTAAAAGTTCACGTTGACTCGTAGAGTTCACGGAGCTAAGTGCACGACGCGAGTGACGTTTCCATTTCGTCATTCACGTTGCCTCTCACGGAAAAATTACACATTTTTGAAAAAGAAAGTATTTATGAAGTGTAAATGGGTTAAAATTTTTATCTCGAATTAAAACATATAAAATTTACATCATACAAAGTTTATGAAAAGGAAAAAAAATTCTACTTATTTGATTAAAAAAATACTTTTAGCCAGTATCCACAATGAAAAAAACTATCACTTAATGCTCAGAATTTAAAACTTTGTGGAAAAAGCTAATTTCCCTGCTTCAACAAGATATATACGAATAAAAAATAAAACAGAAAGTTTTAAGTTTACATTTATGCTCAGATGTAAATTTAATTAAATGAATTAAATGACGTTTAGGCACATTAAAACAAAGAAATAATGGAACGTTTTTCTATAGATTAAAGCTATAAAAAATAATCTCATATTAAATGAACAACTTCCATTATTATTAAATAAATAAACGTCGTTTTCTAATAATACGATCATTATTAATGACTCTGGACAAGTATGTACAGTTTATCCTACTTGTTAAATACAAGTAAAATTGTTATTTCTATTTGTACTCAAGCAAACACAAGGTAATATGGATTTCAGATTAAAAAGGATTGCATACCTTATATGATTATTCCGTAGGAATAAGAAAACAGCAATTTCTTAAAGAGAAATAAGTATTGTTAATATGATGTGAAAATAGAATCCCACAAAATAAGTGTTAAAAAGTTACATCAACATACAAATAATTATATTGAAACATATATGTAACATATGTAACATATTGAAACATAAATAATAGTAAGTTATAACTTACTTTTTTTCTTGGAGAAACAAAAAAGCAGGAAGCGAGCGTAGATGTCAATCTTCAATAGTCAATTGTCAACCAGAAATAAAGGCGCGCTTTCAGTCAAATTAGATCAGAGACGTTTGTAAAAGGCGCGCTTTCAGTCAAATTAGATCAGAGGCGCTTACTTTAACGGTCTCTGAATTAGATGCTGCATTGCTCTTTTGCGCATTTTTACTGCGCACATACGTCAATTAGTGAACATCCAATAATGGATCGCCATTTTATACGAGCCATGAGTGAAATTATATTACGATTTCCCAACGAGTACCAAACGTAGGAATTACTTAACATCTAACCGTTATCTAACCGAACACTTTAATAACAAGATCTGAACATTTCCATTCTCAGCTCTTACGGTTTACCAACCTAAATACCAGTTTCCAACGGAAGTATAACATATGGGTGCTAGCTGGGTAGAGATTCCTCTTGAAAAAAACTTCTTTTGGTTGTTGCGCAGCCACTCGTGCACCGACTGCTGTACCTCTTCAGCTGAATGGGGTTTCTTTCCACCCATTGCCTCCTTGAGTGGCCCAAACATGTGGTAAACACTAAGGCTTCAACTGTTGCAATATTCTCTGCGTCACAACTCGTTGTGCCTGACCCCGTCGAGGGGCATCTGAAGCTGCTGTCATACCATTTTTGAACTTAAACTTGCCGCTGTGACAGACACGCATCACCATATTGAAGAATCATTCTTCTATGAATTTCAATAGGTTTCACACCTTAACTACTCAAAAATCGGATAACTGAACGCTGTTCTTCTTTGTTGCATGTTCGGAGTGGGGTGGCCATCTTTAAACTGCTGCTGTCACCTACCGGATATTCTTACAACTCGTTTTTAACGAATCTGCAGACTTAAAACACGGTTGGACGAAATTTGGAATTTTAATTACAATTTTGCGGTTTTCATTTGACTCACCCTTATTAAAAAGGGTGGTTATAAAATAAGTTCTCCTATTCAGAGCCCTATAGAGCCCAATCTAATGAACCGATTGTGATGCAAATTGAAATGTATGCTATTCAGACCATAGGGGAGATAATTCCGGAAAGAAAAAACTTTGAAAATATGGCGCTGTGGAGTAACAAATGGAGATTTAAAACTAGTTTTATTGTTTGAAAAAAGCAGTCAAAGTTTTGTTTCATTGCAGCATATGTTCATTATGTCCTCCTGCGTCAGTGACATGTTGGAAGTGTAGCACAGCATGATCAATTGTTGTATGAAGCGTCAGGGAATGTCTGAGCCATGTCGTCTAATGCTGGGTATCAGCTCAGCTAGTCTGTACGCTTTGTTGATAGACCCGATCTTTCAAATATCTCCAGAGCCAAAAATCGCACGGGTTCAAATCCGGAGAAAGTGGAGGCCACGCATCTGGAAATTTTCTAAGTCTAATGCTGATCTTGGAGATCACACAATCATCTCCAAAGTTGGCACGAAGCAGTTCCTTCCCTAGTTGACAAACATAAGAAGATGCTCCATCTTGCATGAAGGTAGTGGTTTCCAAACAAAGGCAGGAATCACAGGATACTTTTTCTTGCTTACGTGCTCAATTGTGTTCATGATAGGAGAACTTACTGTTAACCCCTTTGACACTCTAAAATTGTCAATGATAAAATATAGCAAGTAGTATATCAAACGTAGCTGTGCAAGAAGTTCACAATACCGTGCACTTGTTACAGAACATCTTACAGGACCTCGTTGTATCACTTCCTCAAAAAAAAGGGGCCTGAAATAAAATCAGCGGTGAATCCATACCACACAATCGCGTATTCAGAATGCAATGGCTTATCATGCACGACATGGGGGAGCGAGGCACCCCATATGCAGCAGTTCTGTGTGTTCACCGCTCCTTCTATAGGGTGAAATCTGCTTCATCTGACCATAGAATGTTCCACGGCCGCTGGTCATCAACAATCATCCTCTCCAGAAAGCGATAAGCAAAGTCAACGCGTTGAGTGGGATATTAAGGTTTTAGCTGTTGTGCCAGATGAATCTTGTATGGGTACCAATGCAGAATGGAACGCAAGCCCTTTCGCACTGTGGACGATGAGATGGACAATTCGCGTGCTGATGCTCGAGTACTTGTTGCAGAATGTTGAGAAGAGGAAGCTCTGTCCACCATTGCAACAGCCACGTCCTAAATAACATCGTATCTTTGAATTCTTTACACTCACTGTTTTAGCACGTGAATTCGACTTGAAGGAGTCCACGAAAAATTCTGAAAAGTTCATACGGCCGAGCTAAGACTTTGTCTGCTATCTTGCGCCGTTCTCTTCTTGGTGCGACAGCCAAATCGCCAGTCGATTCCAATTTCTTTATCATTTTTCACTATCCACTATATGACATTGGCCCTTTTTCGCAGTCCTTTTAGACGACTATATGCTCGCAATGCAGCTGAACTGCTGCTATCATTCTGGTAAAAACTTTATCAACAGTGCGCGTTCTTTCTTGCTTAAAACCATGATCTTTCGTGAAAGCTTTTCACTAAACATAATGAATGAATGGATCAATCCATTCCATTCTGAGCATGTTGACTTTCTAATTTGCATAAACTTTCTCCTAATAAGGCCGATATTGATACCGAACATATGCTATAATCAAACAAAAACCTTGCCTGATTATTTAAAACTAGTTTTAAAATCTCCATTTGTCATTCAGAGCGCCACATTTTCACCTGGTGGTAAAAATTTGCACTCATTTTTCCCCTTCCAGAATTCTCTCTCCCATAATCTGAATAGCCTACATTTCAATTTGCATCACAATGGGTTCATTGGATTGGGCTCTAGAGGGCTCTGGTTAGGCGAACTTATTTTATAACCACCTGTACATAAACAAACAATAGGAATCCCGGAGGGTAGTCCATTGGGACCTTATTTATTTATAATATTTATAAATGAGCTTACATATAAATTAAAAATTAATCATTTGCTTTATGCTGACGACATGAAATTATCAAAAGAAATCAACTCACATATTGACAAAATGAGCTACAGTTAGATGTTGACAGCTTATGCATTTTGTATAAAAAATGGATTAAAATGTAATTTAGCCAAAACAAAAATGATGACTCTTACATAAAAACACCCCCTTTTCTTTCAAGATAAACTTAAAGGAGAAAAATAATAGTGTATATCAAATTAAAGACTTGGGAATGATCACTGATAACAAATGCTTATTTGGACCCCAAATAGATGGAGTTATTGCCCGGGCACTACAGCGGGTTGGGCTTATTGGCAGATTGGGAAGATATATCAGGAATAAAGAGGTTTTGTATATCTTTTTAATATGAAAAAATAATGTATTGATTGTTTGGACGATTTGGATATTGATTTTTTAATTGTTCCTGGCCCTTTTTTTGTATTGTGGTTTTATGTATTTCAGTCCAGCTTTGGTGGCGTAAACAGTTTCGGATCTCGACTTCCCTTCATGAATAAACGATTTTATTCATTAATTCAATATTATAATATTTCAATAATCTAAAGTTATTTATGATAATATTAAATATTAAAAAATTATTGTTATTTATGATAATAAATTTTAAGAATAATAATAATAATAAATTTATTGCCCATAAAGATGGAATGGAATAATATTCAAGAGATAAAAACCTTAAAAAGAATTCTCAACAAATAATTTTTAAGACGAAAATTGAAATGTTTTACAATATTTAAAATTTTATTTTTTTTTACCATATA
>JAHWFO010023621.1:491361-506009 GCA_023313115.1 Rhysida immarginata
ATTCTAAGAACCAAGTGACTGCCACCCCCGCAAATCCGATCCCACTGGAACAATTGGGCCTAAACTTCATAGTAATGTAGATCTTGCCTACAGGAATCTGGATACTGGATTTGACGCCTTTACGTACCTAAATAGCACGTGGATATGTTGCCCTCTCTGAATCCCACCCCCGTAATTCCGATCCCCATATACCAATCAAAACCAAACTAAATAGTGCAGATTGACATGCCCATAGTAAGCTATATTCTGAATTTCAACCTTCTATCTCAAAAATATGTAGAAATTATGAAGGGGACGAACGGACATTATAAAACCAATAAGTAGCTCCATTCTTATTCTACTTACGAGGGTCAGTCAAATGAAAATCGGAAATATTTTTTACAGCTCCTTTATTATAGACAGAGTTGGTACACTATTTTTCAATGTAGTCCCCATATTTTCGATGCATTTCCGCCACCGAGTCGGGAAGGCATGGATACCTCGGGAAAAAAAATCTTCATATAATGGAGATCTTGATTATAGGAATATGCATACCGAATTTCACTCCTATATATGCATAAATACACCTAGACCTCTTGATCCCCTCTGGTTTTCACCCCCAAAACTCCGACCATAGTGGGCTAATCAAAACCAATCTAAATAGTGAAAGTGCACATGGCCATAGTAAGCTACATTCCTAATTTCAACTTTCTACCTCAAAAAATGTAGAAATGATGAAGGGTGATTCAAATCGTGTATAAAATAAAACCAATAAGTAGCTCCATTTTTCCGCTACTTAATAAGCTTATAGATTATGAGCACTTGAGCAATCGTGCGTCGACAAAGCGATTTCACGTGCGCGCACCGATGCCAATAATGCTTAAAAGATGAACAGAAAGTAACAATATATTCCTTCTTGACAAATCGATTGTTATATGACATGCCAGTATCTTTGAATTCTTCACACTCACTGTTTTAGCACGTGAATTCGACTTGAAGGGGTCCACGAAAAATTCTGAAAAGTTGATACGGCCGAGCTAAGACTTTGATATCAATGGTAACACAAAGAGCCAAAACCGCTTTTCCACAACAAAATATTTATTACGCCTGGATACGTATTTCGGACGCTACGCGTCCATTTTTCAACAAGACTGAATGTTACGGACAATCGACAATCGAACAATCGACAATCGAACAGTGAAGTGTACATTCGTTAGGATGGGACGAAAGCAGCGCTTTCACAAAGCTCATCTAACCAGAATAAACTCCAAAGGAAATACACTGAGGTAGTCAAGAAGCCTAACCAACCCAAGCGGTCATCCATATTATACAAAAAAGAAAGTAAGATTGACGATTGTCAGAAACAAAAAGCAAACGAAGTAAAAAATACAAGGAGAAATAAGATTATCACATCTTCCAGTAGTCTGGGAAAGAGACGTTGCTAATATCTTCAAAATTGATGTCAAGAACGTGCCTCGGTTTACGATACTTCGTATGCCAGTTCATATTCATTGAGTTCTCCAGTATCCCTTTCACAAGCTTATTGTCGTGAGTCTTCATCTTCTGTATCATAATCAAAAGGAGATCCTGTATAAACTTACCGATATGGGCCATGTTTAAATCGAGGTGGATGGATTGGTTTTTCACCGTCCTTCTGTCCAGCTGGGCAATGGTCCTCAGGGTAACATTCTGGAATGACTGTAGTTCACTCCATCTGCTTTTACAGATAGTCGCCCACGCAGGCATGCCATAGAGAAGTATGGTCCGGATAATCGATTTGTACAGAAGTAGCTTGTTGTCAATGCTGAGGGCGCTGTTGCGACCCATAAGAGCTATGATACTGTACTTAGCCCTCTTCGCTTTGTTCAGAGCATAGGACATATGCTGGTTCCATGAGAGTCTTGAGTCAATGATAACTCCCAGGTACTTGTAGTTGTCCACCCAGTCCAGTTTCTTATTAAACAGAACAAGAGAATCTGGGGGATGCTTGAGCTTCCTATTGAGGTACAAAGCCTTGCACTTTCCGACGTTAAGGTTCAACTTCCAGCAGTTAAACCAGTCTTCGAACTGCTTCAAGGCGCACTGCAGCCGAGTGATAACGTGAGCCGGCTGGTGTGCCCATGTCATAATGGCAGTGTCATCCGCATAAAGATACAGATTACAATTATCGGGTTTTGGGAAATCATGTACAAAGTAATTAAATAGCATAGGCCCGAGGACAGAACCCTGAGGGACACCGGCCTTTACAACACGGGGTGTGGAAAGATTTTCTCCAACCTTGGCTTGATAGGATCTGCCGTCAAGAAAGGATTTCACCATCAAGATCAAATCGGCAGGGAACCCGTCTCTGATCATTTTGTAGACAAGGCCCTCATGCCACACTTGGTCAAAAGCTTTACTGACATCGAGAAATACCACCCCACAGTACCTGGATAGGTTCAGGGGGGTGCTCAGGTCTTCAACGAGCCTCCATATCTGCATCGGACAAGAGCGGGCAGCACGAAAGCCAAACTGCTCTTCCCGTAAAAGGTCATTTGCTAGACAGTGATCTTGGAATCTGACAAGGATCGTTCTCTCCAACACCTTGGACATCGAGGGTAGCAAGCTAATAGGTCGGTAGCTCGCGGGATTTGCAGGATTTTGTCCCTGCTTTGGGATACTCAACACAATAGATTTCTTCCAAGCCACAGGGAAGTAAGAAAATTTCCAGCAGTCGCTAATGATATTGGTGAGAAATTCAATAAAGTTCTTTGGGAAATTCATAAGGGCGTTATTACTCACCTTGTCTTTTCCTGGAGCCTTCTTCTTTTTCAGTTTATTTATGATGTTGGCGATCTCACCAGCCTCGATGTTGTACTTCGTAAAATGCTTCGGGACTTCATCAAAGTTGTAAATACCTTCTTCCACACGCCGAGACATGATTTGAAATAAAGGGTATCCAACCAAATATTAAAATTTGATTCGATGTTTATTGTTTAATTGTCTTATTTGCTGAAGTGTCTTATTTCTGTGTCTGTGTTAAAAACGAAATCACAACAATACTATTACATGAAGCATTTAATTTCATAACTTTTTGTTGCTTAACAATTCATTGAGGTTTCTATTCATTATTCCAAAAGAAGTATTCATGTATTAAATATTACGTTGATAATAATGTAATTTTTCTAAGTGTCTTATTTCTGTGACTACCACTGGTACTCCAAAATGAGTAGTTTACATCATGCTCTGAATCTTCAGGAGAAAATCACTGGGGTTCATCCAATGACGTATATTAAAGATAGACTCCGAATCCTATTGTTAACAGCGGCAAAAAGTGAAGCAAATTGAGCCATGATAGTTCTGGGCAGGAGTTAGCCGTGGAGTAATTAGCTGTCTGGCTGCTTTGTTTTTGAAGATTTTGGACCCGAGGAATTATTAATTCAAAACCATTATTCAAAGTTGTTTCTGCGTACAACTGTACAAACAGACAAGAAAAAGGATCAGGAATCATTTTCCACAAAAATAAATCAAAAATACGTAACTAAAATGAAAATACTTTATTGAAAGACAATCGAAATGAAATTGAAATTGAAACCAAGATCGAAAAATTGTTTATAAAATATAATAAAATACTTCAAATACAAAGTAAACGAAAAGATAAACTTATCACTCCGTGATCGGCGTGTGAAAGAATTATTAATCAGCTACTCTCGTGTTTAGCCATGTGTTTTGCATCATCTTCACTCACTTTCAGCCATGACAGTTCTGGGCATGGAGCCTCCCAATTTGCTTCAAGTTACAACAATAGGATTCGGAGTCTATCTTTAAAATACGTCATTGGGTTCATCAGTGGCTTGAAAAAAATGGTCTCCAATTAAGATCTAGAATGATCAGATTCACAAGGACTAATTCAATTAAATTTGGATATACTCTATTAGAGTATCTATTACAATTGTTCCTTATACAAAAGATTTTGGCGTTTTTTCAATTGTATGATTCTCCCAAACATCATTGTGGACATATAATCTTGGAAATTAGTAAGAAAAATTGGATGTTTAAAGAGGTTATATTACATTTACAAAAACTCCTATGCAATTTTTAAAATTTACCAAGCCGTATTAATGTCATGAATTCTATATAATTTACCAATTTAGTTCAATGGTTTCTCAAACTATTATTATTTAAAAATTGCAAGAAAACATGACTCCTTAATAAAATTTTGCTTATCAAACAACAAGACTGCCCAAAAAATAATGTATTGATGAATTATTCTCTGTTAACCTTAGATAACCTTGTATCAAAAACCTTAAATTTAACTCTTAGATTAATTTTAAATAAAAATGTAATTGATCCTTTTCTGTTGAATAGGTATACAACACTTTCGTCCTAATAGCCGCTTACCTGGTATATTGACCACACAGATCTATCATATTGATAGCTACATGATTGACCCTGTTTATATATCAATCAAAAATTACAATACTCAAGACCTCTACTTTTGTAACTTTATTGATATTTTTAAGTAGCATTTAATCTAATATTTGCATCTTTTAATCTCCTATTTGTTCTTGATGTTTTAATTTTGCAATATTATATCACTGCACAAATTATTTCACCAATGATTGTGGATCACATTTCTCTGATTTATGTGTTTGTTTATTTCTTTATCCAATATCTCCATTACATGTTTCATTTATTTCGTAATCACTCCTGTGCTCCGTGTGGTTACTGGTATTAAGTAAATAAATAAATATGCCAAAATAATGTGAAATAATGAAGTACATCACAAATTGCGTTATTCTGATCAAAAGAAGACCTCAATGTTGGGCATGGTCTCAGTGTATTCTCACGACTTTTCTTGATTTACGAGACTATGTCCCATTTTTTTCGGAAACTGTTAGAAAGTAAAACATTAAATTTTAGGACCAAAAAAAAGTTAAGTTTGTGAGACACAATTTTTATGCATTACTTTGTGTAAATCACGATTCCTCATTTAATTACAATGTATTAGATTTTTGAGTTACTAAGAACGGTAATTATGTGACTTACAAGGGAATCCCATATAGCCTATCCGCTTTAAGAATGGAGTCTTTGTATGGTTATGTATGCTCAAATTTTTTCGTTTTCGCGGTTTATTTTGAAAGAAACAAAATGTTGAACTCTCTTATTTTGCAAACATCTATAGTAGCTTCAGATGAGTAACATATTTCAATATGGTGTAAATCTATGACATACATGTTCGATGGATGCCCTTGTTAGTCCATTTGTATTTACACCAATTCAATTGATACATGAAAAGAATCGTGAACTCACCAAGTCTGCGTCGTGATACAGCAGTTGGCACGCACGAGTGCGGTGACTTTACAAAATGGCGACGAAGCAGAGAAAGAGTTTCTGCGGGTTGGAGTATGTCCATCTATTATTGTTGTGCAGCGTGCACTCGGAATAGAATACAGAAAAAAAACACCGTGTAATGGTATCATTAGTTTAAGGATACTGGTTGTCTAGGTAAACGGAAAAGAAACGATCGACCAAGCGTGTCGGCTGAAGCAGTGGAGATAATGAGTGAGAATTTCTTGCGTAGAGGGGCACACAGAACATTTATACAAGGTGAGGAAAACTTGTTCCTTTCTTTTATCAGTTATGTGTAATACTTCGTAAAATTTAGCTTTTTGAAATCGAAAGAATCATTTATAGTAGACCTGTATATAAATATGACATATATAAAAAATTATGAAATAGAAACTGGAGATTATGCTCCAAGTATAAGGCATTGATATTATCAGAAATAATGAAAGGAAAATTCTACGACCTGGATTCGAACCAGGAATTACGGAATTCAATCAGAATTATTTTTTCTGATAATATTGCCTTATGCTTCGAGTATTATCTCCAGTTTCCATTTAATTATTTCTTATGTGTACACATCAACTTTTCTGATTGTTTGGAAGGGAGGAATTTCCAATCTGCGAGCTTGGTACCCACCCTATTCTTGGGCCTCCTTCTTGACTACCTTGTGAACACCTAGTGACAGCGTTGCTGTGCCTTGTTCACGATGGCCCAATTGGTAGAAGCAATGAGCGATAATGAAAGATCATATAAGATGGCCTACAGATACAGACGGTAAGTAAATAGATATCCCCGTATGTTAAGGAAAATTCATGTATTGTATTGTAATAACTACATGATTTTCAATGACATAATCGAGACACCAAGAAGTGTGCCTCAAAACCCTTGATCAGAATAAATGATTTTTTTTATAGAAGGCGTAATTTGAACAATACGAAGCTAGTATAAGTCAAAACCAAATTACCCTCAAGCTGAAGACTCCGTTGTCCATTGTCGCTTATGGACTTAAAAAATGACGACGATAACTGTCATATGGTTGGTTGGTTGGTTTATTAGAATTTTTGAGGTCGACTACTAAGGCCATTTTGTGCCTTTTAAAAAGTTATATCTGTACGCAGCCCGGGACAAAAACAACATCCATGCCCACGGCGGAATTCGAACCCACGACCAGGTGGACTAAAGAACTAGAAAGCCTACGCCCCAGCCCTCTTGGCCACCTGGCCGGCACTGTTATATGGCGCGAAAGTCCATTTCATATTGGTCAACTGAAGGCCGCAAAGTAGGCGGGGGAAGGAAATTCCCATTGCAAAGCTGCAGACTTGATGGAACACTTAGAAGTGAGTTATAACGCAGCTGTCAAGTACCTTCGCCAGTGAAGTACACTATACTAGGAGAGCTATGAGGCTGCGTTTCTTCACAGTCGATAATGTGGATACAAATGGTTTTGTAAAAAGCCCAACTACAATTTAGCATGGGGCAGAGGTCGATCAGGGCTCTTGAAAAGTGCGGGGAACATTAATCCGTAAAATTCAGCGCCATATCAGAGGTTGATATTATTCCAGTAAAATCAGGTGGGCTGCTGAATAAAAATTCCACTCTATTCACGGAAGGAGAGTTCCACTCCGATAAACAGACCCCGAATTGATATGCAAAATAAAAGCATCCGAAAGGTCCATAAGCGAATCGTGAATTCCACAGAACATATCTGGGCAATGCTTGATCGTGCAGTGGGAAGACACAGAAAACTTGCATTGCCTGAAAAGCGATTACGTGCTAAGTAGGTCAGAGACTCACAGACCGTGGTAGAACTCACTAATTGAAGAACGCATACAGTGGAGCAAACGCATATTATTTGATCTCATCACATATACATTTAATACATTGATGTCCATAAATTAGGGAGTTTGCTGAATGGAATCCTTCCGCACATCCGATCAGCGCCAAACTTGGTAAGGCTGTTCTCTAGATCATGTGAGCACAATTGAATGATAAAACACCAAGGTGGCAGCTCCACTGCGGACGGAACAACATAAAAAGTGCATGGGCACCTCTGACACGAAAACTTGTATCGAAGTTTAGTACTCTGTGTGCTCCCCCGCACAGAAACACACGCAGCACAAACGTGCTGGCATGCTCAAAACTAGGGTATCCAACAATGCTTGGGGGATGACATCCCATTCCTGGATCAATGGCGTTCGCAGGTGTTGCAGTGTTCGCGGAGGTGGTATTCATGCCGAAACACGTCTTCCAAGAGCATTCCATGCGTGCTCGATGGAATTTAGTTCCGGGGATCGTGCTACTCCATTCATGCGCCAATCCACTATGCCAGCCGATGCGGACGGGCATTATCTTCCATGTAGAGGAAATCTGGACCTACCACACCCCTGAAGAGACGAACATGTCTCAGAACATTATCTCTATACATCTGGCCAATTATGAGCCATCTGTCGAAGTACTTGTAGCGCTGTACGGGAACCCATGATGATGCCCGCCCACAACATCAAACCACATCCGTCATAAAGATAATGTTCAATGAGTGTTAGCAGGGCTGGACCGTATCCGATGCTCTCTCCAGACTTGAAAAGTCGAGAATCCAAGTTCAGGCTGACTCCACTGTCTTTATTTCCATGCTGCATTATCGGTACACCAAGCCAGCCGTTCCCTACGGTGTATCTTGGTCAACGGGACGGACATCATTGGTCGTCGTACATACAGACAAACTATGTCCAGTCTTTTGTATACCGTTTGCCTGGAAAATTAACCTAATTGGCTGCTGACAGCTCTCTGATAATGTCCCTGGCTGTGCTTCGCTTGTTCCTACGGACAGATAGAGCAAAGTAGCGGTCTTGTCTGAGTTTGGTGACCCTTGGAAGATCATGACTAAAGTGTCTGCTGGTGTTTGTATCCTGTCGGAACCATATCCAGTCTTGAAATGACGCTAGTTGACAAGTTCGGCGATGGAAACCCTTTAACCTGGGATAGGCCTGATTTTTGTCGTCCAATTATTCGTTCTCTCCTTTCACTATTTAAATAGGCACGATGAGCCATTAGAACAATTATCGAATGCTCAATTGCCAATGAAAGTTAAAAAGCACGTTCTTTATGGCACGTGCACTATGACCTATGTCACAAGGTCAGTGAGGTATGTGTGTTCCATCACCAGTGGTGCTGCCACCTGTATATTTAATGTGTATTTCATAATAGAATGATGTTTACAGGACCTATAGAATGGTCTAACTATGGTTGGTGCTAATCGGGTGTGCGGAAGAGTCAAATTCTGCAAATCCCTTAATTTATGGACAAAAGTGTATTTCCTAATAAAATTGTTCGCTTACAGTTCATGAAGATACCTTATGTTATAACAATATTGATAAAACAAAACGGTTTACGGGAAAACTTTTGTCAAAATTAATATGCTTTGAATTCGTCACCATAGAAGTAGTAGTAGTGTCTTGCAGTAAGCAAAATTTTGTAGACTGATATATTTCTACTTTACATGAAATATAAAGGTCCGTCCAATATGATTCTCAGGGATATATTCTGTGTCTAGACTTTAGTTTTAAATTGATATTCAGTTAATATTCAGCTACAATAAGATGTTGTGCTGTTTTGTTTGTTGTTTTTTTAATTCTTCGACATAAGCTACGGTAAATCAACTAAATCTATAATATTCCGCATAATCCTCATTAAATCCAATCAATTTGATTTATAGCACGTCACTGTCGAAGATGAATGAGAATGCAAGAAATTCGTTCCAATCACCTTGAATTGAACAGAAGCTGTTAAATCACACGAAATGTCGCCTGCGGGACTTGCACGTCACTCTTATCTCACCTCTTTTATCACTCTTAATCCTTTATCTCTACCATTAACTGAAGTCAGTCTTTGGCAATCGCACTGCTCCATCATTTCTCTCCCTTGTGAACTTTTACGTGATTGGTTAGGTTTCTCAAGGGCCCTCGATGACCATTGCCATTGCTCTTATCGCTCCTCTTCCTCCCTCAAAAATTTATTTCCGAGACCCTTCTTCCATTTTCGCTACTGGGAATTTTAAGCGGATATTCAAAAGCCCTTCCTAATTTCTATTCGCTTCTAAAGTTATTTTTAAAATCCCTTCCAGCAAAGATCGTTGCAAGGTCGTTTTCATCTTAAGCTTACATAGCGACTGTCATTTGTTTGAAAACATACAAAGCCCTTTTAGAAAAACACATTTTATAACGTCAAAATTCGGGTGTTTCTTTAGGAATAATAATACTTCGCTATCTTTTTTTCTTTTTTTTTGTATTTTGTTAAGTTTGAACCTCTGTGATTGCTTTGTTTTACTTCTTTTTTTGAAAATCTTCTTGAATAAACATCAAAATCGCCGAACATGAACATATTTAATAACAATATGTAATTTGCTGTCAGCCTGCATTAAAACTATTTCTAATTCAAAAACTAAGTTTCTCAACATTTGTTATCAGTATACATTGACGCTCTTAATAAGGTATCAGTCAATAAACAGTGTCGAATGAAATGAAAGCAAATGATTTATTCATTCTTAGGTAGGGTCTTCAAAACTGCATGATGAGAGAGGAGATTATTGTTGTTGACATTCATGATGGTAAGAGAATATTTTGAGATTTAATAACATCGGAAATTAAGTTTTTAATGAATTTTACGTTTACAACCTCGTTTCCAAATATTTTGTTATTACTGATGATGATCTTCTTGCCCACAAGAGTAGGGCTTGTTAGATTTTGTTAAATTGCATGCCTTTTTCCGCCAAGTAAAATATATAAAACGATAACGTGGATAAGAGAGACTAAAACAGCATATATAGTGAAAAATATTGACAGTTAAAATTTTAAAATTACTCCTCCCAATCACATCCATTTTAGGATTCTAGCATTATTGTTTCATCTCCGTAATAAACGTTTTTATGCCATTTTTAGAAAATCGGAAGATTTAAGAATAATTTGTTTTAACCGATGTTTCAACCATTCATACCATAGTATGTCAACCTTAATGGGTCTAAAACATTCCAGCATTATCTGACAAGTATGACTTATTTATGATCGTGACTGCTATCCGGCGGCGTTTACGACTCCGCGGTGAAATGCATTTGTTCTACTTTGGTGCCGTAATTTTCGATGTCATTCCCTCTGCAACAAATATGAAATTTCAACGTCACTTTCCATTTAGTTTTCCGAAATGCAAAAATTGTATCGCTCGAGACAGCGAGGCGAACAACGTCGCCGGATTCAATATTCGCAGTACCAATTTCGGGAAAGAAGAACCGTGTCACGTTTATTTGTTGTCGGTTTGCAATTGACGCAAAAAAAGAAATTTTTCTTGTCTAGTCGACACTAACAGAGACGGGAAATGTCTGGAGAAATAGTTCCTATTAGAAAGAGAAGACTATAGTTTTCTCAACACCTTGTGTAGTAATAAACGTATGATTGACTATCTGGTTTTTTTTTTTAGGAAATTC
Source organism: Rhysida immarginata (assembly GCA_023313115.1). NCBI lineage: Eukaryota > Metazoa > Arthropoda > Chilopoda > Scolopendromorpha > Scolopendridae > Rhysida > Rhysida immarginata. The sequence goes on from JAHWFO010023621.1 coordinate 502,142, forward strand.
ATTTTATCGGGACTAAATCCGGTTTTTCGTTAAAGGCTTATGTCTAATTGTGTTAAGTAGTTTGCTATGATGGCATCTCACGTACTAATGTTTATGCCCTCCAATCATAAATTCATTTTACTTTTAATATTCATTTTATATGTTTATTTCTTGAAATAACAGTTTACTATTAATAAATTTAAATTTCTATTAACAAGAAACCGTAAGATTAGCTAAACTTTTCTTTTCCGCCTCAAAGCGCCGATTTCGTTTTTGCTTTCTGTATCTTTATACTGGGTGTCCCGTAAGTCGTGGTCGTAAATTGAATGGCATGCATATCCAATAGAAAGGAACAAAAAACTCCCTATGAACATAGGTCGAACAACGCATCGTTTCCGAGAAATGATAATGATGATGATGATACGTTAAGAAACTAAACCTCTTCCCCTTGCCATGTAAATGGAATGCCCTGTTCATGTAAATCGAAGGAAGTAGACCTGGCTGATTCGTTGCCTGGATTGTGTTTGAGTGAGACTACATGGCTGCAGCAGGTTACAGCAATGCCGAGTTGGTGGATATGCATTTCACGTACGGTCAGGTAAATGGGAATGCAGCAGACCCGTCTTACAGGGACACGTTCCAAACCGATGACACCCTGATCATCGCATGTTCATCCGTCTTCACCAGCGTTTACATAACACTGGTACATTTAACATCACCCCCTCGCGAAGGACGTTCGCGAACCGTTGGGGATGCTGCACGGGAACAGGCCATACTGCAGCGTATGGAAGAGGATCCTGACGGTCGCCTTCGCAGAAGGTGTAAGTCGGAACACTGCTTGGAGATTTTGCACGAAAATGGTCTCTACGGGTTGTTGCTCCATTTGTCAATAAAGTCATTCTTTCTCGGAAACGGTGCGTTGTTCGACCTATGTTCATGGGGAGTTTTTTCTTCCTTGGTATTTAATATGCACACCATTAAACTGTACAGAGTGTTTCATAATTGGTGTCCCGTCTTTAGGTCCAAATAACGACTCAAGGGGAACAGATTGTGGGAAAATGAATATTAGAATGAATGGGGGTGAAGAAGTAAATTTAGAAAATTTTAATTTTGTAGGGGGTAAGGGTTAGACCCCCATGTTTTATTTAGAAAGTTGTAGAGCATCCTGTAAAATGTGGGTTAACAAAAAAACCGGTGAAAAAATCTCATGCCCCTTCATCCCCAGGGACGCGAAATGTTTTTATTCTGAATTAGGGGACATTAAAACCAAATAATCAATATTCATTTTCCCCCAATCTGTTTCCCTTGAGTCATTATTTGAACCTAAAGACGGGACACCAATTATGAAACACCCTGTATATATTTTGCTTGATCCATCCGTCATGAAGTGACAATGCATGAACAACAATATGCGCGGATCAACAATGTATATCTCATGCAAGGCAAAGTTTCTGCAACAAAAGGTCTTAATAAAAAATTACTTGCGTTAAATTAAAATCAAATTTACAGATTCGACTGTTGTGGTACCTGTCGTACGACGAGCAAATGACGCGACAAAATAAAACAATTAAAAATCTCTTTTTTGTTTTTAACAATATATAGCCAATTATCTACTTCAATTATTCACCTTTTTAGAGAACATATTGTCCACCAGGAGGGACACTGTAGTCGTCCGCCATTACACCCGTTCATTTTGATTCCTAGGCGTTGTATCGTCCCGTAGCGAAGCTGTAGAAACAACGAGCTATTGCACGAACTTTATTGCTACATTTTCGTTCTAGCACATTTTCTTCTTTTGAATCGGTGTACTTCACTTTTTCTACTTTTTATTTTTTTTGCACGACAGTAATGGCGGCGCTCATGAGATGACGTAATGAAAAGGTGAATGAGTGTGGGAGATTCGAAAAATAGCTCCATAATTGTTTGATGCGTGTAATAACAGTTAGTAAACAGTGTGATTAACGATTCCTAATGAATAGGGTAATAGTGCCGAAGAAAGAGAAAATTTCACACAATCTCGGAACGAAGAAGCCTATGGGAATCCAACGGAGTCTGGAAGTCAACAACATCGATTGCTATGCTATGTTCGTGGTCCAAAATCATTTGAAGATCTTCGAAGAGTTGTTGGTGTATTACAAAATACTTTCCAGGAGGCTTCAAAAGTTCTAAGGCTGCTAAACGACGATGAAGAATGGCATCGTTGCATGCAATGCGTGAAGCAATTGCTTTCCAGATGTGACAACTCAGATATCTATTTGCAGTCATTTTTGTAAGTCCCCAGGAATCTAATCGAATGGGGAATAGTTGTGCAGACGCGTTATCAGAACACCATCAGCATCAATTCAACTCAAAAGCAACCAATCTTCGAGTGCTGTGTCTCACATTAAGAGATTTGGACCAATATATGACGAACAATGAACGCCGACTCAAGGATTATCCAGGGATGCCTCAATTGCATCAGTTCGCTGATCAAGAAGTTGAAGCGTTCCAGGATTCAAATCCACTGGTGTCGCTGGAGACTGCATACCTTCGGGCAAGATTCCAAGAGTTGGTGGATCAAATATCGCTCTTAAATGAATAACAGCCGATTGTGTACAATCACATATTAAATGCGGTATGCAATGAGATGCCAGAAAGGAGACTCTGTTCTTGGACGGTCCAGACGAAACCGGTAAATCATTTTTGTTGGGAAACGTGCTGGTGAATGTTCGATTGGAAGGCAAAATTGCCCTGGCAACGGAAACGAGTGGAGCATGGATCTAAATGTAACTTCATTCTTTAATACCCCCATTCAATCGCAACATGCAGAATTGCTATGCAAAGGCAGATCCTAGGGATGCGAGTTACTAAATATATTCTTTTCTTAAAATATATGGTTGTTTAATGTTGCTTATTCCTTTGCTTGGTTGCGCCGGGCACAACACCTTTTTAATTAAAAAAAGCACTTACATTTTTTAAATGATACTTTGGCGCGTTCGTTACCTGGCGTGTTCGACAACCTTGATATTTTGGGTTCGAATCCTTCAGAATACACTTTTTAAACAGAAACAACTTTGTTTCCCGTCTTCGTTTTGCCTTGACAAGCTCGGCGAAGAAGGAAAGGTACGATTTTTATTATACATATCCGTCTTGGCCGAGCTTAAACATTTACGTGACGAATTTGAAGATTGTAAGCATAAAACTGGTGTATGTAACACGTTTGGTATGAGCGTTGTTCTTCAACTGCACAGAAATATGCCACCATTGCGTTCCGTACGGAAACATAAGCACATAGTGCAGAGGATCATACCATGGGTGATTTTCTAAAATCCGACGAACTCTATTTTCTCTGCGCTGGCGCAAAATAATATCACAAATAATAATATGACTCTCTGTCAGGTAAAAAACCACAGCAACGTTCAAAGTTGTCGGTAAATTGTAAGGTCAACGGTCATTAGGTTGAACGTTTTGGGTATTAAAACAACCCTACAGCCAATTCTGAATAACCAGGTTCATTACAATCTGCATTACTTAGCGGGGATAACGCAGGCAATTCGTTTTAATACCAAGAATACCGTTACAGGCGACTGATCATTTTGTAGAGTTCAAACGTCGACTATTTCCCGTTCGCCCAGCTTATGGAATGACAACTAACAAGTCCCAGGATCAACCCTTAAACAACATTGGTATACGAGGTGAATACAAAAGTCTGAACCCCCCCCTTTTATTTTTTAACCGAAGCAGATATATCAATTTTGATGAATCCAATGAATAGGAAGTTGTGGATGGCCTATCCCATGGTGCACTTTTCATCATCCCAAATATGCAAATTAGGACACATTCAAAATTTATCTCAAAAACCGTAAGGGATAGAGAAAAAAACCCAATTGCAAACTTGTTCAGCATAAAA